>OZ026849.1:8947442-9564942 GCA_964023205.1 Lutraria lutraria
GCCAAGTACTGTGTCTAGAAAATCACAGGATGGGGGGCAAGGTGTGTATCGGTGCTTTACACCCGGCATGATAAAGAACTAGGAAAATCTATTTGAAAAGAGCAGGATATAAAAGCCCAGTTCTTTTGTATCTAATCCTCCCCATCTCTCTTAGTCTTGGGCAGCCCTGATATGGTCATTATATATAAGCTATTGAATGGGTAGTTAAACAACAGACAAAACATATCAATTATATTGCATCTATTAGTCTTTGAAATACTTATTTTGAGGCTGATATAGAGATAATGAACTTTATTATGTATTATCAATATTCACTACAATGGGATATTTGTATTGAGGCATGTATGCTTAGACTTGACTGTTTTTGATTATTCAGTGTGCCAGTCAATCTTTGAGAAAATATATGTATTTTTTTTGTTGAAACCTATATAACGTTGACCCCAATGAATTACTCCAAACTGTTATATACAGCTAACAATAACATATCATAATAAGTCAAAAGAAGAATAAATGTAAACATCAATCTGAATATCTTATCTTTCCAATGTTAACTCTTTTGATTTTCAATTTAAATAGAAATTATCAAACTTAACAGTAATTAATAACACACCTTAAATTTTGGCTAGTAAACCTTTTACCAAAAACAATGTCTACAATTATTTGTAAATACTATTTATTAATAATTAGTACTGTAGACATTTGTTTTTGCATCCCTGGCCATTCATGTTTTCGTTTATTTGTGCTAGCAACTTTGATATATACATGTGCATGATATTCATAAAGCAATATATTAGCTATTTCAACATACATTATAATTTAAGATGATGTAATTGTTAAAATTTAGAATTAATCATTTGTTCATAATGATTATTATGATATTTTAATTTTATCCCTGGTCTGGTTATCTAATTTTAAGATAAAATATGTTATACTTAAGTTTTACATATCATTTTATTTTCCAGTTGGAGCTATATTTTACTGTAAACATGATTATAAAAAAAACTTAATGAGATGACAGTTTAAAAGTACTCACTTTATAAATGATATTTGATTTAATTTTAACTTAGGGGCAACAAGCACCAAATTGTCTGAGTCAAGGTCAATGGAAAGTAAATATTGATATTTTTTACCAAAAAAAACCTCACTATTTAAGTATTTTATTACTTTTAAATGAAAAAAATAAATGCATTATATTGTTCCTCAGTGCAAAACAATGTCTAAGTCATAAGTTAGTTATAGTTTTGCATAGACTATTTCTGCAGACATTTGAAATTGTGAGTGCAAAACTTTGACTATCTCTACATAGTCATAGTTATGCTCTTGAAGAATAATCAGTTTGACTTAGCATAAGTGAAAAAAGTTATTATCTTTGGTAACATTAGGAGTATGGTCAAATGCTTTTGAGAGGATAAGCAATGATAAAATCAGTTCAGAATTTTTAATAAAACCATTTCCGGAAAAAGGTATAGTTAGCGCTGAGCCATCGATATACACTTAAAAATTAAGTCTCAAGTAAATAAACATTGATATATATCACCACCGAAAATAAACAACATGAACGCATCTCGGTTATCTGTGAAATAAGCTGACCTACGTTTAGAAAATAAAGTAATACTCACACGAAACCCCTGAAATAGAAACAAGAGATAATAAGGTTAATAAATTACATACGAGAGAGTTAAATACAATGAAAGTACATATATTTTCCAGTGCATCAATATTTTCTAAAGTTTTACATTGTTTAGAAATAGTGTTCATTTATAAAGAATATAAAACAATAAATTTATTATTCACATAATCATAATATCATTCAATGAATTTTATTAATATTTAGAGACTAAATAACGTCGCATGCATACACATTTTCATCGGTATCATTGAGAAAAAACATCTACATTCTACGGAAGACACAAGGTTTATTATTAATTGATAGAAATACTAAATATTTGAAATGTATGAAGTTATGTCTCCAACATTTTATTATTGCATATTGTTAAAATTATTAATAAAACAATCAATTATATTTCATTTGAAAGACTGTTGTTTGCAATTACAGTATAAGCTCCATGACCGATCACCTCCGAACAACAGCCAACCCCTGCTACAGCCAATATAATTGCGACCCATATTTACGTTTTACTATATTGAACTTCCAAATATAATACACCCTACATGATAACGGTATTGATAAAAATATGTCATGACGCCTCAAACTGTCAAATGTTTTACTTTTCCTTATCAAAACTTCTGAGATATGTATACTTGTATCTAATACATAATAATAGTCACAATACATTAAAGAGAAACGACGTTACAATTCAACACCTCGGGAATGTATAGGTAGTTATAGTTGTTAGTCACATAGTACATGTGAATATAAAGTTTATTACAATGCCGTGTATATTCACTTATTGAAGAATTTTCAGTTATGTTATAGTAAGTCTGGTTGATAAATAAATGTATTGTTTCACGTTAACCACTTCTTGTTAGAAATGCATATGCACAGTATTCTTCTTGTCACGCGGATCGCCAAATATATAAATATATAAGAAAATGTCCACTATGTTTAGTTTCTTTTTGAAAGGGCTCCATGTATTGTGTCCATTTATTTGTCAGAGGACCGGGTTGTATGTTCAGAAGAATAACTATGTAAGAACATAACATAATATGTAAGTATGAACTGTTTTAAATCACGATAGGTTCAGGCGTACTAAGCATACTCATTGCTATCCTAGACTGTAAGAATCAATGATGAATGGTCCCATCTCCAAAATCTATAACGCTTTCATACACAAAGTATCGTGTAACAAAATAACATTATCAAAGCTGATAGCAGTATACAGTAATGTCACAATACCAAGGTGATGATTATAAAAACGGAAAGAAATTAAAACAGACTGAATAGTTATACCAAGAAACCTGAACCGGAGAGTTTAGTTTCGAATCAATATATCAATACAATTAATATTTTAGCCGCTAAATGTAATTAAACAAGATTCAATTACCAATAATGCGTTATATACAAAATAATGTTTTAGAACTAGACCATGAGGATTATAATCCAGATATTTCATGAGAACGGGCCTCTTCTGATGTGCTGTGTAATGCACGAGGTGCTAAGCTTTTGGATATGTGTAAATCAACCAGTAATCGTATAGCCAATGGTCGATTAGGCGTTGATCACACCCAATAGAGGATATCAAATAAGTGAGGATGCCATATTGAATTTATTGAACGAGTTGTATAAAACAGTATGAAGCGAGCCTCTGGTGAGCTTCATACTATTTTATTCAGCAAGTTCAATGAATTCAAGACGGAATCTAAACGAATTTAATATTCTTTTATCACATACCCTGAAAATACGGCGAAAACCAACACACCTGTTTGACAATGCTTCTGATAACATAAGAGTGACACATGCAAGTTAAGACTTTTTAATCAGGAGCACAAAAATACATCATGAAACATCATAGTGTGTGAACATATCTAACGATGTAAACAGTATCTTTTCTTACTCAACTTGTTATAATCAATACAACATTACTCCTGTGAAGTTATAATTTTGAAAAACATGTATCAATCAATGTCTATGCTTCATCAAGTTCCTGACGTTACTTCGTGACGTCATTCACATATTATATGCAAGGGTTTGTGATAAAGGGGAATATACTTATTACTCTAGGAATGCAAATACCACCATTGATTGTTTGTTATTGCAATGCAATAAGTGATTTTCACATTGGTGTATTTGTTATATTTAGCGACCATGCTCCGTTGTATTTTGTTATAAATGGATTTAAACCTGATTGTTTTCGAAATAACTCAAATACAGAACACGTGTTTTATAAGTGACGGGACGAACACACATAACTATTTAGGCGTAGTAGCATTGGTCAATTGCCCGAGTTTATCAATGTAGAAAATAGTACTTCTAATATTGGCAATATAGTTAATACTTTTTCTGACTTAATTTGTAAAATAGCGGATCCACTTTTTAAAAACACATTTAAAGGCAATACACGGCGTAATAACCGAGATAACTCTAAGTTTGACACAGAATGCTTTGACATGAAACGAGAATATATACGCATGATCAGGTTTTTTTTAAATTGCTTTTAACTATCTTGTATGTATATTCATTTAAAACTGTGCAAACATACTTTCCCTTTGTAATCTTAGCTAGTTAACTGAGAAAAAATATTCCACCAAGAATAAAATGATAAAAAAATAATAGGCTCCAATGCAATGCACCACTGACAATAAATGACGTCATTCGGAATTAGGCAAAAGTTCACTGGAATGATTCTTAATTTAGAATTTCCATTAGAGATGTAAAATAAAAACAGTATATACAGTTTAGCAATAGCATTTAAATTCATAAGACAAGATGGTATAACGTGTCTATAATTAAATAATTTCACGTCAACATTATATTACTTTAATTGTTACTCAAATCTATTCACTACCACCAAAACTGTTCACTACTGCCAAACCAGTGGCTTTCAGTTACAAGACCCCAAACATGCGTTGCGCTGAGGCGCAATGCAATAAGGCTTTTTAATCGGAAGCACAAAAATAGTCTCATTATGAAACGTCATAAATAATAAATGTGTGAACCAATCTAACGATATAAATAGTGTCTTTGCTTACTCAAATTGTTAAAATCAATTTTACATTACTCCTGTGAAGTTATAAATTTTGAAGAAAAACAGCGTAAGAATAAATCCATGTCAATCGGCTCATTTACATATAATATGCACGGCCGTGCCATATCGTTTCTACGACATGGCCAAAACGACACGAGTATGTGATAAACGTGTAAATGTTACACAATAATAGTCACAAAACATTAAAGAGAGACGACTTTAATATTCAACACCATTAACCTTTGTATCTAATATTCAGTTAGACCGTTTTGTGGACTTGCCTACCGATGATGAATTATTGTATACTTTGGCTGTACGGAAAAATAATGCTTTGTGTATAAATCCGTTTGGCCAACATTTATTAAATCGTTGTACATGTAATGATTTATGTATTGTAAATGGCAGATTAGAACAAGGACATTTTACTTTTAATTATTTGCACAGAAATAAACACATTGCCAGTACAGTAGACTATTTAATTTCAATGAAAAAATATTTTAACTATGTTTCAAATATGTGTGTATTTGATATGAATGAATTTTCAGATCATTGTCCTATTGTTTTTACATTGTCTTGCTTTCAACATACTTCGTTAAATACTGACAGTAGTTGTAATGTTGATAAAATTACATGGGATAGTAGTAGAACAACTGACTTAATTTCTAGTCTTGAACAGAATAGACATATATTTGATGATATTTCAAATAAGTAAGCTGTGTGTAATAATGAATCTGACATAAATCAATGTATACAACAGTTCTCTAGTATAATACATGATATCTCATTTAAATTATTTGGTAAGACTTATGTTCAGAATAGTAAATGATCTTCGCATAGAAAGAAGAAATCTGTTTGGTTTAATGATGACTGTAGATTGGCTAAATCAGTATTCCTCGATGCTAAAAGAAGGTATAAAAATGACCCATCAAATTGTAATAAAGTATCTTTTCTTCAGGCACGGGCATCGTTTGCTAAAACTAAGCGGAAATGTAAGAAATCGATTTATTGTAAAGAGGGAGTAAACTTATCATCTTTGTGTAAATCTTCTCCCAGAAAATTTTGGAAATATATCAATAAGTTTAAAAACAATACTTTACGTTCAAGCAATGTCGGAATTGATGATTTTATTAAGCATTTTGAAACTATTTATAACACGCCTCGTTGTGAGTTTTATGGCGATTATTATACACAGTCTCGTGAAAATCCATTATTTATTAATCAATTAGATGCGCCTATCACAGTGGATGAAATCATTAAAACTTTAATGTACTAAAAACGTAATAACACTTGCGATCTGGATGGTTATTTCGCCGAATTTTTTATTGACGCTAGTGATTTTATTTCTCCGTATCTTTGTGTTCTATTTAACAGAATTTTTGACACTGGTATATACCCACAGCAAAAGTATAAAGGAGCTATCGTACCGATTTTTAAAAAAGGTGATGCTACATGTCCTGCAAATTACAGGGGATTTACCATAATAAAAGTTTTAGCTAAAATATTTTCTCTACTTTTACTTAACAGAATAAAGAAATGGTCTGAGGATGAGAATATTTTTAATGATTGTCAATATCTGATGCTATATTTATTTTACACAGTGTAATACAAAAAGTATTACAAAAAATATTGTTTGTCTTTATTGATTACGAACGCGCTTTCGATACAGTTATTAGGGATGCTTTATGGGTAAAATTATTGCACTCGGGTCTGAGTTGTAAAATGTTAAATACGCTTGTATATTGAAAAGTATTTATAGCTATGTTAAATCATGTGTGAAACTTTCTAACCATATGAATATGTCTGATTTGTTTATGTATCATTAGGACTAAAACAAGGTGAACCATTATTGTTTATTCTATTCATCAATGATACTACCAGTGTAATTGATTATAACATGTTGTCTGAGAAAGATATTTAATCCTTTTTGCTGATGATATCGTCTTGTTCACCACAAATCCTAACAGTCTACTATCACAAATTGATAACAATTTTGATTATTCTAACCGATGGGGTCTCAACATATCTGGCTTGGTTATTATCGCTAAAATAACGTAAAATGATATTTTACTTGATTTACAAAGATTAAGTATCATACTTAAATACCAAGCAACAAAAAATTCAAACCGAACGCTCAAAAAATTACTGCGATAAATACTGCACCCCTTTATCGATTTTTCCTTATCAGCGTTAAACAACGTAATGTGCATTGTATTGGTACGATATGATAATATAAATTCATTAATGACAAAAATTTACTAGACATCAAACCTGGGCGTGGTTTCAATTACTGAACCGTAAACATAAGCGATTTTGATTGGTTATCGGCATCGAATGGGATGCGTCAAATTCGTTGATTTCATGAGACGATAATGATCAGACACTTTAATTGTTAATTGCTCAGCTTAAAAAAACACAGTAGGTGTCATTTTCGAATTAACATTGCCGTCTTATTTGATGACGAATTTTAAAGCGGTTTTCGGTATTCTGTAGCGGAAATGTTAATCTAGGGAACCGTGCCTTAGAATTTTGATACTTTTTCATTTTTTATCTATGGCCTATTACGTAATAAACAACGGGGTTTTGGGTAAGGAATTTCTTTAAAGTCAAGTATCTAACGAACGGAGGAATTTAAAAAAAACTGAGGCAGAGTTCCCTGCATTATACATTTATAGTGATTTTAAGGCTATTTGTTATAATATATTCCTAAATACAGAGTAATTATCGTTGTTCAACGAATTGAAAATTACGTGCGATATTGGTTTATAGAAGACCAATCAAACGTAATATTTGTTTCAAATCACTTGCAATGCACTTTATACAGTGGGTTTATTTTAGTATATAATTATGGTTTAGTTTTTAAATCTATAAATTGGTGAAACTTGATTTGACTTCACATCCAAGCCAGATACTTTAAAATGTAAAAAAAAATTGTATTTTTGAAAAACGATTACAATTACACGATAAGCAATTCTACATGAATAGGCAGAAGATAGATATCGTAGATAGTTTTGTTTATTTTGAGTATACTCTTTACAAGTAATGGGACTTTAAAAAGCGCTGTAAAACATTATCCGATCAAGCATTGAAAGCGTATCACAATTTGACATCACTTTTTGACAGGATTAATCTCACTGTAAAAACTAAATTCTATTTGTTTGACACTTTGGTTGTACCTATTCTTTTGTATGAGTCTGAAGTATGGGGAGTATATAATTATAAAGAAATAGATAAGTTATATATACAATTTTGTAAGCGCATTCTTGGGGTTCATAAACATACACCGAACTACGCAGTACTTGGAGAACTTGGTAGGTTTCCTTTGTATGTCATTGCTAAAGAAAGGTCTTTAAAATTGTGGTTAAGAATTATGAAAAAACAGATTCACAATTGTATGAAATTTACCAAAGTCAATGTAATATAAGTAACAATAATTCATGGGCTTGCAACCTGAATAAGACTATTGACAATTTAGGCTGTACACATGCATATTATAATTTTAATCCAAATGTCAATTATTTTTTACAGTTTAAAGTTTAACTAGAAGACCAGTTCATTCAAGAACGATGTACAACAAATAATGGAATGTCAAACTTATACTATTTTAATAAATTTAAACTAAATTTTGACCTCTCAGAATATTTTAATAAATTTGAAAATGATAAACTACAATGTGAATTTTCTAGATTTAGGCTTAGCTCTCATACTCTTGAAATAAAAACTGGTAGAATTAGAAATGTAGCTATAGAAAATCGACTATGTAAAATGTGCTATTCTAATCAAATCGAATCAGAGTACCATTGCACGACGTGTTGTCCAAGGTATAATGTAACTAGGAAAAAATGTTAAGGTAAAAATTATTGGCCAAGTGTCATTAAATTCATTTCCATAATGTCAAATAATAATAAAAAATATCTTTATAAAATTGCTAAATTTCTGCAAGAAGCTTTTATATTAGGAAGGAATCTTTAGAAAACTTATAATTGTAATCTCTTAACATTTCTACAGCATTTATCTCAAACTAACTACTGTCTTTTGTTCTAATAATTGTGTTACAATTTCTTGAGATTGTTCTGTGTATGTTGTTTTCTGTAAGGATGTTTTTCTCTTTCTACATGTCTGTATTATGTATGTTCACAACTGTTTTTTATACATGTTCGTATATATTTGTGTGAAACCATATTTGTGTATATCACGCCTATTACAAAATACTCTTCTGTCATTGGATGTTTTGACGTCACGTGGTGACCTAATATATCCTATATTAGGTTAACAGAAAATATTAGGTCTGTAATGGAGTCATTTATATTTAAATATTGGGTCTTTGATGGAGGCTTTTATTGCAAATGATGAAGAGGAAGGTAGTCTGCGTGATATAATCGTTACAGGGATAGTAACTGACCCGATACGGGATATACGGGTCTGTGGAAAACCATATCGGGACTCGACCTTCGGTCTCGCCCCATATGGTTTTCCAAAGACCCGTATATCCCGTATCGGGTCAGTTACTAACCCTGTAACTATTAATGTAATGCTATAAATGTTTATTGACCATAGGCAGTCAGTGCCGATTTTTGTCAAATAAAGTATATATATATATTAACCGGACAATTTTAGGTTTAAATAAAACTACCAATTATTGTTTGGGACCGTCAATGATTACCTCGACTTTCAAAAGTACAAACACATTTAGGATTAAATCATATTAACATTAATTGTGAATATCACATCCCACAGAGGGTGATAGAATATTACGTTCCGTCACCTTCCGTGGAATGCGATATTCAATTTATTATATCGAACCTAACAACAATTAATAGACCCAAAAACAACAAACATGTTAACAATTATCACTCAAATTATAACAACAATTGAAACGAAGCGTCTTTCTGAAACCATAATGACTCTCCTTCAAAAACTATAAAGTAGAAAAACGGAAATTCAGATGTGTTCTGAGACGCACGAACGGAATGAATATGAGAAAATGGATGAACTTGCTGAAAAAGATCAAACATCTTTTTGGAAAGTGATAAATTCAGAAAAGAATAAGAAAAGTAGTGGTCAAGACGGCGGCTCAGAACTAAATTTTAATGGCACTAGTATAACAGACACTGATATAATCTTACTTGGCTGGCATGAATATTTTACTGATTTATACGCGTTTTCAATACGATATATGTTCGACGACAAATTTAGACAACATGTTGAAACCTGTGTCAAGTCATACTTTAATGAAAACCATTCAAATTCGCTAGCTCGTGAGATTACTGAGAAAATGTCAACAGAAGAAGTTCGTAAAGTTAATCAAAGCATGTCAAATGGAAGGAGTGCCTCACTTGACAATGTGACATACGAAAATATGAAGAATGGAGACGAATTCATAGTCAAATGTATGACACGGCTCTTTAATAAATTTGTGATACATGAACATGTGCCCAAGCAATTCAAGGAAAGTCTTACTATCACACTGCACAAGGGCAACGGTAATCAATACAATAACGTCTGCGAGACTATACATGTCAAAAGTTGTACCAATAGCATTTTTCGGATGTGATTTATGGAACGGTATAAACGCTAGCGACATGCGCCACCTAGAGGCAACACATCACTTCTTTCTCAAACATATACAATCTTTACCATTTAGAACAAGATCTGATATGGTAAAAGCTCTTCTTGGATTTACGTCAATTGAAACTTATATTGATCAACAGAAGTTAAATTTTCTCGATTCTATATCTAGAATGAAATCTTACATCATACTAAAAGTGTTCCTACATAGACTGTTTAAATACCGGTGTAAGCTCCCCCTTTTTCAGGTTACCCCCCGGTAACTTAAAAACGTTTTCAAATTACCCCCGGGAATTTAAAAACGTTTTCAAGTTACCGAGAGGGGTACAATTAAAACGTTTTGAGATAATCCCCTCCGTTTTCAAATGCCCTACCCGGTAATCTGAAAATGTTTTCAAAGCGCCATGGGGTAACCTGAAAACGTTTTCAGATTACCCCTGGGGCGCTTTGAAAACATTTTCAGATTACCCCCGGGTAATAATTTGAAAATTCATAATAAAAGAGAGCTTCCTCACGAATAAGGATATTACAATTTCAAACACATAAATGCATACATGTATTACAGTTATATGAGACTAAACACGCGGTCCTAATGATGAAATCATACGACGAAATCAAATGATGTCATATACTGACAAGTCCATTCCTTCATTATAGAATCCTATGAGCGTTATTGCGCAAATACCAATGCAATCTTGAATCATTTTGACAAAAAATAGATAAAAACAATTAACTATTGTTGGTTTTCTGAACACAAGTAAGTGTGGGATTGCAGAGGTCATGTCTCGTACTTTTCGTTAATATATATTTGAATAAAGGCGCGTACTCTCCATGACCATAGCTTCATATATTTATTGCGTATATTCAGTTTAGAAATACAGGAATTATATGTCAATAAACTATGTTGACTGTAAATAATTTAGAATTAATTTTAACCTGAAATATAAACGTTTTCGCCGCAAATAATCAACATAGAGAGAGGGAATTATTAAAACGGGGGAGGGAGTTTGAAAACGTTTTAATGTTACCGGGGCCGGTACTTTGAAAACGTTTTAAAGTTACCGGGGGGTAACTTGAAAAAGGGGGAGCATGAAAACGTCACACCGATACAGATGTTCAGTGAAACAATTAGGTTTTATTCCAGACATTGTTCGAATTCTATCAAACTATGACTAACAACATTATTCCCTCGAATTTGAACACTCAGTGAACTTCCCATCTAAATTGTCATGGATAAATATTTGTAAGAATTCACTTATGTCATATGAACAAACGCACTGGCTAAAGAGAATGTCTTCATGTTCCGAATTTGGTAGGTTCAGAGAAATACATTTCGCATTAACACCTTCAAACATATGATGGGTAGCACCTCTCAGACCAGAGAGTATTGAGCTCATGACTTTCTTAGCAAAATTGTCTTGCACTCCAGTTTCAAATAGAGACGTTCTATGTACTGCTTGTCATACAGTATACAATGATTATATTTATCATGTTATATTTCAATGTGAATGTGATTGCCTACAGTCCCTACGAATGTTATTTTTAAATAAGCTATCAAACATTTCTGATAGTTTATTATGAAATTTTTATAGACGACAGCAACAGATCATTACAACTTCAATATCTGCTTCGTTACTTTGACGAGAACATGAGAAATATGCTCACACCCGATGAATACGCAAATATACTTTGTACTTCGGCCGCGTACCTAAGACAATTATTTAACGAATATACCATTTTGCTATAATGATTTATCTACACTGAATGATAGACAACGTTATATATACTTGCGAGCTAATACACCTATACCATAGCTCTACTTTCGTTTAAATTTTGTATTCCTTAAAGCTATGTTGGACAGGTTCTATTATTGCCAATAACTCGCTTGTAACAAGTATTATTTGTGCCTTAATAATCTCAACTGTATTAATGTAGTAATACTTCTAAACGTTTGTAATATATGTTTTTTTCCTTTATTATATTGTGTGTTTCTTTCATTGTTAACTGTACACATTATGTATGTAACTCTTTATCAATTTGGAGGAATAAAAATTGTATGTAGTACTAGTTAGTTGTTTGATATATGTGACATAACGTGAAGTAGTACTAGCTAGTTGTTTGATATATGTGACATAACGTGTAGTAGTACTAGTTAGTTGTTTGATATATGTGATATAACGTGAAATAGTACTAGCTAGTTTTTTGATATATGTGATATAACGTGAAGTAGTACTAGCTAGTTGTTTAATATATGTGACATCAGGTGTAATAGTACTAGCTAGTTGTTTGATATATGTGACATAACGTGTAGTAGTACTAGCTAGTTGTTTGATATATGTTACATAACGTGTAGTAGTACTAGCTAGTTGTTTGATATAATATGTGACATAACGTGTAGTAGTACTAGCTAGTTGTTTGATATATGTGACATAACGTGTAGTAGTACTAGCTAGTTGTTTAATACATGTGACATAACGTGTAGTAGTACTAGCTAGTTGTTTGATATATGTGACATAACGTGTAGTAGTACTAGCTAGTTGTTTGATATAATATGTGACATAACGTGTAGTAGTACTAGCTAGTTGTTTGATATATGTGACATAACGTGTAGTAGTACTAGCTAGTTGTTCGATATATGTGATATAACGTGAAACAGTACTAACTGGTTGTGGGATATACGTGATAAAGCGTGTAGTAGTACTAAATTCTAGACAAGTTTGAGTACATTTGTGTTAGAAATACAAAGGAAAAGTAAATATATATAAGACTATGCGTTTTTTATTTTATTTCTTCAAATGACGAAAAAATGACCACATGATAAACCGACCAGTTATCTTGTATTCGTGACGCCATGTCACCGGCTTTGGGGGGGGGGAGCGAAGACACTAAATGGCATTAATCAGCCCCCATAGCATACGGATATCATGAAGTATATGATGATATATAAAGTAAGAATATAAAGAATAATGTGCTTCACCATTTTTAACATGATAACAAAAGATGTTCGATACAATGATAGATGTCTTTATCTTAAATCAATTTCCGTCTAAAGTCGCGGTCACTTCGACACTCTCTATATACATTTTAAGTGTTTGCCAAATAATTGGATTGATGCTGTATTCATGAAACGCTCGAGAATTGATAAAATAAATAACTTAACATCCTCAATAAGTGTTAAAATATTTTGATATATAGTGAATACGAATATGCATTTTTTAAAATACAATTCGATGATTGTAACCATTGATATTTTAATGGATTCAACTATATTAAAATCATGTTTTATTCCCTAATCTATATATACAAAATAAAAAACGTTCAAACGATGGACATAACTTTGTTAAGCTCCCTTTATATCGTGCTAAGGATGGGAATCCCGAACTATAGAAATTTCAAAATATGTAACAGTTTTGAAGAATCATGTGCGTTTAATGTGTTTGTATCTACGGTTCATGTGAATAAACTCGCAGTGTATTATTGACCGAATGCCGCACGTGTTCGTCATTGCGTGCTCCAATAATAAGAGTTGGCTGTGACATTGACACATACGCAAATAAAATAATACTAAAATGACTACATATTACATAATATGGTCAATTTTCGTTTAGATATCAAGCTTAATTGTTTCTCAGTGTATATGGTTTATAAAGGAAATTGTATCATTTAAACGGTCTTGCTTAATAAATTTTGAAACAAAGATATCATTTAATTTTCATATGAAGCTATACAACAATAATTATTACAGGTTATAGAACATGGGGAACTTGATCGTCTCAATGCATTTGTTCATTAGAAAACTCCGACTGTTTGTCAAAACAGCACAAACACTCAAATGTTCAATGCACTGTATATTCTTGTACAAAATGCGAATAATTGTAGATTTATAGACATTAGTAACTTTGTTCAGTGAAAGGAAAACATATCCTAAACTACCTCTTCTAACACTATCTAATTCATTGTTTTAATAGTTATATTTGCTTGTTTGGAACTCTTTGTTAATAAAATTTAGTGTCATAGTAATAGTATACAGATGTTCATTTTTCGCGTAGTATTTGAACTCAGAATTAAAACTTAATATTCCATGTCACACCATTACTACGATAGCATGATTGTGTTCTGTTATTTTATATGTTTTTGTAGATCACGTGATGAAACATTTGTATATATACTATGTATAAGTTACAAACCTACGTACATACCTACTTGCTGCTTACTTTACTATTTACCAGCTTTTTAATTGTTATGTTATAAACGTGATAAAACAAACATAGCTTAATGCTTACATAATATTATTATGTGTATACTAAAAATAAGTGAATACATCCTGCACGGACGTAATTTGACAATAATTCTTGTAAATGTACATTAAGTTCTTTAACAATTATATACCGTATTTATTAACTAGAAAAAGCCTTTTAATTTACACGGATGTTCTCATGCAAGTTTTAAAGATGAATTAAAAGCTGATTCAATAGGTTAATGAACATATATACTTTACTTCATTTGATTATATTTTAAGAATCGGCACTTTGTTTTACAATTTATTCAATATACCTCTGAGGTGTATAACAAAATACCTCTTCAATGTGCGTAAACACTTAATATGTGAGTGAATTTAATACATCAGGTTTAAGCCCGAGTTTGCCGTCCTGTAGCATTAGCTTATATCATGTGATTTATACTGTTAGTAAGCCTTTATGATCATGTATAAAAGAATCTTATGTTCTCCATAGCAAAAGTGAAAAGACGATTAACATAGAAACTTTCATTGATATTTGTAACGTTGTACCAACAGAAGAAACATAGAAATGTTTGGTAAATAATATGATTATTTGAAAGTGACCAATACTTTTAAGTTTACATCAGTATATAATTCAAATGTTCAAAACAGATATAATCAAAGATAGTATCACTGATATATAAATGCGCAACTTATTTCAAACATACATATGGCATACCAACACATCATATTAAAATAACACAGCACGATACTTTAAGTACTCCATATTCATTGATCGTTTTTTAGCTTGAGTTAGTTCGTTGATTTGCTCGAATTCATCATACTTGGTCAGAACCAAATGTCGACTCAGTGCCGCGTATATTGAAATGCTGAGGCTGCCATGAACGTGAATAGTCGTAAACTATTTCAAAACTTAATAAGCAATTATGTTTCGGCTTTTTGTATTTACTGAATACAGACTATTATCCTAATATGTCGTATATATAATAATCAGTTTTCACCACTATTTAAATAGTTCAATGTATGTTCCCCGCATTCATATTTGCATACGGCGGTTTTATTGGTACAAACGAATTCATCATTTTTACGCAATAGAGCATCATGCGATGATTGTTTGATATATATATTTATACATATTGTTTAGTCAAAGTTTATCATTTTTATCACCACTATCTAAGTGTATGACATTTTTATTGGTACGTAGCTATTTCATATTTTGCTAACGTGCATTGATACATTTACTTCTCATGTTTGTTTAAAGCTTATCTTGGTAAATTACTAAGACATCAATGATGTAAACTTGAATGTCTAAACATGCAAACTGTAATAGAACTGTACCCTAAAGGAATCCATTGAGATTAATTATAACATAAAACGTCATGGCAAATATGAGACAACTAATTCTTATCGAAATCTGTATGGATGCATTTTTTAAAGAAGAAACGATATGCTTTATTGTGATTTAGTCTATCTCTCTCACGCAGTTATACATAATGTAACATAAAATGAAGGAAAACTCAAACGATAAAGTGGTAATGGCTATTCAATATGTAATAAAATACTGTTCTAAATAAAAGAACATATCAATAACCGAAAATCCACCAAAGGCCACGCGAAATATATCGAACGACAATTAGATAACACAAAATAAACATAATATCAAGTTGCATTGCACATGTCAAATCCGATCCAAAAAATAAATTCTAATTCCAGTCTCCGTTTGAAGATTCTGGACTTACTGAATATTTATTGTATAAAGACAAAGTACTGAGAGACCTGTCAGGAATGGAGTTTAAATGTGTTTGATTGAATCATCCTCAAGAAATTAAAGGCCTGTCCCTGGTGACAATTTGATGAACAGTTCACAAAATGTTCATGACCTTATTCATGAACTATTCCTGAGCTTTTTCATGAACTATTCCTGAAATAACAAGATGTGCTTTATAAACACCATGCCCCTCCGGTTGCCCTTTTTGAAAATGCACAGGTCCAGTAGAGATTGTCATGATGAACCAATATATGAAGTTCGATGATTGCAGGTGGTAGCGCTTTTCAAGACGGAATCTAAACGAATTTAATATTCTTTTATCACATACCCTGAAAATACGGCGAAACCCAACACACCTGTTTGACATTGCTACTGATAACATATGAGTGACACATGCAATTTAAGACTTTTTAATCAGGAGCACAAAAAATACATCATGAAACTTCATAATGTGTAAACAGTATCTTTTCTTACTCAACTTGTTAAAATCAATACAACCTTACTCATGTGAAGTTATAATTTTGAAAAACATGTATCAATCAATGTCTATGCTTCATCAAGTTCCTGACGTTACTTCGTGACGTCATTTACATATTATATGCAAGGGTTTGTGATAAAGGGGAATATACTTATTACTCTAGGAATGCAAATACTACCATTGATTTTATTACAAGAACGTCATTTCAATGCAATAAGTGATTTTCACATTTGTGCATTTTATATATTCAGCGACCATGCTCCATTGTATTTTGTTATAAATGGATTTAAGCCTGATTGTTTTCGAAACAACTCAAATACAGAACACGTGTTTTATAAGTGGCGGGACGAACACAAATAGCTATTTAGGCGTAGTAGCATTGGCCAATTGCCCGAGTTTATCAATGTAGAAAATAGTACTTCTAATATTGACAATATGGTAAATAATTTTTCTGATTAATTGGTAAAATAGCTGATCCACTTTTTAAAAGCACATTTAAAACGGATTGACCTAACGGACGATTAGAAAATTAAGTAATACTCACCCTCTACGCATGGAATAGGAAAAAGAGATAAGGTTGATTTAAAACATACAAGATTGTTTAATATAAATCATATTATTGTCCAGTGTCTCAATGTTTTCTAAGGTTTTACAATTGTTTGAAATATCGATTCATTTATAGGACTATAAATCACGAAACTTTTAACTCACGCATTTTATCAATATGATATACATGATTTGTCCAAATGGACCATGAATGTAAGAGAACTGCCATTTGCTCGCTGATATGTTTATCTATATTTCAAAAAAGTGTAATTAGACAAAAAGTGTTTGCTTATGTAGTGAAATATATACGAGGGAAATTCGTTCGAAAGAAGAACTCATAAGAATCAAGAACGGAGCAAGGTAAACTCATAGTCATTAATTACATGCATATAAGAAAAAGCGAATTAAGTAGTACAGCGTAGAGAGCGTAAATCAAATACATGTTAAACAGTTCATAGCAAATCTCAAAATAACGTTTTATTTTCATGTAATATACGATAGTTTTTTTATTTTATATATGTTAGTGCTTATTTCGTAACAACAGTATTACTGTTGATTCTATGTTCAGTGTACATCGCATTGATGCAAATATGGCAATACCCGCTTATCCATTATATATTCTTATAATGACCATTTACGGTGTAAAATGCGTTTAAATGTGTTGTCTTACTGGATTAAGGGAATCTCTATTCACCGTTTATTTGATGTCAACCAACAAAGCTATAAATAGCTTCAATAAACAGTATAGAGTAGTCAACATAAAACAAACCGGAATGTAATGATTGATAACATTCACATTTTTCATATAAGCTTGATAGAACAGTCGGTAAGGTAGGCAGCTAACAACCGTTTTGAAAGTTACCGCGCTGGTTTGAATCAGCAAACTAACTTTTCCTTTTTTTTTCATTTTTACAAGTTTTATACGATCGTCGAATACATGATAATAAATTAGTTTTGTATCATTATACTTATTTCATATATATGAACTGCAAAAATTAACATGCCCATACAACTCAATATATGCATATGTTAAGCACGGGATCCTAAAGGTAGGACACGTTTTGTGGTTGTATTATCAGATACACTCCTCGTACCACAAACTGCAAGTTAACTGACATACCTATTATCTTCGAATTGGCTTGAACTGGACTTTTTGGTTGGAGTCAAATTATCGTAGGGGCACTGTATATCAGTTTTTTAATAGACAACACGTATTGTAATGTTTTTTAACGAACTTTTTTGTATTTTAATTTAAACCCACGACATTGCGTAACAATATATATATACAAAACCTTCCATTCCAATTACGATATTTAATTTAACTATATTTATATACACCGTACCAACATATCGATGGCTCAGCGCAAAACAATGCTAACTCTGTTTTCAGATTTTTTTCAGGACAGAGGAAAACCTGTCTATTTCCTTTCCTTTTTGAGATTTTACAATAATTCTTTCATATTTAATGCGGCTTAATATTTGAAGAATAACGATCATACTAATATTTGTGTGAAATTCTTAACTAAGTGTTCAAAGCATTTATTCGAGTTAGCCATATTTTTGCACTGAAAATTAATTAATTATTGAAAAGGTCTTAGTGCAAAACTATGTTATTATGTCAAGTAAGACATATTTTCCTGCTTAAAGTTCATGACCTATTCAACAAAATAATGCAAATTAAGGACAAAATCAACAAACGCATACTTTACTAATTTAATTCCGATTATAAAAATCAAAATCTGTCTTGAGCACCATAGAAAATATTTATTCACAGATGCTTTTACCAAACATCTAACAAACAGCTAATTGGCATGATAGTTTATAGTAACTTTAAATTCTTCCACATATCAATTAAAAGAAATGAGAGAAGGTCCTCAAGCTTCAGAAAGTTGTTCCATACTCAGAGTTGATAGAAAATCCCTATATACCTATTATTCTCTTATTGCTGTTATTGGTTCACAACTAGATTACAAATATTGTATATGGATCAGCTAGGAAGTCATACTGAAAATGCTGGATTCTCTTCATAATCATCATATTATTAAATACTTAGAGCATTCCTTGTAATTTTGTTTTATATTAATCAAGGCTAAAAAACAAACAAACCCTTTATTTCTTCAGTGCATTTTGAAACTTAAGAAGTTCTTGTTATTAACTCCTTATTTAGATGTGATTGAACGTAATTCAAATGCAATCCCACCAATTGTTGAAGATCTTCATGTGAATATGTAATCAATAGCAGAATTAAAACAAAGTTCCATATATCCCACCCCGGACCTTTGGATCAGTAGAACTATTTCATTTTACTGTGATAAAAGAAACTGAAAACTGAATTCCATGAAATTAATGAAGAATACTCAACCCATAAACCCATATACACTCATAGTTCAATTGACAGTGATACTGTTGCAGCTGTAGCTGAATTTGGAAATAAAACCAAACATGTTGTTGTCCAGACAGTGAATTTCTTGTCTCAGTGGATCCATAGCAGATTGTATTGAATGTTTATTTACTTAATCCTTTGAAATTTTAACCTTACCAATATAAAGATTCCTTACACTTAGTCAAGTCAATTTTTGGTAAATAGCTCAATGTTTACAGATCCAGTCATCTAGAAAAGGTAAAGATCACCAGATGCAGAACTAGTCATTCATGATCAATCAGAGATGGTATACCCTAAAATGTATTCTGTTCAATGCACAACTAAGTGCATGTGTACCTAACATTCTAATTGACTGGGTTACAGATAGATAAATGTGGTCAGCAACCTGTCGCAGAATTAGCAATTGTTGCGTATATTAGGGAGATAAGACTTTTCAGTAAACTGATACACTAATCAGGATACTCTACCATGCAGGATACTTGTACTTCATTCATAATCAATATTATCTTTATTTTTTGTTCATACAAATTATTTTTGCCCTCTTTATACTTATACTTCCATTTATTTTTATTGTTTAATATACTCTAAATACAATGTACAAGCAAACTTTAAAAACCTTATCTGGATTATTTTGAGTAAATTCTTGTGTTTATAATGCATAGCTGTTATTTAGCGACACGCTGCTTTCTTTTTCGAAAATACTTAATGATTGGATGACACTGATGACATGATGAATTGTTATTGACCTGATACAATTTCATTCAATTTTCTTTTTGGAAAAGTTGGTTTAGCTTAACTATTCTAAAGGTATCTTTATCATAATTTATTAGTATCATATCTTTAATTGGATGAGTATAAAATGATAAAGCTTTAATGAAAATATAAATAATAGCATACTACTTGAAGGTCTCATTATTTTATGAATATACCGCTACATAAAAAGTTGAAGAAAACCGTTTGAAGATAAACATTAAATAGTAATTTAATTTCCAATATCTTAATTATATTTTCATCCTTTAATTAGAGTCACAAATGCATTGAAATATGGATTACAGGACAATTTCCTTATTTTAGAAAAAGAAAGGTCTAACTCACTTTCAACTTTTTGCGTGGGTAACTATTTAGTACCAGGATTTATTACAATGTGTAGATTTTGGCTCCACCTTTCGAATTTCTTACGGATGCTTTTCAGTATCTCTATTCCAAATATTGATTTGACTCACCTAAATATTGATATCAATCTTTAATAAACTGCTGCAGCAAACGTTACAAATCATTCTCAGGGTGATTGGTGGCCTAGTTGTAACGTACAGGACTACTAAACAAAAGGTTTTCATATTTTTCAGGGACACTTTTTCAGTGTCCCCATCCTAACTACCTAGCCAAGTACTGTGTCTAGAAAATCACAGGAAAAGGGGGCAAGGTGTGTATCGGTGCTTTACACCCGGCATGATAAAGAACTAGGAAAATCTATTTGAAAAGAGGAGGGATATAAAAGCCCAGTTCTCCTGTATCTTATCCTCCCCATCTCTCTAAGTCTTGGGCAGCCCTGATATGGTCATTATATATAAGCAATTGAATGGGTAGTTATACAACAGACAAAACACATCAATTATATTGCATCTATTAGTCTTTGAAATACTTATTTTGAGGCTGATATAGAGATAATGAACTTTATTATGTATTATCAATATTCACTACAATGGGATATTTGTATTGAGGCATGTATGCTTAGACTGGACTGTTTTTGATTATTCAGTGCGCCAGTCAATCTTTGAGAAAATATATGTATTTCTTTTTGAAACCTATATAACGTTGACCCCAATGAATTACTCCAAACTTTTATATACAGCTTACAATAACAGATCATAATAAGTCAAAAGAAGAATATATGTAAACATCAATCTGAATATCTTTTCTTTCCAATGTTAACTCTTTTGATTTTCAATTTAAATAGAAAGTATCAAACTTAACAGTAATTAATAACACACCTTAAATTTTGGCTAGTAAACCATTTACCAAAAACATTGTCTACAATTATTTGTAAATACTATTTATTAATAATTATTACTGTAGAAATTTGTTTTTGTATCCCTGGCCATTCAGGTTTTCGTTTATTTGTGCTAGCAACTAAGATATATACATGTACATGATATTCATAAAGCAATATATTAGCTATTTCAACATACATTATAATTTAAGAATAAGATGATGTAATAGTTAAAATCTAGAATTGATCATTTGTTCATAATGATTATTATGATATTTTATTTTTATCCCTGGTCTGGTTATCTAATTTTTAAGATAAAATATGTTATACTTAATTTTTACATATCATTTTATTTTCCAGTTGAAGCTATATTTTACTGTAAACATGATTATAAAAAAATCTTGATGAGATTACAGTTTAAAAGTACTCACTTAATAAATGATCTTTGATTTAATTTTAACTTAGGGGCAAAAAGCACCAAAATGTCTGAGTCAAGGTCAATGGAAAGTAATTATTGATATTTGTACCAAAAAAAACCTCACTATTTAAGTATTTTATCACTTTTAAAGAAAAAAAATAAATGCATTATATTGTTTCTCAGTGCAAAACAATGTCTAAGTCATAAGTTAGTTATAGTTTTGCACAGACTATTTCTGCAGACATTATGCATTGTGAGTGTAAAACCTTGACTATCTCTACATAGCCATAGTTATGCACTTGAAGAATAATCAGTTTGACTTAGCATAATTAAAAAAAAATTAATATCTTTGGTAACATTAGGAGTATGGTCAAATGCTTTTGAGAGGATAAGCAATGACAAAAATCAGTTCAGAATTTTTAATAAAACCATTTCCTGAAGAAAGTGTAGTTAGCATAGTTTTGCGCTGAGCCATCGATATACACTTAAAAATTAACTCTCAAGTAAATAAACATTGATATATATCACCATCGAAAAAAAAAACATGAACGCATCTTGGTTATCTGTGAAAGAAGCTGACCTACGTTTAGAAAATAAAGTAATACTCACCGGAAACCCCTGATATAGAAACAAGATATAATAAGGTTAATAAATCACATACAAGATAGTTAAATACAATGATAGTACATATATTTTCCAGTGCATCATTATTTTTTAAAGTTTTGCATTGTTTAGAAATAGTGTTCATTTATAAAGAATATAAAACAATAAATTTATTATTCACATAATTATAATATCATTAAATGAATTTTATTAATATTTAGAGACTAAAATAACGTCGCATGCATACACATTTTCATCGGTATCATTTGGAAAAAAAATCTACATTCTACGGAAGACACAATGTTTTTTATTAATTGATAGAAATATCAAATATTTGAAATGTATGAAGTTATGTCTCCAACATTTTATTATTGCATATTGTTAAAATTATTAATAAAACAATCAATTATATTGCATTTGATAGACTGTTGTTTGCAACTACAGTATAACAGCCAACCCCTGCTACAGCCAATATAATTGCAACCCATATTTACGTTTTACTATATTGAACTTCCAAATATAATACACCCTACATGATAACTGTTTTGATAAAAATATGTCATGACGCTTAAAACTGTCAAATGTTTTACTTTTCCTTATCAAAACTTCTAAGATATGTATACTTGTATCTAATACATAATGATGGTCACAATACATTAAAGAGAGACGACGTTACAATTCAACACCTCGGGAATGTATAGGTAGTTGTAGTTGTTAGTCACATAGTACATGTGAATATAAAGTTTATTACAATGCCGTGTATATTTACTTATTGAAGCATTTACAGTTATGTTATAGTAAGTCTGGTTGATTAATAAATGCATTGTTTAACGTTAACCGCTTCTTGTTAGAATCTTCACGAAATGCATATACACAGTATTCTTCTTGTCACGCGGATCGCAATATATATAATATAAAAGAAAATGTCCACTATGTTTAGTTTCTTTTTGAAACGGCTTTTTGTATTGTGTCCGTTTATTTGACAGAGGCCCGGATTGTATGTTCAGAAGACGAACTATGTAAGAACATAACATAATATGTAAGTATGAACTGTTTTAAATCATGATAGGTTCAGGCGTCCTAAGCATACTCAATGGTATTCTAGACTGTTAGAATCAATGATGAATGGTCATCTCCAAAATTTATAACGCTTTCATACACAAAGTACCGTGTAACAAAATAACATTATCAAAGCTGATAGCAGTATACAGCAATGTCACAATACCAAGGTGACGATTAACAAACCGGAAAGAAATTAAAACAGACTGAATAATTATACCAAGAAACCTGAACCGGAGAGTTAAGTTTCAAATCAATATATCAATAGTATTAATATTTTAGCCGCTAAATGTAATTAAACAAGATTAAATTACCAATAATGCGTTATATACAAAATAATGAGTAAACAATCAGACATTTACTGTATTGAACATGATATACAATAAATGTTTTATAAAAGTACAAGCATATTTAGGATTAACATAATAACATTATAATTTACATGACATAATGACTTATTGCTTTATACTTTTTTCTAAACGCATTAACGGAATTTATATAAAGATGATTGTATTCAGATGATTTGTTACCCACATGAGAAACGCAGAAGTAATTGGTAAATGATATGATTAGTTGAAACTTACCAATAAAATAAGTATATAATTTAAATGTTCAAAACAAATATAATCAAAGATTTTATCATTGATATATAAATGCGTGTCTTATTTCAAACATACATATGACATACCAACAAATCATATTAAAACAACACAGCACGATACGTAATTAACTATATATTCATTGATCGTTTTTTAGCCTGAGTTAGTTCGTTGATTTGCCATCGCCTTTTTTCGAATTCATCATACTTAGCCAGAACCAAATGTCGACTCAGAACCGCGTATATTGAAACGTTGAGGCTGACATAAACGTGAATAGTCGTAAAATATTTCAAAAATGAAAAGCAATTATTTTGTTTTTTGGATTTATGAATTTACTGAACACAAAAAATATTGTCATGAAATGTCGTATCTATAATAATCACTATTTTCACCACTAGTTAGATAGATTAAATGTTCGCCGCATTCGTATTTGCACACCAAGCTTTTATTGTTACAAACTAATTCATAATTTTTACGCAATAGAACATCATGCGATTATAGTTTGATAATATATACATATTGTTTGGTCAAAGTTTATCATTTTTATCACCACTATATAAGTATGTGAATGCGTTTCTGTGCATTCGTTATCTTTTATGATTAGATATGTCATTTTTTAATCTTGATAATGATGTATACCTATGTAATGTGTATATGTGGTCAGATGTCGCGCCTGCCGAAGGTATTATTATTGCTGACCTGTTTATGATTGTAGAGCAAGATATCTATAAATATGATCAATTAGGTGTAGTCTTGTTAGCAGGTGACTGGAATTGCCGTGTGGGCAATAAATCAGATTTCATAGCTTGTGATCGTAATATTTTAGAACTAGAACATGAGGATTATAATCCAGATATTTCATGTGGACGGGCCTCTTCTGATGTGGTGTGTAATGCACGAGGTGTTAAGCGTTTGGATATGTGTAAATCAACTGGTAATCGTATAGCCAATGGTAGATTAGGCGTTGATCACAATCAATAGAGGATATCAAATAAGTGCGGATTCCATATTGAATTTATTGAACGAGTTGTATAAAACAGTATGAAGCGAGCCTCTGGTGAGCTTCATACTATTTTATTCAACAGGTTCAATGAATTCAAGACGGAATCTAAACGAATTTAATATTCTTTTATCACATACCCTGAAAATACGGCGAAACCCAAACACACAGGTTTGACATTGCTACTGATAACATATGAGTGACACATGCAATTAAAGACTTTTTAATCAGGAGCACAAAAAATACATCATGAAACATCATAATGTGTGAACATATCTAACGATGTAAACAGTATCTTTTCTTACTCAACTTGTTAAAATCAATACAACATTACTCCTGTGAAGTTATAATTTTGAAAAACATGTATCAATCAATGTCTATGCTTCATCAAGTTCCTGACGTTACTTCGTGACGTCATTTACATATTATATGCACGGGTTTGTGATAAAAGGGAATATACTTATTACTCTAGGAATGCAAATACTACCATTGATTTTATTACAATGCAATAAGTGATTTTCACATTTGTGTATTTTATATATTTAGCGACCATGCTCCATTGTATTTTGTTATAAATGGATTTAAGCCTGATTGTTTTCGAAACAACTCAAATACAGAACACGTGTTTTATAAGTGGCGGGACGAACACAAATAGCTATTTAGGCGTAGTAGCATTGGCCAATATCCCGAGTTTATCAATGTAGAAAATAATACTTCTAATATTGACAATATGGTAAATAATTTTTCTGACTAAATTTGTAAAATAGCGGATCCACTTTTTAAAAACACATTTAAAGGCAATACACGGCGTAATAACCGAGATAACTCTTGGTTTGACGCAGAGTGCTTTGACACGAAACGAGAATATAGGCGCATGATCAGGTTTTTTAAATTTCTTTTAACTGTCTTGTATGCATATTCATTTTAAAAATGTGCAAGCATACTTTCCCTTTGTAATCTTAGCTAGTTAATTGAGAAAAAATGTTATATCAAGAAAAAAATAAGAAAAAAATAATAGGCTCCGACCGGGGATTGAGCCCAGGACATCTTATTTCATAAATGCACCACTGACAATTAATGACGTTATTCGGAATAAGGCAAAAGTTCACTGGAATGATTCTTAATTTAAAATTGCCATTAGAGATGTAAAATAAAAACGGTATATAAAGTTTAGCAATAGCATTTCAATTCATAAGACAAGATGGTATTACCTGTCTATAATTCAATAATTTCACGTCAACATTATATTACTTTAATTGTTACAAAAATCTATTCACTACCGCCAAAACTGTTAACTACTGCCTCACCAGTGGCTTTCAGTTTCATGACCCCAAACATGCGTTGCGCTGAGGCGCAATGCAATAAGGCTTTTTAATCGGGAGCACAAAAATAGTCCCATTATGAAACGTCATAAATAATAAATGTGTGAATCAATCTAACGATATAAATAGTGTCTTTGCTTACTCAAATTGTTAAAATCAATTTTACATTACTCCTGTGAAGTTATAAATTTTGTAGAAAAACAGCGTAGGAATAAATCCATGTGAATCGGCTCATTTACATATAACATGCACGGCCGTGCCATATCGTTTTTACGGCATGGCAAAAACGATACGAGTATGTGATAAACGTGTAAATGTTACACAATAATAGTCACAAAACATTAAAGAGAGACGACGTTAAAATTCAACACCATTAACCTTTGTATCTAATATTCAGTTAGACCGTTTTGTGGACTTGCCTACTGATAATGAATTATTGTATACTTTGCCTGTACGGAAAAATAATGATGTGTGTATAAATCCGTTTGCCCAACATTTATTTAATCTTTGTAAATGTAATGATGTATATATTGTAAATGGCAGATTAGAACAATGACATTTTACTTTTAATTCTTTGCACAGAAATAAACACATTGCCAGTACAGTAGACTATTTAATTTCAATGAAAAAATATTTTAACTATGTTTCAAATATGTGTGTACTTGATATGAATGAATTTTCAGATCATTGTCCTATTGTTGTTACATTGTCTTGATTTCAACATACTTCGTTAAATACTAACAGTAGTTGTAATGTTGATAAAATTACATGGGATAGTAGTAGAAAAACTGACTTTATTTTTAGTCTTGAACAAAATATACATATATTTGATGATATTTCAAATAAGTTAGCCGTGTGTAATAATGAATATGACATAAATCAATGTATACAACAGTTCTCTAATATAATACATGATATCTCATTTAAATTATTTGGTAAGACTTATGTTCAGAATAGTAAATAATCTTCACATAGAAAGAAGAAATCTGTTTGGTTTAATGATGACTGTAGATTGGCTAAATCAGTATTCCTCGATGCTAAAAGAATGACCCATCAAATTGTAATAAAGTATCTTTTCTTCAGGCACGGGCATCGTTTGCTTACACTAAGCTGAAATGTAAGAAATCGCTTTATTGTAAAGAGGGAGTAAAATTGCCTTCTTTGTGTAAATCTTCTCCGAGAAAATTTTGGAAATATATCAATAAGTTTAAAACAATACTTTACGTTCAAGCAATGTCGGAATTGATGATTTTATTAAGCATTTTGAAACTATTTATAACACGCCTCATTTTGAGTTCAATAGCGATAATTATAAACAGTCTCGTGAAAATCCATTATTCATTAATTAATTAGATGCGCCTATCACAGTGGATGAAATCATTAAAACTTTAATGAACTTAAAACGTAACAAAACTTGCGATCTGGATGGTTATTTCGCCGATTTTTTTATTGACGCTAGTGATTTTATTTCTCCGTATCTTTGTATTTTATTTAACAGAATGTTTTACTCTGGTATTTACCCACAGCAATGATCTAAAAGAGCTATCATACCGATTTTTAAAAAATGTGATGCTACATGTCCTGCAAATTACAGGGGATTTACCATAATAAATGTTTTAGCTAAAATATTTTCTCTACTTTTACGTAACAGAAAAAACAAATGGTCAAATATGTTTAATGATTGTCAATATGGATTTCGTGACAACAGGTCAACATCTGATGCTATATTTATTTTACACAGTGTAATACAAAAAGTATTACAAAAAAATAAGAAAATATGGTTTGTCTTTATTGATTACGAACGCGCTTTCGATACAGTTATTAGGGATGCTTTATGGGCAAAATTATTGCACTCGGGTCTGAATTATAAAATGTTAAATATATTGAAAAGTATTTATAATTATGTTAAATCATGTGTGAAACGTTCTAACCATATGAATATGTCTGGTTTTTTATGTATCATTAGGACTAAAACAAGGTGAACCATTATCGCCAGTATTGTTTATTCTATTCATCAATGATATTACCAGGGTAATTGATTATAACACGTTGTCTGAGAAAGAAATTTAATCCTTTTTCCTGATGATATCATCTTATTTACCACAAATCCTAACAGTCTACAATCACAAATTGATAACATTTTTTTATTATTCTAATCGATGGGGTCTTAACGTATCTGGCTTGGTTATTATCGCTAAAATAACGTAAAATGATATTTTACTTTATTTACAAAGATTAGATATCATACTTTAATACCAAGCAACAAACAATTCTAACCGAACGCTCAAACATTTATTGCGATAAATACTGCACCCCTTTATCGACTTTTCCTTATCAGCGTTAAACATCTCTAACGTAATGTGCATTGTATTGGTACGATATGATAATATAAATTCATTAGTGACAAAAATCTCTTACTAGGCATCAAACCTGTGCGTGGTTTCAATTATTGAACCCTAAATATAAGCGATTTTGATTGGCTATCAAAATTGAATGGGGTGCGTCAAATTCGTTGATTCCATGAGACGATAATGATCAGACACTTTAATTGTTAATTGCTCAACTTAAAAAACACAGTAGGTCAAAGCGGTTTTCGGTATTTTGTAGCGGAAATGTAAATCTAGGGAACAGTGCCTCTGAATTTTGATACTTTTTTTTCATTTTTTATCTATGGCCTATTACGTAATAAACAGCGGGGTTTTGGGTACGGAATTTCTTTAAAGTCAAGTATCTAACGAACGGAGGAATTTATAAAAAAAACTGAGGCAGAATTAATCTCACTGTAAAAACTAAATTCTATTTGTTTGGCACTGTGGTTGTACCTATTCTTTTGTATGGGTCTGAAATATGGAGAGTATATAATTATAAAGAAATAGATAAATTATATATATAATTTTGTAAGCGCATTCTTGGGGTTCATAAACATACACCGACCTACGTAGTACTTGGAGAACTTGGTAGGTTTCCTTTGTATGTCATTGCTAAAGAAAGGTCTTTAAAATTGTGGTTAAGAATTATGAAAAATCCAAATTCACAATTGTATGAAATTTACCAAAGTCAATGTAATATGAATAACAATAATTCATGGGCTTGCAAACTGAATAAGACTATTGACAATTTAGGCTGTACACATGCATATCATAATTTTAATCGAAATGTCAATTATTTTTTACAGTTTAAAGTTAAACTAGAAGACCAGTTCATTCAAGAATGGTGTACAACAAATAATGGAATGTCAAAATTATACTATTTTAATAAATTTAAACTAAATTTTGACCTCTCAGAATATCTTCATAAATTTGAAAATAATAAACTACGATGTGAATTTTCTAGATTTAGGCTAAGCTCTCATACTCTTGAAATAGAAACTGGTAGAATTAGAAATGTAGCTAGAGAAAATCGACTATGTAAACTGCGCAATTCTAATCAAATCGAATCAGAATACCATTGCATGATGTGTTGTCCAAAATATAATGTAACTAGGAAAACATATTAAGGTAAAATTTCTTGGCCAAGTGTCATTAAATTCATTTCCATAATGTCAAATAATAATAAAAATATCTTTATAAAATTGCTAAATTTCTGCAGGAAGCTTTTATATTAGGAAGGAATCTTTTGAAAACCTATAACTGTAATCTCTTAACATTTCTACAACATTTATCTCAAACTAACTACTGTCTTTTGTTCTAATAATTGTGTTACTATTTCTTGAGTTTGTTCTGTGTATGTTGTTTTTCTGTAAGGATGTTTTTCTCTTTCTACATGTCTGTATTATGTATGTTCTCAACTGTTTTTCTTTATACATTTCGTATATATTTGTGTGAAACCATATTCGTTTATATAATGCTATAAATGTTTATTGACCATAGGCAATCAGCGCCGATTTTTGTCAAATAAAGTACATATATATATTAACCGGACACTTTTAGTTTCAAATAAAACTACCAATTATTATTTTGGACCGTCAATGATTACCTCGAGTTTCAAAAGTACAAACACATTTAGGATTAAATCATATTAACATTAATGGTGAATATCACATCCCAAAGAGGGTGATAGAATATTACGTTCCGTCACCTTCCGTGGAATATGATATTCAATTTATTATATCGAACATAACAACAATTAAGAGACACTAAATGCAACAAACATGTTAACAATTATAACTCAAATTATAACAAAAAATGAAATGAAGCGTCTTTCTGAAACAATAATGACTTTCCTTCAAAAACTATAAAGTAGAAAAACGGAAATTCATGTGTGTTCTGAGACGCACGAACGGAATGAATATGAGAAAATGGATGAACTTGCTGAAAAAGATCAAACATCTTTTTGGAAAGTGATAAATTCAGAAAAGAATAAGAAAAGTAGTGGTCAAAACGGCGGCTCAGAACTAAATTTTAATGGCACTAGTATAACAGTCACTGATATAATCTTATTTGGCTGGCATGAATATTTTACTGATTTATACGCGTTTTCAATAAGATATACGTTCGACGAACAATTTAGACAGCATGTCGAAACCTGTGTCAAGTCATACTCTAATGAAAACCATTCACATTCGCTAGATCGTGAGATTACTGAGAAAATGTCAACAGAAGAAGTATGTAAAGTTATTCTAAGCATGTCAAACGGAAAGAATGTCTCACTTGACAATGTGACATACGAACATATGAAGAATGGAGGCGAATCCATAGACAAATGTATGACACGGCCCTTTAATAAAATTTTAATACATGAACATGTGCCCAAGCAATTGAAGGAAAGTCTAACTATCACACTGCACAAGGGCAACGGTAATCAATACAATAACTTCTGCGAGACTACGCATGTCAAAAGTTGTACCAATAGCATTTTTCGGATGTGATTTATGGAACGGTATAAACGCTAGCGACATGCGCCACCTAGAGGCAACACATCACTTCTTTCTCAAACATATACACTCTTTACCATTTAGAACAAGATCTAATATAGTAAAAGGTCTTATTGGATTTACGTCAATTGAAACTTGAATATTGATCAATAGAAGTTAAATTTTCTCGATTCTATATGTAGAATGAAATCTTACATCATACTAAAAGTGTTCCTACACAGACTGTTTCAATACCGGCACAGATGTTCAGTGAAACAATTAGGTTTTATTCCAGACATTGTTCGAATTGTTCAAACTGTGACTAACAACATTATTTCCTCGAATTTGAACACTCTATGTGCTTCCCATCTAAGTTGTCATGGATAAATATTTGTAAGAATTCACTTATGCCATATGAACAAACGCTCTGGCTGGAGAGAATGTCTTCATGTTCCGAATTTGGTAGATTCAGAGAAAAACATTTCGTACTAACACCTTCAAACATATGGCGCGTAGCACTTCTGAGACCAGAGAGTATTGAACTCATGACTTTCTTAGCAAAATTGTCTTGCACTCCAGTTTCAAATAGAGACGTTCTAGGTACTGCTTGTCATACAGTATACAATGATTATATTTATCATGTTATATTTCAATGTGAATGTGATTGCCTACAGTCCCGACGAATGCTATTTTTAAATAAGCTATCAAATATTTCTGATCGTTTATATGCCATTTTTATAGACGACAGAAACAGATCATTACAACTTCAATATCTGCTTGGTAACTTTGACGAGAACATGAGAAATATGTTCACTCCCGATGAATATGCAGAGATACTTTGTACTTTGGCCGCGTACAATTATTTAACGAATATATCATTTTGCTATAATGATTTATCTACAACTGAATAGATAGATGAATGTTATATATATACTTGTGAGCTAATACACCTATACGATAGCTTTACTTTAGTTTAAATTTGTATTCCTTAATGCTATGTTGGACAGGTTTTGTTATTGCCAATAACTCGCTCGTAACAAGTATTATTTGTGACCTTAATATTATCAACTGTATTAAGGTAGAAATACTTCTAAACGTTTGTAATATATGTTGCTTTTTTCCTGTATTATATTGTGTGTTTCTTTCATTTTTAACTGTACACATTATGTATGTAACTCTTCATCAACTTGGAGGAATAAAAGTTGTATATAGTACTAACTAGTTGTTTGATATATGTGACATAACGTGCAGTAGTACTAGCTAGTTGTTTGATATATGTGATATAACGTGTAGTAGTGCTAACTAGTTCTTTGGTATATGTGAAATAACGTGTAGTAGTACTAACTAAGTGCTTCATTATGTGATATAACGTGTAGTAGTAATAACTAGTTGTTTGATATATGTGACATAACGTGTAGTAGTTCTAACTAGTTGTTCGATATATGTGATATAACATGTAACAGTACTAACTGGTTGTGGGATATACGTAATAAAGCGTGTAGTAGTACTAAATACTAGACAAGTTTGAGTACATTTGTGTTTGAAGTACAAACGAAAAGTAAATATATCTAAGACCATGCGTTTATTAATTTTAATTCTTCAAATGACGAAAAAAATGACCAAACGATGAACTGACCAGTTATCTTGTATTCGTGACGTCATGTCATCGACTTTGGGGGGAGCGAAGACACTAAATGGCATAAATCAGCCACCATAGCATACGGATATCATAAATTATATGATGATACATAAAGTAAGAATGAAAAGAATGCTGTGCTTCACTTGAACTATTTAACATGATAACAAATGATTTATAAGATTTTCGATACAATGATACATGCCTATATCGTAAATCAATTTCCGTCTAAAGTTGCTGTCACTGCGACCCTCTCTACATACATTTCAGTGTTTGCCAAATACTTGGACTGATGCTGTATTCGTGAAACGCTCGAGAATTGATAAAATAAATAACTAAACATCCTCAATAAGTTTTAAAATATTTGGATATATAGTGTATACAAATATGCAAAATCTTTTAATAACATTCGAATAATTATGTCGAAGTGAATGTCAACCATATTAAAATCATGGTTTTATTTCTTAATTTTTATATACAAAATAAAAAAAACGTTCAAACGATGGACATAACTATGTTAAGCTCCTTGAATACCGTGATAAGGAATGGAATCCCGAACTAAAGAAATTTCAAAATATGTAACCGTTATGAAGGGGTTATGTACGTTTAATGTGTTAGTATCTACGGTTCATGTATATAAACTCGCAGACTATTATTGGCCGAATGCCGCACGAGTTCGTCATTGCGTGCTCCAATAATATGAGTTGGCTGAGACATTGAAACATACGCAAATAGAATAATACTAAAATGACGACATATAACATAATATGGTCAATTTTCGTTTAGATATTAAGCTTAATTGCTTCTCAGTGTATGCGGTTTATAACGGAAATTGTATTTATTTAAACGGTCTTGCTTAATTAATTATGAAACAAAGATATCATTTAATTTTCATATGAAGCTATACAACAATTACAGGTTATAGAACATGGGAAACTTGATCGTCACAATGTATTTGTTCATTATAAATATCCGACATGTACAAACCTGTTTGAAATATTTCCCCTACCGTTTGTCAGAACAGCACAAACACTCAAACGGTCAATGCACTGTATATTCTTGTACAAAATGCGAATAATTGTAGAATTATAGACATTAACAACTTTGTTCGGTGTAAGGAAAACATATCCTAAACTACCTCTTCTAACACTATCTAATTCATTGTTTTAATAGTTAGATTTGCTTGTTTTGAAGTCTTTGTTAATAAAATTTAGTGTCATAGTAATAGTATACAGATGTTCATTTTTCGCGTAGAATTTGAACTTAGAATTAAAACTGAATATTCCATCTCACAACATTACTACGATAGCATGATTGAGTTATGTTATTTTATATGTTTTTGTAGATTACTTGATGAAACACATGTATATATACCATGTATAAGTGAACAAACTTACGTACATACTTACTTCCTACTTACCGTACTATGCAACAGCTTCTTAATTGTTATGTTATAAACGTGATAAAACAAACATAGCTGAATGCTTACATATGTGTATACGAAAAAGTAAGTGAGTACATCCTGCAAGAGCGTAATTTGACAATATTTCTTGTAAATGTACATTAATGGTGCAAGTTCTTTAACGATAATATACCCTATCTATTAACTAGAAAATGCCTTTTACTTTACACGGATGTTCTCATGCAAGTTTTAAAGATGAATTGAAAGCTGATTAAATTGGTTAGTGAACATATATACTTTACTTCATTTGATTAAATTTTAAGAATCAGCACTTTGTTTTTCAATTTATTCAATATACCTTTGATGCATATAACGAAATACCCCTTCAATGTGCGTATATACTTTGTATCTAAGTAGAATTAATACACCAGATTTAAGCCCGGGTTTGCCATTTTGTAGCATTAGCTTATATCATATAATTTATACTGTTAGTATTATATAATTAGAAGTTGAAAATATAGATGCGTGCTTTATTGTGAGAGTGTGATTATACAATGGATATAAAAGTAAGCCTTTATGAAATTGTATGAAATAATCTTATGCTATTTGTGACGGTGTACCAACAGGAGAAACACAAAAGTGTTTGGTAAATAACATGATTATTTGAAAGTTACCAATACTTTTAAGTTAACATAAGTATATAATTCAAATGTTCAAAACAAATTTAAACAAAGATATTATCTGTCATGAACGTGAATAGTCGTAAACCGTTTTAGAACTGAATAAGCAATTACCTTACGGCTTTAGGCATTTACTGAATACAGACTATTAACCTAATATGTCGTAATATAATAATCAGTTTTTCCCCACTATTTAAATAGTTAAATGTATGTTCCCCGCATTCGTATTTGCATACGACGGTTTTATTGGTACAAACTAATTCATCATTTTTACGCAGTAGAGCATCATGAGATGATTATTTGCTATATACAAATGTGTATATATAAACAGATTGTTTGGTCATAGTTTTTCATTTCTATCACCACTACCTAAGTATATGACATTTTTATTGGTACGTAGCTCTTTCATATTTTGCTAACATGTATTGATACATTTACTTCTCATGTTTGTTTAAAGCTCATCTTGATAAATTACTAAGACATTAATGGTGTAAACTTGAATGTTTAAACATACAAACTGGAATAGAACTGTACCCTAAAGGAATCCACTCAGATTGATTAGAACATTAACGTCATGAGAGAACTAATTGTTATCGAAATCTCAATGCGTGCAGTTTGTTTTTAAGGTAGAATTCATATGATTTAAGACACGTTCAATGTCATGCAGTTATTGTGATGTAATAACTCTCTCCAACGCAGTTATACACGGAATTGTTATGTATATTTTAATTAACAACTAAATTTTGGATTACCAATAGTACAGATTGTTATACAAATGCTAATATAGGATCTAACCTAATTTGTCATGAATTATCGTTTCTTTTTGTGTATGTATTTATTCGGATGTATTTAAACAATACTGACATACTCATTTTTACAATTCGTCAAATCAAGCGTTTGAAGTGCTTAACGCGTATCAAATATTGTAATCAATCAAAAACAATAAACTTACATAATGCAACATAGAATGAAGGAAAATGCATAGAAGAATACTATTCTAAATGAAGAAAAAATGGTAAACGCAAAAACACCAGATATGGTTTCATTACTCATATCAAATCCGATCCCCAATGATTTCGAATGTACTCGAATGTCGAATATCTTACCTTCTACATTTATATCATTATTTGTGTATACAAGGTAAATGGTATATAATTCCCCTACAATAATTTGATGTCTACCAACACAGCTATAAATAGCTTCAATAAACAATATAGGGTAGTCAACATAAAACACACAGAAATGTAATGATGTTAACAGTCATATTTGCGAAATAAGCTTTATAGAACAGTCGGTAAGGTAGCCAGCTGACAAACGTTTTGAAAGATACCGCACTGGTTCGATTCAAATACCTAACTTTCATTTTTACTAGGTTTAAAACGATCGTCGAACGCATGATATTAATTATTTTTGTGTATCATTATACTTATTTAATATATATGAACTTCAAAAATGAACATGCCCATAACACTCAATATATACAAATGTTAATCAAGCTATATATTAAACGTTATACCAAACGGTTTCCACGTATAATGTACCAATACGAAATGAATATAAGAACAATAGTTTTTTAATATCATTGTGTTTACAAAGGATTTTATATAGTTTGTGCGGGTTCAAACAATTTAAGAGTAAGTTTGTATAGGAATAAACTTGTATAACACCTGTATAAAAAAACAAAGCAATCTTAAAGAAATGAAAGAGAACGTGAACTGAAAATGGATCGCTTTGCATCAGGTTAAAACTAAATACTATTTACTATTAACATTAATTGTGTTATTCTAGTTGTACGTACATACAGCTTCATAACAAGACAATTCCAATTCTAATCTTCTAGATAAAAATCTTAATAAAAAAGTAAAACATAAAAATACAAAAGTAACTAGATTAACCAAGATATTCGAGACATGATATTCTTTGTTTCATTCAAAAGATCATTGATATTTCGGAAATATTCTAAAGTTGGCGAATGCTAAATTTGTTATCTACCTTTAATGCGAAATTTATCAACGTTATGTGTTCACGTTTTTTATCTTGACGTTGATTTAAAAACAATTGAAAATAACACGTGCAATGTGTTTCAGCTATACACTCAAATCCAAAGTTGCATACATGCTAGTAGGACGTATTTTAATTTCGTTATGATACACCCACATATTATTGTGGGTGTTCTGCTAGGCAGAAAACATAAAATCAATTTGGCTTTTTCAGTTCTGTCATCTTAGACTTAAGCATAGCTTGATGACGGAAACACCGTTGGTAGAAAATCAGAATTCTACTTAATCTTCAGAAACAGAAACTGCCAGTAATCCTACGTTCTTGGCCCCGATTTCTCCATAGGACATTTATAAAACCCGTACTTCTGAATATAGGAACTTACAAAAATTGCATGAACATGTTTCGACCGTTCTTGTGGATATGTATTTCATTTCTGACGACCGAACATGCACAATGTGTCACATACACTTTAAATATAATATCTTTCAGTGAATATTACTACCATTTTGAGACTAAAATTACGTCGCATACAAAGACATTTCCATCGGTATCAATTAAAAAAACAGAATGTTGTTTGCAACTACAGTATAACCTCCATGAACGATCATCTCCGAACAACAGACACCTCCCCGCTACATCCAATATAATAGCAACCCAAATTTATGTTTTACTATATGTTCATCCTCTCCACAACAGCCACCTCCTTACAGCAGCCGTGTTGTCCTTCCCATGGTTGGCTGTTGTATCGAGTATACCTGGTATTCTTTAATACATCCTACGTGATAACGGTATTGATAAAAATATGACATTACACTTAAAACTGTCAAATGCTATATAATTTTCCTTATCAACACTTCTTGGATATATGTACGTGTATCTGCTACATAATAAGAGTCAAAATACATTAAAGAGAGACAACGTTACAATTCAACACCTCGGGAATGTATAGCTAGTTATAGTTGTTAGTCACATAATACATGTGAATATAAAGTTTATTACAATGCCGTGTATATTCACTCATTGAAGCATTTAAAGTTATGTTGGAGTAAGTCTGATTAATTGATAGATGTATTGTTTATTACTATTTATCATCAATAACGATTATCTCATTTTCACAAAATCATCGTCATTTGAATAAAACAAAAACATTCACCGCTTCTTGTTAGAATCTTCACGAAATGCATATACACAGTATTTCTTCTTGTCTCGCGGATCGCCAAATATATAAAAAATAAAATGTCCACTGTGTTCAGTTTCCTTTTGATATGGCTCCATGTATCATTACATTTATTTGTCAGAGGACCGGATTGAAAGTATAGAAGAAGAACTATTATAGAACATAACATGATATATAAGTACCGACTCTTTTAATTCACAATATGTTCAGGCATCCTAATCATACTCATTAGTATTCTAGACAGTAAGAATCAATGATGAATGTTCCTATCTCCAAATTTTATAACGCTTTCATTCACATAGTATCGAGTAACAAAGTAACAGTATCAGAACTGATAGCAGTATACGGTAATGTTACAATACCAAGCTGACGATTAACAAAATGGAACAGAAATTATTACAGACTGTATATTCACACCAAGAAACCTTAACCGGAGAGTTGAGTTTCAAATCAATCAATCAATAAAATTAATATTTTGGTCATTTCATATTGACGCTACATATTGTATATTAATTAATGTTTTTAGCGGACTATGCTGCAATAATGATAACATCGACTCTCAAACGTACAAGCACATTTAGGATTAACATATTAACATTATAATTGAAATGACAAAATGACTTGTTGCTTTATGTTTTTTTTCTAAACGTAATAGCGGAAACATGAATGACATGTTATACCCAAGATTAAGATGGCACGAATTTGCAGGTGTCATTGTTGTGTACTCATGACCTGATAACATATTGTAATACTTACCTATAACCTCGCAATATATAGACACATGATGAATTACAGATGTTTTATATAAACCTACATGATACTGTTTAATGGGACTTCGAAAACAGGGACAAACAGTCTAGTACATGTATGAGAACTAAGCGAACCAATTAAATCATATAGAGTCAATCATGTGTTAGCGACCACCTCTGAATAAAGGTCAACCCTTTAATAAGGGTCATTCTTTTAAAAGCCATCATTGATTATTTTTAGATAAGAATAAAGGCCACCTGTCTATAAAGACCACGCAAGTGTATTTTAATACACGTATAGTTGTCATGAGTAATTTTCATTTGATTTGAAGTGGCGCTGCGCATTTCTAATATCCAAAAGAAGAATTATTCAAAGGCAGGTAAATCATGCTTCTGTAAAGGCACATGAGTATATAAATATGACGAACACTGGAACATTCTTTCTGTATATCTTGCCGCGCAGTGCATCCTTTTAGTATGAAGTAATGTATTGTATTATATTTAGGAACGTGTACATATAAGTCATTTTCATGCTGAATCATTTTTGTTAGGAATAGTAGTTCACACAAAAGATTTCTAGTTTCGTTATAGTATGTAGTGTCATGCATTCCCACCCAATACATTCGCATATCAAACGAGACAGAATTAAACAAAGATTAATACATGATACTCGCATGCAGCCGTAGTTGTTTTGCAAAGATACAATAAAATGCTGTCAATGTCACATATTCAGCTTTAACAAATCAAGCATAATTATTCTATATTATTTCCTTAACTTAATTTAACAACGTAGCGTGTGCTTGATATGTGACTTTAACGAGTCAACTGTATATCAAATGAATGTAATAATGTTTGAATGCTTAATTTATTGAAATCGTTCCACTCAAATTAAATTGATGAATGTATTGCAAAACAAAATAAGTTGCAGTCTTTCTGTATTACCTAAATAATAGCCCTCAAAATCTAAAAGGTATACATACTTGTACTCAAACGTTTTATATCTTGCCATGAAATTAACATGTGCATGAAGTTATGATGCATACTGACTATGTAACACAATATATAGGATGCGCAACTTGTATTGGTTTGTTTGATATATGTGACATAAGGTGTAATAGTACTAGCTAGTTGTTTGAAATATGTGATATAACGTGTAGCAGTACCAGCTAGTTGTTTGATATAAGTGATATAACGTGACGTAGTACTAGCTAGTTGTTTGATATATGTGACATAAGGTGTAGTAGTACTAGCTAGTTGTCTGAAATATGTGATATAACGTGTAGTAATACTAGCTAGTTGTTTGTTATATGTGACATAACGTGTAGTAGTACTAGCTAGTTGTTTGATATATTTGACATAAGGTGTAGTAGTACTAGCTAGTTGTTTGATATATGTGACATAACGTGTAGTAGTACTAGCTAGTTGTTTGATATATGTGACATAACGTGTATTAGTACTAGCTAGTTGTTTGATATATGTGACATAACGTGTAGTAGTACTAGCTAGTTGTTTGATATATGTGACATAACGTGTAGTAGTACTAGCTAGTTGTTTGATATATTTGACATAATGTGTAACAGTACTAGCTAGGCTGTTTTATACATTTGACATAACGTGTAACAGTACTAGCTAGTTCTTTGATACATGTGACATAACGTGTAGTAGTACTAACTAGTTGCTTGATATATGTGACATAACGTGTAATTGTACTAGCTATTTGTTTAATACATGTGAAATAATATGTTATGATACTAGCTAGTTGTTTGATATAAGTGACATGAGGTGTTGTAGTACTAGCTAGTTGTTTGATACATTTGATATAACTTGTAATAGTACTAGCTAGTTGCTTGATAGTATGTGATATAACGTGTAGAAGTACTAACTAATTGCTTGATATATGTAACATAAAGTGTAATAGTGCTTATTAGTTGCTTGATAGTATGTGATATAACGAGTAGTAGTACTAGCTACTTGTTTGATGCATTTGACACAACGTGTTGTAGTACTAATATGTAACAGTACTAACTGGTTGTGGGATAAAGCGTGTAGTAGTACTAAATACTAGACAAGTTTGAGTACATATTTATGTGTTAGAAGTACAAACAAAAAGTAGATATACATGAAACTATGCGTTTATTAATTTTATTTCTTCAAATGACGAAGGAAATGACGACACGATAAACTGACCAGTTATCTTTTATTCGTGACGTCATGTCATCGGCTTTGGGGGGAGCGAAGACACTAAATGGCATAAATCAGCCACCATAGCATACGGATATCATAAATTATATTATGATATATAAAGTAAGAATATAAAGAATGTTGTGCTTCACTATTTTTTACATGATAACAAATGATTTATAAGATTTTCGATACAATGATACGTGTCTATATCGTAAATCAATTTCCGTCTAAAGACGCGGTCACTGCGACCCTCTTTACATACATTTCAGTGTTTGCCAAATACTTGGACTGATGCTGCATACATAAAACGCTCGAGAATTGATAAAATAAATAACTAAACATCCTCAATAACTTTTAAAATATTTGGATATAATTATAGTGTACACAAATATGAACAATCTTTTAATACCATTCGAACAATTATGTCGAAGTGAATTCGATGATTGTAACAATTGATATTTCAATGGATTCAACTATATTAAAATCATGTTTTATTTCTTAATGTATGTATACAAAATAAAAACGTTCAAACGATGGACATAACTTTGTTAAGCTCCTTGAATATCGTGATAAGGATAGTAATCCCGAACTATAGAAATTTCAATATATGTAACAGTTTTGAAGGGGTCATGTACGTTTAAGGTGTAAGTATCTACGGTTCATGTAAATAAACTTGCAGTATATTATTGGCCGAATGCCGCACGTGTTCGACATTGCGTGCTCCAATAAAAAGAGTTGGCCGTGACATTGAAACATACGCAAATAAAATAATACTAAAATGACTACATATTACATAATATGGTCAATTTTGGTTTAGATATTAAGCTTAATTGCTTCTCAGTGTATGTGGTTTATAACGGAAATTGTATTATTTAAACGGTCTTGCTTAATTATTTATGAAACAAAGAGATCATTTAATGTTCACATGAAGCTATACAACAATAATTATTACAGGTTATAGAATATAGGAAACTTGATCGCCTCAATGTATTTGTTCATTAGAAATATGTGAAGGAAAACATATCCTAAACTACCTCTTCTAACACTATCTAATTCATTGTTTTAATAGTTGTATATTTGCTTGTTTGGAAGTCTTTGTAAATACAATCTAGTGTCATAGTAATAGTATACAGATGTTCATTGTTCGCGTAGAATTTGAACTTAGAATTAAAACTTAATATTCCATGTCACACCATTACTACGATAGCATGATTGTGTTATGTTATTTTATAGGTTTTTGTAGATTACTTATACTCGCAGGTACTATATCGGTGGTATTGCATTGTATTCCAACAGAGAAGGCCTACTGGAGTTCCTTAAAGGCAAAAGCATATTCCCTGTGTCAGTTAAAATGATCGATACGAATAGAGGCAATCTTGCTGCAAAAGTTACTCTCTATCAGTCAGATAGTCATACAGTAGAAACGAAGAAATTCTGGCCAGGAAAAACGTACTGTCGCAGATGGTATTCTGAGGCAGCTTGGGATGCATTATTATATACTAATAATGAAACGACAAAACGCCAAAATGAAAATGTTGACTGATAAATCCCCCCTAACCTCACTACTTATATTTATCGCTGTCTTTAGTTCATTTATCAGTACCGGACATTCATAAACATGACTCAAACAATTTGAATATACTTACATGGAATGTGCGAGGAATAATGTCCTCAGCGGCATCACTGTCGAAGCTTTTAGATCAATATGATGTTGACATAGCCTGTATCAGTGAACATAAACTTAAGCAACAGTGTGCTACCTTTCTTGACTCAATTCATACTAAGTATAGGTCACTAACCATGTGTGAAGAAGTCATTGATAATCATAAAGTTGGTAGAGGCGGTGTTAGTATTGTTCATAAAAAATCATTAGATTTTCATATTGACGCTCTACAGAACATTAACTGTAGTCGAATATCAGGTATAAAACTTCTTAGAGCAAATAAAATGCTTCCAACAATTATATTCTGTGTTTATATGCCATCAATAAACTATACGATATGCGAATTTAAGGAATGTATCGATGGATGCTCTACAAGGTTTTTATGATTTATACTCTTCAGAGGCTTACTGTATCCTATGTGGTGATTTTAATGTCGATATTTCGTCTTCTATCTCTTCTGACAGACAAATTTGCTTTAATCAATTCTTTGTTCAAAATGAACTCATTCCATGTGAGACTAACGGTTGTTATTATACATTCCGCCCAACGCATAAATATCCATACAAAACCATACTGGAATACAGATGTCAAAAACGCATACCAACACCAGCTAAATGAACGTATTGCATGGATACAACATGGTAAAGAACATGACAAAAATAATGTGTATTACTCAAACTATAAAGCAGCAAAACGCGAATTCAGGAAAATACAAAATAGAGCGATTGCTGATACTAATTCTAAGTACTATAATGAACTGAACACAGTAGCAGAATGTGACATGAGATTATTTTGGAGACTTGTGAAAAAGAAACAATATAAACGATCGAATCCAATAAACGCGATTGAAAGTTGTGACGTGATATCTAGCGACCCTACTACCATTGCAAACATATTCAGAGACTATTATGAAAAAGTGTTTACACCCCAAGACAAAGATCATTTTGATCTAATATTTCTACATAATCTTGAGGAAAATATGAAGCAATTGAGAGATAATAACGATAACTCCGATGACCCTATATTGACAAGGGAAGTAACCGATCGTGAACTAAGTTCATGCATCAAAGAGATGAAAACACGAAAAGCACCAGGCTTTGATTGTGTATCCGCTGAACATATAATTTATGGTGGAAGGACACTAAATTCCTATCTAAGAAAACTATTCTACATGATGATAAACTGTCATTATATACCAAATGGTTGTAAAATTGGAGTTATTATTCCCGTATATAAGGATGGAAAACCAAAGCTTAAACCTAAAAGTTATCGACCAATAAATCTGCTACCTGTTATATACAAACGTATTCTACACCAACGGCTAAATGAGTGGACTACCTCAAAAGATATCCGATTTCCAAACCCTCAACAAAATGCCTATCAATCGCAGCTAGGTCCAATCACTACTTCATTCAACCTACAAGAAAGTGCCCTACATTTTATTGAACAGCGATCAGATGTATACGCCGCGTTCTTAGACACGGCAGGCGCTTTTGACAATTGCCAACATAGTGCTTTAATCTACAAAATGCATCAACTTGGTATTAAAGGAAAGTTTTTGAAATTGATCATAGATAGCTTCACTGGAATATCAAGTTCCGTCTTAGTAAATGGCATCATGTCAAATAGATTCCAAATTAGGCAAAGTTGTCGACAAGGGGGAATACTGTCTACATGGAGTTATCTACTCTTTATTGATGAACTTTTAAATACATTAGAGATAAGTGGTCACGGACTATCTGTTGGTAATATCTCATGTGGCAATCCTACATTAGCTGATGACTTAACGCTTTTATGCCCATCAAAAACAGCACTAGAAAAAAACCTCTACATCGTCAATACTTACGCTAACAAGTGGGGCTATGAGTTCAATTATGACAAATGTTGTCTGATGAAATTCGGCAAACGTGTGATAAACAATTTTACGGTCAAATTTGGTTCCTCGGAAATATCATCTTCTAGCATTGCCACTGATGTAGGCATAAAACTTAACAGTGCACTAAATGTGAGAGACACTATTGAGAATAGAATCCGTAAAGGACAATCTTTATTATATTCCGTGCTTGCTATAGAAAGCAAAACTGGAGACGTGAATCCTATTCGAATGGCATCCATTGTGCGTTCTGTAACATTGTCAACTCTACTGTACGGTGCTGAACTATGGCATAATATGTCGACGGCAGACCTTCGAAAAGTTCAAAGATTTCAGAAGATGGCCGCGAAAAAAACCCAACACCTCCCCGATCCTACAAGAACCGACATGGCACTGAGTACCCTAGGCTGGCATCCAATCGACGCCGACATAGCGAAGAGAAAACTGTCCTTCCTGCAGAAACTATGTACCATGCCTACACATACCACTACTCGACAGTTATTCAACTTCAGACTGAATCTGTACACAACTAAAGGCTTCCGTAACCAACTAGGTTTCATTCCAGATGTATGTAAAATACTTGTTTTGTATGGACTTTTCAACTATTTAACATTGTATCTTCAAAACGCTGTCTTTCCAAATAAATATTCATGGAAAAACATAGTATCAAAAGCAATTCACAACATTCAATTGAATAAATGGAAATATAGAGTAAAAAGTGACAGTGAATTCAAAAGATTTTTATCTCTACATAATACAGTGAAACCATTACATTTATGGTTATATCCATGTTCAAACAGTGAAATAATCCATGTTATCTCATCAGTTCGTGTTCTGCTGTCTAGGTCTTTCAACAACAAATTAATATGCAAAATGTGTAAATCTGAAACAGATGATATCTATAGACATCTACTTGCCGAATGCATTATGTTTGCTAACGATAGATCAGAATTTATAGACAATATAAGCAGCCAAATAAATTCTTCAACGGCAGACTTCCTACGACACTCAAATGCTGAACGTTTCATTCAGTCAATCTTTGATCAAAACATTCTTTCCGTCTTCCAAGTACAGCCATGTTCATTAAATTACAAGCACTTTTTTAACTTAAGTTGCAAATTCACTCACAAAGTATATGTGACATATTGTAACAAGAGTTAATCTCAGTATGAGACAAGCATCATTGTAATGTAATCATACCTTAAATTTGATCTTAACACTTTCGAATTTCGGTTAAGACAAATGAAATAAGGAATTGTATTAAGATGCAGATAAAAAGCTGCAATATACAAATAGAAATTGTGTTACTAACTTTCTTTATCTATATATCTATTTAACGTGTTAAATTAAATACACGTTCATCTTATTTATTGTACATATACATGTCATGAAAATGAACATATTTGTATTCTTTCATTTTCCTTATAAATCATTGTAATTTATGTAAAATATGTATGATATTTATATGCAATTGTAAATCACTGAAAAGTGGAAATAAAGAGTATATATAAAAAATAAGTGAATACATCCTGCAAGAATGTAATTTGACAATATTTCTTGTAAATGTACATTAATGGTGCAAGTTCTTTAATGATTATAGACCGTATTTATTAACTAGAAAATACCTTTTAATTTACACGGATGTTCTCATGCAAGTTTTAAAGATGAATTGAAAGCTGATTAAATAGGTTAATGAACATATATACTTTACTTCATTTGATTAAATTTTAAGAATCAGTACTTTGTTTTTCAATTTATTCAGTATACCTTTGATGCATATAACGAAATACCCCTTCAATGTGCGTATATACTTTGTATCTAAGTAGATTTAATACACCAGGTTTAAGCACGAGTTTGCCGTTGTGTAGCATTAGATTATATCATATGATTTATACTGTTAGTATTAGATGTTGAAAACATGGATGCGTAAATTCTTGTGAGAGTGTGATTCATTATACAATGAACATAAAAGTAAGCCTTAATGAACATGTATAAAAGAATATTATGTTCTCCATAGCAAAAGTGAAAAGACGGTTAACGTAGGAACTTTCATTGCTATTTGTAACGTTGTACCCACAGGAGAAACACAGAAGTGTTTGGTAAATGACATGATTATTTGAAAGTGACCAATACTTTTAACTTAACATAAGAATATAATTCAAATGTTCAAAACAAATATAATCAAAGATATTATCATTGATATATAAATCCACGACTTATTTCAAACATACATATGGCATACCAACACATCATATTAAAACAACACAACACGATACTTAAAGTGCTTCATATTCATTGATCGTTTTTTAGCCTGAGTTATTTCGTTGATTTGCTCGAATTCATCGTACTTAGTCTGAACCAAACGTCGACTCAGTACCGCGTACATTGAAATGTGGAAGCTGTCATGAACGTGAATAGTCGTAAACTATTTCAAAAATGAATAAGCAATTACTTTTCGGTTTTATGTATTTACTGAATACAGACTATTATCCTAATATGTCGTATATAAGTAGTAAACGGCGGTACCCTGGGACCATTTGCACCCATTTTGGTCCCCAAAGTTTTCAAAATTGTGACAAATTAGGACAAATTGGAAATCAATGTTGTACCCCAAAATAGTATGAATTGAATTTTAGGAATGTTCTGGGACCATTGTTTTGTGTGTGTATAGACTTAGACAATGAGAGAATTTTCTTTCGAAAAGACATGGTGGCCCTGAAAAGGGCCGTTGGTGGTCCTGAAAAGGACCGTTGGTCGTGGTTTCTTCATAGCTGTTAGTCGGATCTTCATTTCTTTATTTCTTTACCATACTTGCCCCGAGGTTGTTTCTCAAGGTCATGTTTTCGTTTCTTCGTTTCTGTCATCTCCGGTTTCTTTTTGTCATGCTCCGGTTTCTTTTTCTCATGCTCATGTTTTCGTTTCTTTGAATCATACATAAACTGTACAGGTACAATCATTTCTTGTGGCTTAAATCGTACTTCTTGATTCTTCATGAGTCTGACCATCTCTTGCATGACTTGATTCATCTGTACCATTTCTTCCCTGATACCTTGTAGAACAGACAATCCCGCTGTAGGCTTTGCATCACCCGTTGTATTAGACTGTGTATTCGTCATAGGGGGCTGTGTATTCGCCATAGGGGGCTGTGTATTCGTCATAGTGGGTTGTACATCTACCATAGGCTGTGTATTCGTCATAGTGGGTTGTACATCTACCATGGGTTGTATCGGCTGTACATCTACCATGGGGGGTTGTACATCTACCATGGACTGTTGACTGTACTTAGGCAGGCTGTACAGTGGTTGACTGTATTGGCTGTACTGTGGCTGACTATACTGTAGTTGACCGTACTTTGGCTGGTTGTACTTCGGCTGGTTGTAATGCATACCCGCATTCGGGTCTATCAACTCAGATGATTCTAGTGCTTCTCTCAATACATCGTATGGCATGTTGAAGGACTCCATGCTAGATAATGAAAAAATAGTGTCTGCGCCGGGGGTATTTATACTTTTTGCCTGCACGCGCCAGTGTTCTATTAGGTCAAGGTTATTTTTGACACTTCAAGTTTTTTTTTTAACAAGTGTGACACTTCAAGTTTTTTTGAACAAGTGTTTGACACGTCAAGGTCAATTGTGACACGTCAAGGTTATATTGTACACATCAAACTATCACTTATATTTGTAGGAAATACTTTGTACACATTATACAATCACAGCACTTTGTAGAAAAATACATCATAAAATCACAGCAATTTGCATACATTTGTGGGAATACTTTGTACACATCATACTAACACAGCAATTTGAATACTGTACACTTAATATATACTATCACAGCAATTTGAATACTGTACACTTAATATATACTATCACAGCAATTTGAACACTGTACACTTAATATATACTATCACAGCACTTTGAATACATTTGTTGAAAATGATTGTACACATCATACTATCACTTATATTTGTAGGAAATGTTTATAGAAAACTTACCTCACACCGTATATTTGTATTTGGTGTTATCAGATAGGAATGTAAATATACTAGTAAATAGTAAAGTATGATAATATTGACAATATGAGAGTGATTCTTTCTGAATTGTATGGGGGCCCTGAAAAGGGCCGTTGGTGGTCCTGAAAAGGACCGTTGGTGCTTGTATGGGGATTAATGGCGTTGACCGCATCTCCCCATACAAGCGGGACACCACTTGTCCCATTTCTGGACATCCTTGGGGTCCGGTGTAGGTTGGTAGAGGTTCGACGGAACCTCCGTGAGCTCATCTTCCCAGTTCTCTGGGGTTGATTCTTGAGGGGTATCCCCCCAGTCCTCTTCCCCAGAGCTGACCACAACCTCCTCTGCGAACTTCTTCCCTTCTCTTAGGGTCTTCACCTCCAACCGCAGCTCTTCTAGTTGCATTTCTAGTTGTTCAATATACAACCCTAAGGTTGTATACTTTCTCTTAATAATGTTAAGCGTGCGTTGCGACATCTTGATACAGAATGAAATTAGATCAAGGCAAGGCCACTCACTGACTATGATACAAGGACTCTGATTGGTCCATTTTAACAGTATTTCATTGGTCTATTTTAACGGCATTTCATTGGTCTGTTGTTTTCTAGGTCAGTTAGTGTTTTTTCATGTTCCATAGCTCATTTATGTTTCATGATTCAACATGGGCAACTGCTTGAAAAGTACTTCTGATGAACCTGATGAGTTACAAGAAGATGTTTGGGTGGTCAAGATGGGTAATTTGTACCCAGACTTGTCTGAATTCCAAGATGTTAGTGTTGTCAAGATGGATATCAAGATGGGTAATTTATACCCTGACCTTGCCATGTATTATGATGAGGATTTGAGAGCCAACTATTGGCGGTACTTATTTCTTGCAGAAATGCAATAAATTACCCAACGGCCCTTATTAGGGCCACCATATGTGTTAGATTCGTTTTGTTTCTCAAGCAAAGACAAAAGCATATTACATTGTCTATCATTTTATTTTGAAAACATTCTGAGTAACAAAGTACAACAAAGTACAAAGTACAACACAATACAACTCACTTAGTCTCCAATTTAAGTCTATACACAATTGTCCAACACATTGTCCAACACATTGTCCAACACATTGTCCGGATTACACAAAGTCACTCACAGTTTTTGTTGGATTCTTTTTGTATTTACGTTTTTTCTTACTCTGTTCTGCGTCCTGTAGATCGACCTGTTCACCTTGTTTCTTAGGACAGTCTGCGATGAAATGTCCTTGTTCATGACAATCAAAACATTCATTGTTGAAGGGTTCCGTACAGCTGGTAGAATAATGTCCTTTCTTTCCACAACGATAACACTTGATATGATCCCATGTTACATTTTTCTGTCCACAGAGCTGATCCGCTAAGTTGTTAAGCTCTTTAATTTTTTTCTTTAATGAATACATCAAAGTTTGATCTCGGTTCTCTTCAGCTTGGTTCATTTTAGGATCGCTCATGTTGAAATGATAAAAAACGGACGGAGCGTACGTCTTTTATAGAGTGTCACGCGTTGTGACCTTGAACTTAATACAACTATAAAAAACGGCGGAGAAGTTTTAAGATCATAATCATGTCAGATACCGACAGTACTAGTGGTGAGGATGAACCTCCAACTAAACGAAGTAAGTTTGAGCCTGTGCGCGACTATTATGACATACAGTCACGCATGGAAAGAAAGTCAAGGAAATTTAAGACTCAATCTAGAGTATATGATGTGACATTTCAGCCGTATAATCAATCGTTTGAATTTACAAACAGGGTGTTTAATGATATGATGGATCAGCTCTACAAGAGATGTGAAGTGAAGTCGAATGATCGAGTTCGAGTATCTATTCTACATCCTGATTTGGACTTTGGGATACATGTTCCGTTTAATAGGGCATCTCGTATTAGTGGAGATACATTATTGGATGAAATTGAACGTGTGGCACAAAGTAACCGTCAATTTAAAATTCATGATGGGGCGGCACAGATGGAAATTACGCATATTGCTATGCCACAGGGATCCGGAAAGAAAACGTTTAAAGCACCAAACTTATCCAGTATGCGGAAATCAAAGACAAGCGTTGTGTGTATTGACAATAGTAAAGACTCTATGTGTTTAGCTAGATCGATTGTGGTAGGACGGTGCAAAGTACATGAAAATCAAACCCCGGAATGGAAAAAACGATGGGGTCTTATACGTCACTCTAAGAAAAATCTTCAAAAATACGAAGCTGAAGCATTATTAAAGCAAGTGGGTATTTCATCGGATCAGTCGTGTGGTATAGAAGAATACCAAAAACTACAGGACTATCTCTATCCAGGCTATGTGATTAAAATCCATCCACAACATTATGGAAGTGAATTGTTATTCAAACCACCTGCTCTGAATGAAAAAAGTCGTGTGATTCATATCTTTCACCATGATAATCATTATGACTGTATTGTATCCATTACCGGATTTCTCGGGCGGAGTTATTATTGTGAATGGTGTGATGTCGGTTATGATCACCGTGAAGGACACCAGTGTAGCCATATTTGTCAGTGTTATGCTCACACCCTGTGCCCAGCAGGACAATCTATAAGATGTCCGGATTGTCGTCGCCTATTCCAGAGTCAGGCATGTTTTGACAATCATAAAACAAAAACGGGAAAACAACGTAAAACCATTTGTGAATCCGTATGGAATTGTAAGAAATGTGGGCAAAAGGTGATTGGAACGAAACGGAGTCACGTTTGCCCAGGGACAAAGAAATGCAGGTGTTGTAAAGCCATAGTAGGACCAGATCATGACTGTTACATTCCAACGTATGAACCACCCGATAGAAAACAACCAGAAGTACCATTCATCTTTTTTGATTTTGAATGTCGTTTTGATTCTGGAGAACATATCCCTAATTTTTGTGTGGCTCAACGTGCTTGTGGTGACTGTATGTGTAAGTCAGTGAAAGCTCCATGTGAGTATTGTGAAGAGGTGAATGAAGCCAGACAAATGACATTCCGTGGTGAAAATACGTTACAACAATTCTGTACTTGGCTATTCCTCCCTACCCATCGAGGATCGACAGTGATAGCCCACAATGCTCAAGGCTATGACGCTCAGTTTATTCTTAGATATGTGGTCACTCAGGGGACGGCGAAACCCCAGTTGATTATGAATGGTAGTAAAATCATTCAATTGAGAGTGCATGGAATACGCATGATTGACTCCCTCAGTTTCCTGAGTATGCCTCTCTCCTATTTTCCCAATACATTTGGACTGACCGAGTTAGCCAAAGGATGGTTTCCATTCTATGCAAACACCTTGGCGTATCAAGATTATGTGGGACCTTATTTACCGCTACACTTTTACAAACCGGATAGTATGAAACCAGAGCGACGTGAAGAGTTTTTAACCTGGTACAATGAAAGAAAAGGTGACGTATTTGATTTTCAAAAGGAAATGGAGAAATACTGTCAATCGGATGTGGACATTTTAAGACGCGGGTGTGGAGAATTTCGTCAACAATTATTGGAAAGTGATCAAATAGATCCATTTACTGAAGCTACCACATTAGCTCAAGTGTGTAACAAAGCCTGGCGCAAAAATTCCATGCCACCTCATAGTTTAGCCGTGATTTCGGATGCCGGGTATCCCAATAAAACCCGGTATTCCATGAAAGGCATACGTTGGCTACAAATGATGGCTGTCACCGAAGAGATACATATTCGGCATGCCTTGAATAACAAAGGCGAAGTCAAAATTGGACCTTATTACGTGGATGGCTATTGTCAAGAGACCAACACCGTGTATGAATTCATGGGATGTTGGTACCATGGGTGCCCCACCTGTTTTCCTAACCGAAGTACCATTAATCCATATACTTTGAGAAGCATGCAACAGGCCTATCACGATACGTATAAGCGACTGGAGTCTTTGAAAGAACAGGGGTATCCTGTTGTGGTCATGTGGGAATGTGAATTTGATCAGCGTTGTCAAAAGGATCCTGCCTATAAGACAAGAGTGGAACGATTCTATCATGGTCAAGGCCCGATTCAACCCAGGGAAGCTTTGTTCGGAGGTCGTACGAATGCCATCCGACTGTATCATGAAGTAGACAACGATCAAGAAATAAAATATGTGGATATTTGTTCTCTCTATCCGTATGTGAACAAGTACAGGGCTTATCCGATAGGTCATCCAGTGATCATGAGTCAAGAACAAATTGATCAACAGCATATTGAGAAATACAAAGGACTGATTAAATGCCGTGTTCTGCCCCCGCAAGATTTATGGATGCCTGTCTTACCCATACACTGTAATAGTAAAATGGTGTTTACGCTATGTCGTACCTGTGCTGAGAAGGAGATGGATTATTGTACACATTCCCCGTATGAACGATTCTTGTATGGCACATGGACTCATGTTGAATTGGCTAAAGCTATTGCTTTAGGCTATCAAGTATCAAAAGTGTATCATGTATGGCACTGGGATGAATGGAGTAAGGACGTCTATCGGCAATACATTGACAAATACTTGAAAATGAAACAAGAGGCTAGTGGATATCCTCCAGGGGTGGATACGGAAGAGGCTCAAGATAAATTTAAACAAGATTATTTTGAAGCAGAAGGAATTCGTTTGCAACAGGTGGAGAAAAATCCAGGAAAACGAGCTTTTGCCAAAACCATGCTGAATTGTCTCTGGGGTAAAAATGCTCAAACTAACCTCTTGCCTAAAACAGAGTATGTTCATCGATTGGACCAGTTCTACGGAATACTGAACGATCCTAAAAAGTCTGTGAAATATGCAGAGTGTTTTAATCATGATGAATTCATGTTAATGAATTATACTGATGAATCGGACAAAGCAGATCCTCATTCATCATCCAATCATGTGGTGGCTTCATTTGTGACGGCTTATGCTCGATTAGAACTGTACAAAGTGCTTGAACCTCTAGGAAAGAGAGTACTGTATTTTGACACAGACAGTTGTATGTACATTCATGACCCTGATGGCTATAATGTTCCTATTATCTCCAGTCGATTGGGAAAATGGACAGATGAGGTACCAAAGGGTCGTATTGTGAGATATGTCGCTTTAGGTCCAAAGAACTATGGCTATGAATACATTGAAAACGGTGAACTCCATCAAAAATGCAAAGTGAAAGGCATTACTTTAGACTACAATGCCACTCAACAAGTGAATTTCAATACGATGGTGGATTGTGTGAAAGACAGACACCATTATTCGACCGTAGTTGAATATGCTTCTCGGATTAAACGTCATAAGGACAGAACCGTGACCAGTGAGAAACAAGTCAAAACATTTCGTTCGGTGTATACCAAACGTATTGTGGTCGAGAATCATATGACTGTGCCTTATGGTTATCTACATGACTGACCTTGACCTTTTAGGATACCTTTTGGCCTAGAACAAGTCATCTAAAAGTCATTATTCATAAAGACATGGATTGGATACCCTTACTACCGATAGAGCTGAGACTTAAAATTTATCGTAATGTCATATGGGCTAACGCTAAAACATGGAAGATGGAGTTAGTGCACACATGGGCTACTCATAATGCTATACATAGCTTACAACATACAAATCATCGAAAGATAGAGAGACTGTTGAAGGATGTAGGTGATCGCCAGGACTTGTCATTCAACCAAAAATTACCTATTCTACGAAAACTGAATGTGGTACAACAAAGCTTAGATCGTATGTTATCTACGACATGGGATTTTTTAATCCACGATGCTAATTTGAGCGACGTATCTGCCTTAGCTAACAATTTTCGTTCTACCCCCAATGTGATATGGTTCAGTATGGCTGAAGAGGACAATGGGAGATCTCACCCCGGATGGCGTCAGTATTCACAGTTTAAAATACGTGGTATCATGGTATTTAAGAGACAGGTACCGTTCACTCATGTTATTCATATTCTACAGTATCGTGCCGTGTTCTATAAATTAAGGCACCGCTTAAGAGAAGTCAAAGACGAGATTGAAGCCGTTCATGCGAATCGACCTAGAATAGTGATTTGTTCAGGAAATATTCAATTATGGTTAAACCATCTAGACGATTTATAAGTTTATATTACATTTTGGACTTTGAGCTGTATACGGATACGTTATACAGTATTGTACAAGATGACCTTGTCAAGGTCAAGGACATTCGCGCGTGGATTCTGAACCCTCACACGTTTGAACTATTTAGACAGATGATTCGTGATGCTATGATCAGTGCACACTTAGACTTGAAAGCTATCCATCGAGACGATTGGAATACTTATGTATGTAACGATAGAGTGATTCACACGATTCAAGAATGGAACAGTTTGATATTATGAACCATACCCTGTTAAGAAAAGCATTGGTATTTGCTTATCGTATGAAGATACCTGAAGGTCATCATTCTCTGGAATGGATTCGACAACAGTTGAGTACACCAGACATGTTTGAAGAAATGAAACATGGACTTCATGTGATGAATTCATTTTATAAACAATCAGTACCCATGGACTTGAGTGAAACGGATTGGTTCAAACAGGTGGTGAACAATGACTCTGTGTTAACATTTCTGAGTCAATTTGGACATTCAGAATGTGTGTTTTAATTTTCTGACAAACTGTTGTTACCCTTACATGACATGTGTTGTTCTTGTTGTGATTATTCTTGTACTCATACATAAACTTGTAAAGAACTCAATCATGTTTTATCTGGTTATACAAATAAATAAAATGTTTTTCTTCCAATAGTGTTAGTTGTGATTTTCACGTCATGGAGTCCAGTTTACTTTTTAAGCATCCTTGCAATATGTTTATCTCAGGCCCTAGTGGCTCTGGTAAAACACAATTTGTAAAAAAGGTGTTGGAATACAAATCAGATTTGTTTCAAGTAGTACCAGAGCGTATTGTATGGTGTTACAAAGAATGGCAAGTAGCCTATGCACAATTACAAGAACAAGAACCTAGTATTCGGTTCATACAGGGGATACCTGACGAGGATGAAGAGATAGTAGAGGATACATCCATTCCTCATTTAATTATATTTGATGACATGCTTGGTGATAAAGATGAAGAGAAAATCAAATTATGGTTTACACGAAAAGGTCACCATCGTAATGCTAGTGTGATCTACATTACACAAAACATGTTTCAACAATCGAAAGCCAGTCGTACCCTGAGTTTAAATGCACATTACATGATCTTATTTCAAAACACAAGAGATAAAGGACAAATCAAAGTGTTGGCGAATCAAATTCAATTGCCACACTTGTTACCCGCTTATCAAGATGCTATCTCTATACCTCATGGGTATTTAGTGATTGACTTTCACCCTCAAACACCAGACAGTTATCGGTTAAGAACAGATATTTTTCATCACTGGATCACTGGAGAAAAACGTGGGCCAGTTGTGTATATATAAACATCGTTTACTCATATAAGATCATTCAGTCATCATGTCAGCCACAGCCATAGCTCAATCGTTAGAACATTTGGGTCAGGAACGAGACCCTACTGTACGGGAGCAAATGCTACGGTCTGGATTAAAAGAAATGCTCAAGTGGTTCACCTTAGCAGCAAAGGTGATTTTAAAAAAGAAAATTGTGCTACCTAAACAAACACAAAACTTTATGCAAAAACATCAGCATGAATTAGAGCAGCTGAGAGATGATCAAGTGGACATGGATACTAAACGTCAACTCATATTGAAACCAGGAGGAGGTGGATTTCTTGGTGGAGTCATGATACGAAGTTTACTCCGATGGAATGGTCAAAAGACGATTCGTAAATTCGGTCAGCAAGCAAGAAAATCTCCAGCTAAAAAAGCCAGAAAAGCGCCTGCTAGAAAACCTAGAAAATCTCCAGCTAAAAGAGCAAGAAAAGCACCAGCCAGAAAAGCTCCAGCTAAAAAAGTAGTCAGAAAATCGCCTGCCAAGATCAATGAACGTTTTATTACTCTCCGTCGTCGAAAGCAAACCACTTCAACACCCTCTATGGTTGTAACTCCAATCAGTAAGTTACAATGGTCTCCTATCAGTCCTGTGAGTAGTTTGAGCTTTAGCTCATCTAGAAATTTATCTAAAAGCTCATCTCAAAATTCTTCTAGAAGTGGATCAAACAGTTTTAGCACACCTAGAAGTTTATCTAGAAGTTCAAGAAGTTTATCAAGAAGTGGACCAAGCAGTTCATCTAGAAGTGGACCAAGCAGTTTGAGTTATTCAAGCAGTGGGCCAAGCAGTTTATCTAGAAGTGGACCAAGCAGTTTGAGTTATTCAAGCAGTTTATCTAGAAGTTCGCCAAGTAGTTCTTCAAGAAATTCATCTAGAAGTGGGCCAAGTAGTTTGAGTTCTTCAAGAAATTCATCTAGGAGCTCATCCAGCAGATCATCTCACAGTTCAAGAAGTTCACCAGACACTCCATTGTGCCGTTTTTCACCCCTATCCTTATCTACCTTATCAAGACAGGCTGTCTTGAAACCCCTTTTGAGACATCGTATTCACCTGATGAGACAGGGCCCTATGAATCCAGCTTCAAGACAAGCAGTTGATGCTTTAGTATAAAAGCTGTGAAGAAGTAAAAACAGGTATTATTTGACATAATGGCACCAAAGCGACCACTCCTGCATAAATACGGACATCTGGTTTTGGGTTTAACTCAAGCCCCAGATGGGTTAAGAAGAAAGATGATACATGGAGCATCTAAAGAAATGATTCAATGTGTGGCAGAATGCTGTCAGAATGTTTTAAAAGGCAATGTTGCCTTATCCCCCTCTCAAAAGCAAAGGTTGAAGTCCAAGCGTCAACATCTCCGCACTTTAGCAGATAAAAGAGTATCCATTCAAAAAAAGAAACGTGTGTTGAATCAAAAAGGAGGATTATTTCCATTACTGGCTCTTGCTCCAATCATTGCTAAGGCTGTTGCTGCAGGAGCACTCAGTGGAGGTGTTGCCACACTGGTGAAAAAGATATGAAGAAAATGGCTATCGTCCCGTTCAAAATGCTAGAAGAGATGAATCGATGGAAAACAGAACAACGACCACGTTTACCTCCTCCCCCGCAAGTCAGTCAAACATCCGATTTACAGAAACAAATGGGAGACGTATTACAAAATTAATCGTTGTCTGAATCAGAAAAAGCACAACACTATGGGCAAGTCTTGCAAAAGTTTCAACTGTCTCATCAAAAAGCACGTGAACCGGCTACTCTGGCTGCACCAGTTGCACCGGCTGCACCGGTTGTTCCAGCTGCTCAAGGTGCACAAGGGGCACAAGCGGCTCCTGCTACATTGACGGATCGGATTCTTGAAAGTGTTCCTACTACCATGCGTCGAAAAACTCAGCTTTTATTACACTTTCTACAAAATCATCCCCACATGTCATGGAATGATCATGGGATGTTGGAATACCATGGAAAACCAATACAAGGATCCAACATTATTGATTTGGTCAATGATGTCATACGTCATAGAAAAGGGTCGGAGCCTAGAGGATGGGAACAGTTTTCTAGTGGACTAAGAGATGTCAATGTACCACAAGAAGTGATAGGAAATAAACGGAGATGGTCATGGATGCAAAAAGCAGACGATTCGGAGGAAGATGAGTTATTTGATAGTTTTGTTGAGCCTCCTTCACCTATAAGTAAACGGATGAAAGCAGAACCTATAAGTAAACCTGTCAAACAGATGAAAGCAGAACCTAAGTGGGAAGCCTACTAGACAACATGAACAAAAAGGTAGACAGTCTGTTACATCAGATTTATTATGATCCCCATCATCCGGCTGGTTTTGGTGGGGTAGAACGTCTTACTACAGCAGCTCGAACTCAACTGAAATCCATTACGCCAAGTCAAGTGCGATCCTGGTTGAAGGGACAAAAGACCTATACCCTGCACAAACCTATCCGTAGGGCATTCTCGAGACGGAAAACGATTGTGGGTGGTATTGATCATCAATGGCAAGCTGATTTGGCAGACATGCAATCCTTGGCTCAGTACAACACCCCTTATCGATATTTGTTGTGTGTCATTGACGTGTTTTCAAAATATGCTTGGGTCGTTCCCCTCAAGGATAAAACGGGGCTCACATTGGTGGAAGCGTTTCGCTCTATTCTTAAAACGAGACAACCTAAAGCGTTGCAAACCGATAAAGGAACAGAATTCAAGAATCAAAGGTTTTAACAGTTTTTAGACAAAGTAGGGATTCATTATTTTACGACTGAAAACCCAGAAACTAAGGCTAGTATAGTGGAACGTTTTCAACGGACCTTAAAATCACGCATGTGGAAATACTTTACGCATCATAAAACACGAAGGTATATTCAGGTATTGCCTGATCTCGTGCATGCCTATAATCATCGTGTTCATCGTAGTATACAAATGGCACCCGTATCCGTGAATGAGAATAACGAATCTCAAGTGGCCTTGACCTTGTATGGAAAATCAAGAAAGAAAGCGTCGACGACCCTTCATGTGGGAGATATTGTTCGTATCAATAAAACAAAACGTACATTTGATAAAGGTTATCTACCCAACTGGACCACTGAACTTTTTAAAGTGATCCAAGTCAAAAAGACCTCTCCTGCTACTGTGAAATTGACTGATTTAGACGGAGAACCCATATTAGGTTCGTTTTATTTCTCTGAAGTACAGGTTATAAAAGATGATGCTATCTATGAAATTGAATCAGTGCTCGCACATCGCCAGAGTAAGGTAGACGGAAGACGAGAAATTAAAGTACATTGGAAAGGTTATCCTTCGAAATTTGACAGTTGGATTCCCGAACTGGTTAATAAATACATCATGTCTCAAACTGATACGGCCAGTGTGGTAGTGACTGCCTCAGAGCAAGCCAAATTGTGTGAACCCAAAAATAAGGTCACTTTTTTGTCACAAATTGTAGTGGTATTTATTATTATTACCGTATCGCTATTTAATTTGTGTTTTCAACGACCCGATCGGGAATTGTGGCTTCTGCTTTTAAGTAGTTCTCTAGGTTATATTCTACCGAATCCCTCCTTGAAATTCAATAAACCTAAATCAACATGAGTTCGTTTTACATAACACTCATGAGTGATAGCTCTATGGATTTATTCCAAGACAATACGCAATGTTGTTTTCGTACCAAACTGGCAAAACCCATCCATCTCAATAAACAAGACTGGGAAATTGCCTTAGTGGAAATGATTGTTCCTAGTCAGGTCATTAATGTCACTGAAGAAGAGCGACATTTCTACATTGTCACACATGATCCTGTCCTGGGTAAGGCCTTAGAAAACTTTGAGACCTATTGTACTCTCCCCAATAAAGAAGAAAAAGGTGTACGACTTTGTATTCCTATAGGAACTTATGTCACACCCCAACATTTGATCGAGACGATTGACTTTACCGTGAAAGATCAATTAGGTAAAATATTTAGACAGAAAGGCCTTCGATTTACCATGGGTTTTTCAGGACAAAGTAAACGCGCAAAACTGGACAGTTCGGATCAACTAGGCATTCAGTTTCATCCCCACATGTTTATTAAACTGGGGGGAGCCCCTGATAGTTCTCCTACCATCTTTTTTAAAGACACTCCGGAACCGTTTCCTCATGGCGTAGATATTAACATGGGTCATAATCATTTGTTTGTTTATTCCGACCTTGCGTCTTATACCTATTTGGGAAACATAGAAGCCCCCATCTTACGTGTAGCTCCATTTGATCCGAGAACGAAAGCAGGAACTAACCCCCATATTCATTTCGAGTTCTTGAATTTACACTATGTACCACTGGCTAAAGCCGACTTTGACACCATCACTATCCATATAAGGGGTGACACTGGCCAGTCTATTCAGTTTATTCATGGGAAGTCTATGGTGAAACTACACCTACGTCAAAGACAATGATACCTACTTACCAAGGTCAACCTCGACAATATGGACACGGACTTGGATCCATGTTTAAGAAAGCCATGAAAAGAATCATGCCTTTACTGAATCCATTTGTGAAATCTGGAGTTCACACCTTGAAAAAAGAAGGACTTCAGCAAGGAAGAGCCGCTATGCAAGATATCTTGACAGGATCAAACGCTAAACAAGTAATACGAAAACGTGGAGCCTCTGTGTTAAAAGATGTGGGTGAATCCTTGTTACGTGCTGTGGCCAGCCCTAAAAGACGTATAAAGAGCAAACCTGTCAGGAAAAGACCTCATTCGAAACTTCATCATCGCCGAGTTAAGCAGGCCAGACCTCTTGATATTTTCGATTAATCATGATGCAACACGGTTCCTGTGAATGTAGTAAGACAGAGTTGGATGTGTCTGTTGTGCCACCTACCATGACAGCCATGCAAGAAGGTCAATGGACTGAGCATTATCCCATTTCTGCCCTGGACAATAATGCTCCGATTGAATTTGTGATTCCTGCACAGACAGAAAAATGGACTGATCTGAATCAATCTTACCTGTACCTAAAACTAAAAATTATACAGGCAGATGGTACAGACCTAGCGGCCGACAGTGAAATTGCTACCGTCAACAATTTCTTTCACAGCATGTTCTCAAGCATTGATGTGTACCTAAATAATAAACTGATCACCAGCAATGCGGACACGTATGGCTATCGGGCATACATAGAAAATTTACTCTCCTTCACCTCAAGCTGTAAAGACACTCAGCTTCAGGCGCTAGAGTTATGGGCTGAAGACACCGCTGGTCATATGCTCGAAAAAGTACATGACGGGGATAACAAGGGCTATGGTAAGAGACGTGCTCGTGTCCATCAAAGTCGTGTGGTGGAACTATGTGGACGGCTTCATTTGGATCTGATGATGCAAGATAAATATTTACCCAATGGTATGGAAATACGCTTAAGACTAAACAAAGCGTCACCTCAATTCTGTCTCATGAGTACTTCACCGGCTAAAATCAAGTTTCTAGAAGCAGGATTCAATGTAAGAACAGTAGATTTACTGCCAGTGGTAGCCAATCAACTCAATCAACAGATTGCTCAACATAACATGAAAATCCCCATCCGACGAACTGAAGTAAAAACATTTACGATTCCTAACGGTCAACGATCCAAGATTGAAGATCATTTATTTCAAGGTCAATTGCCAAAACGGCTTATCATCGGTATGGTAAGAAATGGAGACATGAATGGAGACATGGCTACCAACCCCTTTGAGTTCCGTCATTTTACACTGAATCATCTGGAAGTCAGCATTGACGGAAAAAGTATTCATAACAAAGCGTTTCAACCCAATTTTGAAACGGGAGAAGTTCTAAGATCCTACATGTCACTCTATCAAGCGACAGGAGCTCTTGGTCTCAATCGTTCATTTGGATTGAGCATGAATGATTATCGGAACGGATACACACTGTGGGGGTTGGACTTGACAGCAGATCAAGGTTGCGAGGAAGGTCAACTCCATCCTATAAAAACGGGCAATCTGAGATTGGAATTTCACTTTGGAACAGCACTTGCACAAGCCATCAACGTGATTGTATTTGCGGAATACGACAATCAAATTGAAATCAATCAATTCAGAGAAGTGCTTCTAGATTATTAATCTAGATTATTAAGATGGAAGACATGGATATTGAACACCTGGAAAAAGGACAAGATTACGAAATGAAGTTATTGGCGTATCCTTGTTGTACAAGTTCAAGGACGGACTTTTTACAAGAGTGCTTGAATCATCACGTCACAGAAGCACTCCAATCTTTAATTTATAATCAAGTGCATAAAGACTGTTATGGTTGTCGAGTGAATCATCCTAGTCAAGTACAACATGTACTCTGCTTATACACGAATACGGAAGAGTGGACAGAACTTTACATTCAAAAAGCGATTCAACGTTTGGACGTGTTCAAGGTCATGGAAAAGTGGTATCCTGAATTAGTGACCTTGACCGATAGTGAAAAAGGAGACGCGTGTCGATTATGGATTCAGTTTAAAGAAGAACTCACTCAGAATCAGTTCATAGATCAGTGGATCAGTGTTTGGGCTGAACGTGTCAACAGAAATTGGCATTATGGAGACGAATGAACTACAATACCTATAAGATCATTCACCGTTATTAAAACCACTACATGCTCGCGTTTGTGCCAAAGATCAATTACCTTCAGAGAAACCGCATGACGTGAAAGCCTATATTGTGAATACCCATAACGGGAATCAACCTGGAGAACATTGGGTGGCTCTTTATTTAAAAGACAATAAAGCAGTGTACTTTGATTCCTACGGATTACCACCTTTCGAAGAGATTCTATCCTTTGTGAAAAAACATGCCAACAAAACTTATCTGTGGAATGCCATGAGAATACAAGGCGATATGTTACCGGTGTGTGGTGTGTATTGTCTATTCGCTTTGGATTTTATCTCACGTGAATGTGACTTGAACCAGATACTGTTAACCCGATTCAAACCGGACATGTATGGAAAAAATGACACTTATGTGACGCATTGGTTTCAACAATATTATGGTACTTATTACATGCATGCTCAATATGTGAATAAATGTGGACAAAAGTGTTTTGCTCAACGTAACTCTAGACCAGAAGGTCACAGACGTTTGTATCATAGTATCATACATAGAAATACAACTCTTTATGGTGATCATTAAATGTAAACAATGTTACTGTTTCATAAAATGTTTCATGTAGTTTCTTGTTACTGTTTCTTGTTACAAAAATAAAAGTTTAGAAAAACTGAAACTAGGTGTCTGTTGTCTTTTTTCTAAGTTCATAAAATTACCAATCAAGCTCCGCACATGCATCGGCGCGTGACGCCATCCAACCATAGGGTGACGTCATCCAAGCAATATGACGTCATCCAACCACGAGAGTGGGCGGCGTAATACAATACTCCGTCTTACAATGCCTCATTTCCTTCTGAGAACTCAAACGCTCAAGATGGAGGCTTTATTCAATGAACTCAAAACAGCAAAACAACTGACTGAAAAACAGAGCAGGGTATGGCGTTCAATCAGTCGCTTAGCTGCTAGCATTGTTAGAAAAAGGGAACGTGATCTTCAAACCATTGGTGAGACTTTGAATTGCATTGAAACCAATCGATTTCATCATAGAGAAGAATTATCTCAAATGCGAGAGCAATTTCGAGATCAAGTCAGAGAAAGACAGCGAGATGCTCGGGAACGAACGGCGAATAGACAACGGGAACAACAACAAGAAGAAGAGCATTGGCGTATCATCACTACCGCTCAAGTTGAGTACACGGAACAACCACCAGTACCAGAACAGGAATGGTCCTGTGGGGATCTAACATGCAGGCTCTGCTATCCCCCACCAGACTGCCAATGCGAACTATGTACCCAACCAGATCAGTCAGCAAACACGGTTTAAAAAACCACCAACGGTCCTTTTCAGGACCACCAACGGCCCTTTGCAGGGCCACCATGTCTTTTCGAAAGAAAATTCTCTCATTGTCTAAGTCTATACACACACAAAACAATGGTCCCAGAACATTCCTAAAATTCAATTCATACTATTTTGGGGTACAACATTGATTTCCAATTTGTCCTAATTTGTCACAATTTTGAAAACTTTGGGGACCAAAATGGGTGCAAATGGTCCCAGGGTACCGCCGTTTACTACTTATATATAATAATTGTTTTTTCACCACTATTTAAGTAGTTCAATGTATGTACCCCGCATTCGTATACATGCATACGACGGTTTTATTGGTACAAATTAATTCATCATTTTTTACGCAATAGAGCATCATGCGATGATTATTTGCTATATGTATATAAACAGATTGTTTGGTCATAGTTTATCATTTGTATCACCACTATCTAAGTATATGACATTTTTATTGGCACGTAGCTCTTTCATATTTTGCTAACATGTATTGATACATTTACTTCTCATGTTTGTTTAAAGCTTAACTTGATAAATTACTAAGACATTAATGATGTAAACTTAAATGTCTAAACATGCGAACTGGAATAGAACTGTACCCTAAAGGAATCCACTCGGGTTAATTTTGATATAAAACATCATGGCAAATATGAGACAACTAATTGTTATCGAAATCTCAATGCATGCATTTTTTTAAAGAAGAAACTATATGCTTAAAGGCACGTTGAATGTCATGCAGCAATTGTGATGTAATATTTCTCTCTCATGCAGTTATACATAATGTAACATAGAATGAAGGAAAACTCAAACGATAAAGTGGTAATTGCTATTCAATATGTAGTAAAATACTGTTCTAAATAAAAAAACATATCAATAACCGAAAATCCACCAAAGGCCACGCAAAATATATCGAACGACAATTAGTTAACACAAAAAAAACACAAGGTCAAGTTTCATTGCACATGTCAAATCCGATAAAAAATCGAATTCCAGTCTCTCTGTGCGGATTCTGGACTTACTGAATATTAACTGTATAAAATCAAAGTACTGAGAGACCTGTCAGGAATAGAGTTTAAATGTGTTTGATAGAACCGTCCTTAACAAATTAAAGGACAATTTGAAGAACAATTCACAAATGATCATGACCTCATTCATGAACAATTAATGAGTATATACATAAACTATTCATGAAATGAAATAAAAATGTGACATTTGGTTCATGATCCTTGTCCGATGAAGTTCATGAACCATAATTTCATGTACTGTTCATTAACTAAAGTTCGAACTGAAACGTATTGTTCATGGCCTTTAGTTGATAAACAGTTTATGAAACTTAGACTGCATATTTTCTGATCAATTATTTTGATGAACCTTTGATGATCAATTTATGAAACTTCATGAACTATTAATGAACGTCATCAGTTCATAAACAAGTTCTCAACAGGGGTTTTGTGATCATTATGAATAATTTGAAGGTCAAAAATATTGTCTTGTCACAATGTACATATTTAAGCCAATTAACCCCATTTATCAAGGACAAGCTACAAGTAATGACATACAGTGAGGAATTACTAGCTACTGCAAATTTTGAAAACCCATACAAATTCAGTGTCTTTAATTCTTTGGTGTGTATATAATGAACTCTGTATAAACAATCTGTTGTACCGTAAATTAAACTTCTGACCATGTGTCATTAATACTAAGTCTTGTTAAGTTGGCGGCCTGAAGTTGGCGGCCTGGCGGCCCAGCAGCCTAGAATGTAAACACCCAATCACCCAGAACTGTATCAGAATCACGTTCTACCAGCATGAGAAACTATTTTGGATGGAAAGTGTCGCAAAATTTCACTTGATCAAAGTTACGCCGCCAGGCCACTAGGCCGCCAACCTCACGTTTTCAGCGGCCTGGAAAATCATACACCCAATCACCCAGAAATGTATCAGAATCACGTTCTATATGCATTAGAAACTATTTTGGAAGGGAAAAGTCGCAAAAACTCACTTCATCGTAGGTACGCCATTTAGCTGAAAATTACAAAATTGTCACACGTAACAGGAAAGCACAAACACGTTTTATTAATATACACTCATGTACTTGTATCTATATGATGAACTTTTTGAAACAAAGACAGTTCTCTTATCTTACATTGTTCATGTATATTATTTTGTGTTTACAAGGTAAATGGTATAGATCATTTTGTTTATAGACAACACGCATTGTAATGTGTTTTTTATGACAAGTATGTATTTAAATTTAAAACCACGACACTGCAAAACTGAATATATAACATTAGAATAGAAAACCTTCCATCATGATTAGGATATTTAATTTAACTATATTTATGCGAACATACAAACTTAAACATTAACTATCCAAAAAATAAACATTGCTTATATACTAACACTCGAAAAATAAAAGCAACATGAACGCATATTGGTGATCTGAGACAGAAGCTAACCTACGTTTAGAAAATAATGCAATGTTCACCATTCATTCCAATGGAAGCAAGAGATAATAACTTTAATATTTCACATACGATATAGATAAATATGATGATATTACACATATTTTCCGGTCATCATTATTTTCTAAAATGTTTAATCATTTAGAAATATTGTTTCATTTATAAAGACTATAAAACAATAAATTTAAAATTCACAGATTTCATTAATGTTATATAACTGGTTTGTCCAAATGCACCTCGAATATCTTTACTTATTGGTTTAACATTCAGAATAATTGTTATTTTTCTATTCCTAGTTTGATCTTCCGCCAAGTTAAAAGTTATGTTCCGCCTGTTGTATGTGATATATCTTTTTTTTCAAATTTCAAATGAAATGCAGACGTTTCATTGGACAAAAAATTGGGACAAACTGTAATTAATTTATAAGCTCGTTCATTTATATATCATAATTGCGATCATAAGACAGTCGGCATACATTTGCATTTAAACAAATGCATTTGTAACGTAATTAAACATTTGAGACTGACTGATATCATCTTGATTTCATCTAATGGAACTCAGATCTTAAGTGAATTAATCGGTATCAAAACATGTAAACACGCCTGACAACACAAGTCAACGCTCGTGCTTATAATAAACAATGTTGATCAAACTATATATTAAACGTTATACCAAACGGCTTATACGTATAATGTAACAGTAAGAAATGGGTATAAAACATTAGTTTTTCATAACATAGTGTTTACAAAGGATTTTATATAGTTTGTATAGGTTCAAACAATCTTAGAGTAAGTATGTGTAGGAAGACAATGGCTGTTGTAAGGAGGTGGTTGTCGTGAGAGAGTGAAATAGAGTAAATAATTGGATTGGCTGTTGTTCAGAGGTGATCGTTATGGCTGTTATACTCTATTTGCAAACAATAATCCATCAAATACAATATTATTCACGATTTTAATACATCCTAAGTGATAACGGTATTGAAAATTAAATTTGTCATGACACTTAAAACTGTCAACTGATATAGTTGTCCTTATCAACACCTCTTGGATATGTATACGTGTATATGTTACATAATAGTAGTCACAAAACAATAAAGAGAGACCACGTTGCAATTCAACACCTTTAACCGGACAATTTTAGTTTCAAATAAACTATCAATTATTGTTTTGGACAGTCAATGATTACCTTGAGTTTCAACAGTACAAACACATTTAGGATTAAATCATATTAACATTAATTGTGATTGATATGACATTATATAAGTATCACATCCCAGAGAGGGTCATAAAATATTACGTTCTGTCACACTCCGTGAAATGTGATATCAATTTATTATACCGAACCAACCAAAAATTAAGAGACACTTAATGCAACAAACATGTTTACAATTATAACTCAAATTATAACAAAAATTGAAACGAAGCGTCTTTCTGAAACCATAATGACTTTCGCTGTCAACTAGTGGCACTAAACATATAATGAATAACATAATTGTGTTATTATATAAAGCTAGTTGACGCTGTCTGATTGGACTTTCTAGCACATGTATTTGAAGTAAGCGAAACAATTAAGTTTATAGAGTCAAATCTACCTTAGTGAGCATCTCCGAATAAAGGCCATCCCATTAATAAAGGTCATTCTTTCAAAAAAAAAAATCATTATTTTTCAGGTCAAAATGATCTCCGAATTAAAGCTACTTGTCAATAAAGGCTACATTAGGTTTTCCTTAAAGGGAAACTTTGTTCACAGGTTTGACTGTATATACTATGTTTTATATTGAAGCACACTTTTTTGAAAAAAAAATATATGTATTTCAATACAAAATTCATGCTGCAAAATTGGCGAGATATATTAATACATGATGATATCGCACGTATTTTTCTGTTTTCACATTTCTCAAAAGTTTTACACTGTATTGAAATTTGTTTCATTCATACAGATTTAAAAAAACACAAAGTTTATAACACGTTACTTTACTGGATGCAATTTAACGCATGTGGACAACCCACGTGACTATTGACGTCACAAATGGGTAGTGCGAAAAACACGAAGCCTGAAGAAAGGGTGTAAGTATTTTATGAGTTAGTTTAATGAATGAAATGTAGGGCATATTTGAATTCAAAAGTTTTATATCTTTCCTAGAAATTAAGATGTGTATGAAGTTATAATGGATGCATACCGACTAGGTAACACAATTTATTGCATGCGCAAATGTACAAATAAAATAGTATTGTTTTTTTAATATATGTGACATAACGTGTAGTAGTACTAAGTAGTTGTTCGATATATGTGATATAACGTGTAGTAGTACTAACATTTTTTTTAATATAATTTATATGTGACATTGCATGTAGTAGTACTAACTAGTTGTTTAATGTATGTGACATATCGTGTAGTAGTACTAACAAGTTGTTTGATATGTGACATAACATGTAGTAGTACTAACTAGTTGTTTAATTATGTGATATAACATGTAGTAGTACTAACTAGTTGCTTGATATGTGACATAACATGTAGTAGTACTAACTATTTGTTTGATATGTGACATAACATGTAGTAGTACTAACTAGTTGTTTGATATGTGACATAACATGTAGTAGTACTAACTAGTTTTTTGATATGTGACATAACATGTAGTAGTACTAACAAGTTGTTTGATATGTGGCATAATGTGTACTAGTACTAACTAGTTGTTTGATATGTGACGTAACATGTAGTAGTACTAACTAGTTGTTTGATGTGTGACATAGCATGTAGTAGTACTAACTATTTGTTTGATATGAGACATAACATGTAGTAGTACCAACTATTTGTTTGATATGTGACATAACATGTAGTAGTACCAACTATTTGCTTGATGTGTGACATAACATGTAGTAGTACCAACTATTTGTTTGATATGTGACATAACATGTAGTAGTACTAACTAGTTGCTTGATGTGTGACATAACATGTAGTAGTACCAACTATTTGTTTGATGTGTGACATAACATGTAGTAGTACTAACTAGTTGTTTGATGTGTGACATAACATTTAGTAGTACTAACTAGTTGTTTGATGTGTGACATAACATGTAGTAGTACTAACTAGTTTTTTGATATGTGACATAACATGTAGTAGTACTAACTAGTTGTTTGATATGTGACATAATGTGTACTAGTACTAACTAGTTGTTGGATATGTGACGTAACATGTAGTAGTACTAACTAGTTGTTTGATGTGTGACATAACATGTAGTAGTACCAACTATTTGTTTGATATGTGACATAACATGTAGTAGTACTAACTAGTTGTTTGATGTGTGACATAACATGTAGTAGTACCAACTATTTGTTTGATATGTGACATAACATGTAGTAGTACTAACTAGTTGTTTGATATGTGGCATAATGTGTACTAGTACTAACTAGTTGTTTGATGTGTGACATAACATGTAGTAGTACCAACTATTTGTTTGATATGTGGCATAATGTGTACTAGTACTAACTAGTTGTTTGATGTGTGACATAACATGTAGTAGTACCAACTATTTGTTTGATATGTGGCATAATGTGTACTAGTACTAACTTGTTGTTTGATGTGTGACATAACATGTAGTAGTACTAACTAGTTGTTTGATGTGTGACATAACATGTAGTAGTACCAACTATTTGTTTGATATGTGGCATAATGTGTACTAGTACTAACTAGTTGTTTGATGTGTGACATAACATGTAGTAGTACCAACTATTTGTTTGATATGTGGCATAATGTGTACTAGTACTAACTAGTTGTTTGATGTGTGACATAACATGTAGTAGTACCAACTATTTGTTTGATGTGTGACATAGCATGTAGTAGTACCAACTATTTGTTTGATATGTGGCATAATGTGTACTAGTACTAACTAGTTGTTTGATGTGTGACATAACATGTAGTAGTACTAACTAGTTGTTTGATGTGTGACATAACATGTAGTAGTACTAACTAGTTGTTTGATATGTGGCATAATGTGTACTAGTACTAACTAGTTGTTTGATGTGTGACATAACATGTAGTAGTACCAACTATTTGTTTGATATGTGGCATAATGTGTACTAGTACTAACTAGTTGTTTGATGTGTGACATAACATGTAGTAGTACTAACTAGTTGTTTGATGTGTGACATAGCATGTAGTAGTGCCAACTATTTGTTGGATATGTGACATAACATGTAGTAGTACTAACTAGTTGCTTGATGTGTGACATAGCATGTAGTAGTACCAACTATTTGTTGGATATGTGACATAACATGTAGTAGTACTAACTAGTTGTTTGATGTGTGACATAACATGTAGTAGTACTAACTAGTTGTTTGATGTGTGACATAACATGTAGTAGCACTAACTAGTTGTTTGATGTGTGACATAACATGTAGTAGTACCAACTATTTGTTTGATATGTGACATAACATGTAGTAGTACTAACTAGTTGCTTGATGTGTGACATAACATGTAGTAGTACCAACTATTTGTTTGATATGTGACATAACATGTAGTAGTACTAACTAGTTGTTTGATATGTGACGTAACATGTAGTAGTACCAACTATTTGTTTGATGTGTGACATAACATGTAGTAGTACTAACTAGTTGTTTGATGTGTGACATAACATGTAGTAGTACTAACTATTTGTTTGATATGTGACATAACATGTAGTAGTACTAACTATTTGCTTGATGTGTGACATAACATGTAGTAGTACGAACTATTTGTTTGATGTGTGACATAACATGTAGTAGTACTAACTATTTGCTTGATGTGTGACATAACATGTAGTCGTACCAACTATTTGTTTGATGTGTGACATAACATGTAGTAGTACTAACTAGTTGTTTGATGTGTGACATAACATGTAGTAGTACTAACTAGTTGTTTGATGTGTGACATAACATGTAGTAGTACCAACTATTTGTTTGATATGTGACATAACATGTAGTAGTACTAACTAGTTGTTTGATATGTGACGTAACATGTAGTAGTACTAACTAGTTGTTTGATATGTGAGATAACATGTAGTAATACTATCTAGTTGTTTGATATATGCAATATATGCGTTTATCAATTTTATTTCTTCAAATGGCGAAGACAGGAACACACGACAACTGGCCAGTTATCGTGTGTTCGTCATATCTGCGGCTTTGCATAGGGGCAGACACTTTCATATGGCATAAATCAGTTACCTTAATAATTAAAATACGCATAACTTAGGGCCTTAAGTAATTTTCAGATTCAGTCCTTGTATTTGTCCTTACCCTCTGGCTCATAAAAATGAGCGCATGTTTCATTGCTAGTCACAAATTTATTTATGCGTTTTTGGTCAGTATTCTTGTACCTACCGCACAGTTCTGATGCAATTCGCACGCGCTCCATCTTTGAGGGGCTACGTTAACCACAATGCGCAAATTTTACGTAGCTTTAAAACGTCTGTCAGAATATAAAAACCTTATGACGAATTAATGCTACATTAATGACGAATTCTCAAGTCCTCAACTGCTCTACTCTTACTTTTACTGCAGTAACATTACTTTTGAATGTTGCTGTTGTGGGTCGACTAGATCGGGGCTCATCTTTGATATCCGTTCTCTCAGATTTAAATATCCGGACCCACCCCCTAGCTGTGGCATGCGATGTGGCACTGTCCCCATAAACTTTGTCTATATCGGATTTAATATAAGGCGCGGCAAAGCAATGCAATGCGCGAACTTAACAATACGCTATTTTATGGAATGATATTTAGGTAAAAATTACACAATGCCTGCTTACAGTTACAATATACTCATTGACACTGCTATTGTGCTTACTGGTATAGTCAAAATGCTTGGTGACAACTTCACCACTCTTGTTGACAATGATAACATATATACTGGAAGTTATATCTTGTATGTTGTTTAGACCCTGGTGTCTATATCATACTTTCATCTCACTAAATGACAGTGCAACGTAGCCGAGAATGTATTTAAGCACCGACATTTTTACATTTAACAGTTACTATACTTCCAGGACAAAATACACCATGTGACCTCAGAATATGAAAGATGCAATCAGCCACTAAACAAGTTCAAAGTAAGCATAATGAAAATTGCACGTCACCTTTCGATCCTTCTCCTTCACATTACTGTGTAAATTCATGTTTAAAGTACAAAACATTACCTAAAAACTAAAACTAAAAAGTGTGGTCTCGGTGGGATTTGAACCCATGACCATCAAGAAATTTGTCAAATGTACGTAATATTCATGAACTTGAGTACTCTTCAGAATGGGGTTAATGCATTATACATATAATACCTTAATCAGGGTGCTCCCTAGACTTCAAAAGTCAAGGGTCAAAATGACTCTTAGCTGATAGAAATTTAAACAGTCGACAAAATTTTCTATTACATTAATGTAATAGTAAATTTGACCCCTTGGTTCCAATTCTCAAGAGTCAAAAACCTTATTTTGTAAATTTCAAGAGTCAAAATGCCATTTTAAGGGTCAAAGGAGAGCCCTGCTTAATGTTATTCATTTTGTGATACTAGTAACCAACTTACAAACCATAAACATTGCTCTGACTAATTTGTTGCAAATAAATGAAATCTTGCAATTGTATGTACATATTATTGTATTATTAATAATTATCAAATAATTCACTGTAATGTTACGTTTGTATGTTCATCCTTTCATACATCCACCTTCCATCCATTCATCTGTCTCTCTGTCCGTCCGTCCGGACATACTCATTAGAGGTGTGTTGTGGGGTGCACCCTTTGATGTTTTCGGTGTTTTTATCCCAACAAGTCGAAATTATCTCACAATTCCAGTTTGCACGTAACTGATCCTTACAAGACCTAAATGTACCAACCCTAACCAACCCTAACCCCACAACCACCATCAGGCGTGTACGTACATACCAGAGGTAGGTCGTGGGCTTATGGTTAGTACAAATCGACATGGGGTTACAGAACATACAAACCACTGTTGTGGGGTTAAATGTTTTCTTATGTGGTTAATAAATAACACTTGTGGGGTTAAAAAATAGTAAAGAAATATAGAAGGAAAACACATAATGTCGCTCTCGTAAGTAACAGTATAGGGTTAGGAGTCTTTATTCAACCGGAGTCGTCACTTAAAGAAATGTCCATTAGTGGATTTATGTGGTTAAAATCGGGTTTATGTGGCTAAACTTTAACACATTTTAAGTACCCAATCGTTAATTCGTCCGTTTGTCTGTCCGTCTGTCTGCCTGTCTGTCTATAACAGTATAACAACAATAGTGCCAATTCACATAATAATTCAAAGCGTGAAGGGTCACAACTCAGAAGTGCCTAGGTAAATTGGACTGGTTATCGAACTTTACCGAGATCTTATGGCCGTAAACATTTCCATTAAGTTTTGTGAGTATCCTTCTACGTTCAAATAAGAGATGCCAATCTAAACATAGTATACAGATGTCAAATGAACATGGATTTAAAACTTAATATTCCAAGTCACACTATTACTACCATAGGCATGCGTTATATTATTTTATACGTTTTTTTGTGTACAATAAAATTACGTACATACTTACTTGCTACTTACTGCACTATTTAACAGCTTAATTGTTATGTTACAAACGTGATAAAACATACATAGCTTAATGCTTACATATGTGCATACTAAAAGTTGGTGAATACATCCTGCAAGAATATCAGGCAAATATTATAACATACGTGCATAATTATGTTATTTTGCATTGAACTATAATTCGTAAAAATAGAGAATACATGGTTGGTGCTAACTGCATTTCGATATGTTTGCACAAAAGCCTGTATTCTTCATTATTTTGGAAAACCTTAGCTTGTTGACAAACAGTATAGGTGCTCACAACGAGGACAGAATTACCTCATAACATTTTTACCGAAGGATAAAGTACTCTCGCTGTGAGTTAAACGGGCGTGATCATGGCAGTTTTAGCGACCCAAGATTCGCTTTCGCAGCGAACCGGATAAACTTTCTCCATCTCCGGTACCAACCATGTTTCAATTTATCCTGCTATTCTCATTAATTTTAATACGACACGATATTTTTTACTGCAATCCGCTCTATTTCGCCAATTTATATGTGACGAAGCGTAAACTAAATGTCTTTTCGTTTATGTCGTCACTTATGACGTCACACGGAGCTTTATAACCTATAGTGGAAACAATGCATTTAAAGGTTTAATATTTAATACTAAAAAGCATTATGTAGTTTACATATGACATCAAGTATAAAAATCTGCATTTTAGTTTTATCAGAGCGTGGAAATCTTAAAATGATTTGTATTCTTACGTGTGTTTTTTTATCACGTGACGCACTGACGGGAGATAGATAAGTTTATCCGGCAGCGCTATCTCCTGCACCTAATGAGCGTGATGGTTGGATAAATGTACATGAATGGTGCAAGTTAAAACATTAATGCACCACTCCTTATGGTATACTGTGACAATAACCAACAATAAGATTTTAGTTTTTTTTTCAATTATATACTCCATGTATTAACTAGAACGAGTCCTTTAAAAGTCATATTTACACGTCCAATGTAATTGTAGGCAGCGCGTTTCAGCGGTACTCTGAACGACAGGTTGAATGTTAGCTTCATTTCCTTCATTATTTTGCGCGCAAGGAGTTATAGTTTATATGTCATACTGCAGTGCATGTATAGGCACTTAAATAATGAACATATTCAGCGATGAATAGCAAGTCAACCACGATGTGTAAGAAATTACCATCTGGGGGTAAATTATGAAACAACTTAATTTACCTGTTTTTAAAACAAATGTAATTTTCTTCGTTTGATGTAACGTGACTTAAACGAAAATGTATTACCCTTGGTATGATTTTTCCGTTAGGTGTCGCTTATATATGAGTATGAAATTTGTGTAAGTAAAAGTTTTCCAGAGCAAACATATCTGTTTTTTACTGGGCGAGTCTGATCGCATACTGATCAATAAGTAATATTTGTTTATAAATGTGGATAAAGTTTGAATGTTTATAGCTAAGTATGTTATCGTGTCATGATACATTATATATTGTAATTGTATCACAAGTGTTGCATATATATGTGGATGATAAAAATGTACATGTATATACAGTTGGTCTGTGGTTCCCGCGGCTTATGCAAAAACAAATTGTTAGTTTGTTGTAATTGATGACCAAACAGAGGTGTAGTGATGAGGGAACAGGTATATCAAATGTATACACTGCATTATGAACTTTGTACGTGCTAAATTCAAGGAGGTAAACACTATTATATACCCGAACTAAATTACTGACAATCTGCTGTAATATATATCAAAACCAGCTAAACATTAATCAATATAACATGGTTTAAATGTGTGAGTAACTTGATTGATTATGTTACAAATAAATAAACAAACAAAATATATTATATAATTGACTTACGTATAAGGTACTCCGCTGAAATAGAAATAAACTACGTTAATACGCGAAACAGCAATTAAAGGATAGATCAAATATAGCTAAGTATAATGATCGTATTACATTGCGTACATTATCATTTCGGACTGCCGAAAATATAACATAGTACTCAATGTTAGATGCTACTAAGCGTGGTTAGGAATAATGCTGATTTACACATAAGCGCACACGACTTATGATTTAATATCAATCAAGATAATTGATAAGAAGGGATATTTCACTACTCAGAAATGCCGTATAGTGCTTTCCAACGTGAATGAAATGTTTTCAATGGGTGTAGACAAAAAATTATTTTCAAAAATGTTTTTAAATCAATCTTTTATGGAATGTTTTTACCCAGCAAACATGCATCACTAAAGGTGCTGTCACACTACAACGCATTGGCCCAACGTATGCCGACGTGTTAGAATACGCTAATGGTCGTCGTACTCGCTAGAGATTTGTTTTATGTAAGTTAAAAGCACACTCACACACGTTGGTATACGTTGTCGAGCATCGAGGGCCAAAAGAAATTTGTGCATGCACAACATTTTCAACGAGTGCCGAACATATATTTATCGGTTATGTATATGTCAGACGACCGGTATTCATTCGTTATTCGAACGTTCGTCATACGTTTTCTAACGTAAAGTCCGCGTTGGTAACACACCGTACATTCACTAGCTTTCACACAACGTGTTTTAAATGTATGCGTAACGTTTGTTTAACTAATTTACAACGTTCTTGAAGCGTATAAGATGGACTTAATGTTTCCCAATGCTACGGTAACGCACGAATAACGTTCTTACAACGTACCAAGGCATAAAGAACGAAAATAAGGGCATTGCTTATCAAACTGTATTTCATGTATGAGAAATTTACTAATTTACTGTGAAAGTTACTAATTCATGTTACGGAGGATGGGAGTTTAGTATTTGTTCTTCCTAGGATCGATGCTCAGGTGAAATGTCCCCTTCATAGTACTCTGACGTAAAACTCGATATAAACAAATACTAATTTACAAGTGTACAAGTAGACTAATACTGCTGATACTGAGCGCGTACACTTTGTTGTTTTTTCAACACCCGCACAATCTTTCAAACCTTGTACAGTATTTTGTGCATCGAACTAGGAGTAGAAGAATGAAAAGGACAGTCTGGACAAGCCAAACCTTGGATCGGGAGGCGGCGGGAGTTTGAAATAAATGAATATTGCCCTAATTCGCAACCAATACGTTTGGCCAGGTTACACACGCGTTCTTCACTCGTCAAGAACGTTATGCACACGCCTAGCACACGCTGTCAAAAATACCTGGAATTCTGTATTCGCTAGGCGTAAGTTATGAAAACGTTTCTCTGTCAATCTATGTTCGTTAAATACGTTCGACAAGTCTGAAAGGCGGCTTCTCTTTGATGTTTCGGACGTTCGCCAGCGTTCCGCACTCGTTGGCCTAATACGCTGTAGTGTGATAGGCCCGTAACATCATGATGTCAATCACAAATATAGATACATATATTCAACCAAAATTTGTTGGTATGCACACTTATTTTGAACATAATGTTTGTAAACCCTTTTCCATAATATATGTTATTTATAAATGTTTACAATAGCACAAAGTTACTCCAATCCATCAACGTACATATGTGCATATGTTTTATTGCTCTTTAGAACTTGTACCTTTGTTTTATACAACAATTAAGGTCAAATCATGAATAAGTGAAGGATCACTCAAACAAATCACAAAACACACATAAGCGGCTAGTCCCAAACGTAAAAAGAAGGTAATGGATAGGTTTATAGTCTAAAATTATATACATATTCAACCGACTTTCACAAGTTACCCCCCGATCACTGGGTTATAGGTCGTCCGTTAACCTTCGGCGCCGTAGTCAGCCACGGAACGTTGACTTATTTCCCTCACAGGTACCTATTTAAACACCTGGATGGAGAGGAGTAAACGCGGGATAAATTTTTTGCTCAGAAAATTCCGATGGTCCTGGCGGGATTTGAACCAGGGACCTTACGATCTCAAAGCAATCGTCCTACCACTGTATCACCGCTCCCACGTATCGCTTTAGCAGCACTAATTTGTAATGTATGTCCTTACTTGTAGACGCAATATGTTCTGTCATCTTTATATTGAACATCAAATATTGAAATTGTCATAGATACAATACAACAAAGACTGCAGTACTTAATTTCTATTCGTACATAATCAAACCGTTTGTATCCGTTTTCTGGTTGAAAGTCGCATAATTGAAATGTCAACATACCAGTGTAGCGCTCATTTTATTTTGAATTATATTTTTTTGTTTAAGACGTTTTCTAAATTACGGACGGTTTATAATCATATAGGTTTGACATTTCACTATATTATGTACAGATGTCTTTGAGTCGTGTACATATTATTTGTATACATATTATCGTGTACGTGATAATTTAACTATTAGGTGAATCAAACTATGAATTGTTGTTGTGTGCTAAATTTGCTATTGATCAAACTACATCTGAACTATGTTCTCAAAGTGTCCATTAAGAACAAAATAGTATTCAGTCCGTACAACTAAAACCTTCAGCAGAAAAGGCCTCATTGATTGATTAAATTGTCAGCATAGAAGGTACTTCTTATATTGAAATGTATCCGTTGGATTGTATGTATTCAACACTCGCAAACTGAACCACTCAACGCGATTAGTTGAAATGATAATCCACTGTTAATTCTTGTTTACTTGAGTTTGAATTTGTGAAACTAAGGTTTATGAAAACAGATTGATGAGGTTTAGTTTATATAGTAGACATACCAACTGTTCTTAGTTTCAGAGGAATTTCTTTAAATTGTCGCTTACCTGAATAATTCTATCACACCTGGAACTATGTCTCCATTGTCATTAATCGTAAAGAGAAGTCTACGTTCAAAGGCTACATTTATCATCTTAAGTAGTGCGTTCCCTTCACTATCCTTTGCAAGAAAGCATTTGTAGTCCAATTGTTTGTATGGTTTATCTGGTTTGACGTTTAATTTCTGAAACAATACGTACGAGCTGACATTGTTACAGTGTATATAATTATTACGTTATTTGTTAGAAAAATATATCATTGAATTTATGAAGTTCGTTCTTGTTACACCCACAATCAAATACATTTGCAAAATAAGACGCAATCCCTTAAAAGACAAACCATGACACGCATATCATTGACGCTATTGATACTACACCAAATTTGTTCTTTGCCTTCCATTATTTCTGCTAAAACATTTTGCATTTATTTTCAAAAAGCAAATAATTTCAGACATGTCACACCATAATTTAAAGATGTATCATATTTCACATTAAGAAGATAAATATATATTATATTTCAACTTGAAATGTACCTAAAATGTTATATGTACAACATGTATGTATATCAGTGTCACGTTGTTTGCTGAATAAGACAAACATTATATACATGATAGCATATTATATTCAACACTAGGCTTATATTTATTGTACCTTAGGTATAAATCATACCTTCAAATAGAAATGTACTTAAATCCCCGTTACATACATACTCATATATATATCATTATCACTTAGAATGCCAAATGATACACACGATGGACATATTGTTACGATCCAGGGTGTATGACCCTTCTAGAAATGTAGATCTTCTGTTGGATATATTCTCATGTGCAGCCAGTTTTATAAACTAGCTGTCTCAATGTCGGTGTTTGGTTTGGTAGCTGGCTATTACTGAATAAATTCAGTACACCATTCTGACACTAGACAGACAGATAAACGAACAGACATGCGGACTATGTTTTCAAAATTACTATGTGTGAACCTGTTTATGCTTTAAAGTTATGTGATATGTTCTAATAGTAAGCACTCAACTTAGCAGTACTAGCAAAGCTACGATTCTGATACCAGACAGACAGATTAAAGACAGGTCAGTTATCTGATAAATCACAACAGATATATTAAGTTTCAAGTCATAAATAGTTTATTTATGGAGTTTTACACCCAATAACAGCTGTTAAAAATATGCTAACAACTTTATGACTTAAGTATAAAAACCAAATGTAGGGATATATGCCACTGATACAACGGAATTAAATTACCAGTGAGCAGTATTATATAATAATTTACAATTTAATCAGTCCAAGTCTTACAACTCATACGACCTTCTTAAAATACAGACTTAAACTACCTTAAGTTTAAGATCTCAAAACAAGAGGGAAAAAATGGCCCTATATCGCTCATATGACAATCACTTTTCACTCACTAAAACTTTTGTTTTGATCCGATGATCCATGTTAGAACTGTGTCCTACATATAAATAAGACAAACATTCTGACAAAATTTGGTGAATATCCAATCAAAACCATGGAAACTACAGCATAGACAAGGTTTTCCTAATATTCGACCTCGTGAACTAGTTTTTGACCTCAGATGACCCATGTTCGTATTTGTCTTACATATCATTAAGACAAACATTCTGACAAGGTTTGGTGAAAATTCAATCAATATTTGACATCTACAGTAATAATAACAGTATTAATAAGGTTTTCCTAAGATTTTACCTCGTGACCTAATTTTTTACCCTAAATTACCTATATTTCAACTTATCCTTAATATCAATTAAACGAACAATCAGACTAGGTCTTGTCAAGATCCAACCAAACCATGCAATTTAGAGCTTTTACAAGATGTTTACCTAGGATTTGACCTCGTGACCTTGTTTTTTTAGCCCAGATTACCCATGTTCGAATTTGTCTTACATATCATTAAGACAAACATTCTTACAAGGTATGTTCCTGTCAAATATCTAAGTTTTACACGATATAGTTTAAGACAATTAGATTGTTTAACTTTTTCCTTCTGATTGCCATTGAAACCAGAGTTCTGCATAGAATGAACTTCTTTTATCATTTTTTGTTTGTAAATGACCACCCAAAGATCGTTTCTGTGGAGTTTCTTCAAATTTGACACAGCCGTTTCAGAGGAAAGGTCCTTTGAAGAATTGAAGACGGACAGACGAACGAACGACATACACAATAACACGCCAACAGCCCTCCCTGAGCTTTTCAGTAATAACTGTAATGAATTACTATACGACACCGACGCGTAACTGCACATTTTAATGCATGATTGCAGTCAATTTCTTCAAAATATGATGCCAAGATGAACTTTTAAGAAAAAAATGTTAATATTCGACTACTTACATATAATAATTGACTGGGTATAAAGCTGTTATAATGACTGCAAATGAATAAATATATATTATTGTCATATAAATGAAGGCTGAATAGAGAACTTTTCAAAACGTGTTGAAGAAATATACATATGAAATTGATATAATGTGATTCTGGCCCATGCACCCCACCATACTTTCGGCGCCAAAAAAGGGGGTCTTGGGATTCTCTTGTTTTCCTTATTCATTGTTCATTCCATAAAGTAGAGATATTGAACTGTATTTTGTGAAAAAAATACGGATGTACTTTTGAATAAAATGTTCTTCATATGTTTACCCGTGTCCTTTATATATTTCAATTGTGTATTCCAAAGCTTTCAAAGCAAACCTAAACACTTCAAGTTCGTTATTTCCCAAGCAATTGAGGCCATTATGATATTGCGATTTGGTTGGATTTTTGGTTTAAATGATATTTCTACACATTCATATTGTAGTTTTTAAGGAAACATGTGTAATTACACAAACCAAAATAACAACGAATACTTAAACAATGTGTCATTACATTTAACATAGATATCTCTATTGGAATGCTGCATCACTTTAATTCTTACTGATGTGGCATGCTATGATGAATTATTTATTTTTTTAACTGTAAGTTGTAATGTTGAAATCTAAATGAATGCTCTGTTAAGCAGGATAACGTATTTAAATTTGTCGATGAATTATTGTATACAGTCAGACTTAATTTATATTGCTATGTGTGTGCTACTTCTTTCAACGGGATAACTTTATGGATGAACGGTTAATTGCTTTCATATCAAATATATTCAAGCATGCCGTCCGAATGCAATTCCTTCTTTTAAACGAATCTTCGTTCACAATATCTTTAAAATGTAAATATTTCTTACCGACTGTGTCCCTTTTGAAAACTTCATATTTATCTGATGGTAGTACCAATCACTATAACGAAATGGTTGGACAGATGACTCCATTGTTCCATTAGGCTGATCTAGAGAAATATGTGTTTAAGTCATGAACAATGTAAGGAATAGATTAATCCAAGTCTTTTATAAAACAATGTTCAAAGTTTAATCGAACGTCAAAGGTTGTGTAAACAAAAAAGCTTGTTAAACAGGACCTCCATGAGCGGTGCCAACGCTCGTCTATGGACTGCTTCGGGAGATATAACCATCTATAAAGTGTCATGTTGCTACCTCACCATAGTGTCTGAGTCATGCACTACACTAAAGTAACTGTTGTGCACGATGCTGACAACGAAGTGATTACGTAAAAAGAAACAGACCAGCTAAATGTGATTCAATAGACATAAGTAATGGTTATGCATTTCAAATGTCTCTAAAAAATAACACACATTTTCGTTGTCGTAACTTTTCGAAATTTTAATAGCTTTGAACTATGAAATCTAATATCGAATGTCAGTGAAAAATACATACCACCATATGTAATACTACAAACGTCACATCTGATAGTTCTGTTCTGTGTCATCATTTCATGATTACCCTTGTGACCACATAACAAGGTGATTTCATTCTGCAATAAATATTATACTATGTGTTTTATAAACACCTATCTCGATAATATCTAATATCTCATTTTCGAACGTTATACGTGTACCCAGCAACAAAATACTTATTATGATAAAAGCTTTGATCGTTACTGTGTAATCATTTGTATAATAACGAGCTCAATGTGTCAAAAATGAGAAGTATTTCCTACTCACTGTCCCTTTGCTGCAATGCGGTGTTACACATACTAGTATGTAATAATTAGTCTATTTGTTGTGAATGAAATGTGACTGACTGATGACATAAGTTAAGAAGAACCTCCGTAGGTTAATCATAATATTTCAATATACGGTGTGATTAGCAGACATTAAGAAGCAAGTTGTAGTTCTGTTAAAGTTGTAACTGACTATATAAATTCATAGATTTTTTGTTGAAATTTTCCCTGAATATTTTATCTCATGCAAACAATTGTCAAACATGTCTCCCAAACATATTTATGTTTGCAGCTTGTAATACTGCAACCGATCTCCAATTTAAATTTACAGATTGGAACCCGATGTCAAACAAGAGAATTATAATCCGTTATTCAATACATTTCGATTTTAACGCATTGTATTTCCCTTCATTGGACTGTTTTTATTTCTATGTTCATGTCCCAATTAAAAGTTATGTCCGGTAAGCGATATAAGCCCGTAAATCTTAATCTTACTCTTAATACCCCTTACAACGACAACACCGTACCGATTTCAACTCTAACATTATTTCTACAATCAATTCGGTGCTTCTTAAAACCCTTGAGAAACATTGACTAAGACATCAGTCAAAGTATTTTTATAAAGCTTTCCTGTATATTTATACTAATTTGTTTAATTCGTAAAAAAACTAAGGCCACTTACGCTTTTCATTTTAAGCTGCTCATTATATTTTCCTTCCAATGTTTGCATTTCATGTTTCATAGCCTGTGTAAAATGATAATGTTACACACACATAATAACATGCAAAGTGCTTCAAAATATCACGAATCACATTGTACAATTGTCTCGTTAATCTAGCAACTACATGGCTTATTATGTTTAATCAGAAATATATTTATATCATTATAAGCAATTATAACTGTGGTAGATTTAGATGGTAAACATTCTATGGTAGAATTTACTTACATCAAGTTTCAATTCCAGATCGTCTATTTTCTTTGATTTCTTCGAAATCTCTGTCTGCAATGTATTTTACCGAATTAAACATCACGTAAAACATTACTTTACTGAATTTATGAAATAATTGTGTTTCTATTTACTCCGTTGCCATCCCATATACATTTAAAGACTTGGGGCGGTTTCCGTTTGCTCAGTGTTTATCGCTAGGTTTAATTAAAATTTTGTCTAGTTTAACCTGCCGCCATCCCATCATACTCATTTTGTATTGACTGTAGTATTTACAGATTACAAATATTTCTTACATAATCCTTGTCATCTTTCAACAAGGTTGGATATGATAGACTATGGGGCACCAATACCCCCCCTCCCCCCCCCCCCGGAGGCATTTTTCTACAGTATGTTTTTTTGAAAGTCTATGGAAAGACCTACCAAATCCCAGTGTCTACCATCTGGGTGTTGGGGCTTTACTCCGTTACTGCCATTTTGGGGCGTTACCATAATTGAAATTTTAAAGTTAACACAATACCGCAAAGAGATCAAAATAATTTGTGTTAAAGGCTTTGTAATTGTAATTATAAGCACAAAGAATGTAAACAAGAGTGTAGAAATGTTAAACTCATCATCAAATGTGGTATAATTTACGTTACCAATATTATATCACTGAAATAAGGTCACATATACTCTAAAATATTCGATTATCATTATATACTTACTGTTTCTGGGTCGAGCAGAACACTATAGATTCTAATGAGTAAATGGTACTCAATTGTATTATATGTTGACAAGGTGAAAAAAGGTCACAATAATGCAGAAAATATGTGTATATTATTAACCGCATGCGTTACCAAAATATAACTATGAACATAAATGCATGTATAACTAAACCTTGATATTTTTTGCATCAGACATTATAAAATCTAAAGTGACATTTAGGCTTAAATTAAAAAACAACCATTTCAATATAAAATTTTCATAATAATCAATTAATCAAATCAAAGCAATCAATTGTCAATAAATGAATAATTTCATTAATCGTAAAAATATTTAATTTAGTCTATCAATTTCATAGTAATTTATAGATATGTTTCTTTTTTTCAATGATTATGCAATTGTAACCTGTGACCTAGCGGTGGCCATGAAATCGTTCTCATTGGTTTGGCAGTTTCCGGAACAAATTCACTAATGTCATAGTGAGAACGGGTGTATTTTGCACACGTATGCTCCATCTTCGATACATCTAGGTAAAGTAATCACGGTGCGAATACCACGTGACTTTTTGCTAAGGATGGGTGCTCCAACAATGGCGAATTCCGTCGATTCAGGTAAGATTTTTCATCCTTGTAGTCTTATATGTACTTTATATCAAAAAAGCTCTTCACTAGAGCCCGGCCATTTCAAAAACTCACCCTCGGTTGTAGATTATTTAGCATAATATCCCCTAGTTAAATCGTAAAGTGTCACCGCGCATTTTTCATATACACAGTGTAAGTAGCTAATGTGGGGTGAATTTTTTTATATTTTAAGGAATTATCCCCTTTTGGCGGATTTACATGGTTGTTAATTTGGCGCATGATAACAAAACGCCTTTCTAACACGTTACAATCAAATATTGTCGGTTAATTCTCCAATTTGAGATGTTATGGTTAGGGAGATGACAATGCTAATGATGGGTGACAAAAATATTATGCTAATGTTGGGTGAAATGCTAAGGATGGGTGTCATAAAAATGTAAGAACTTTCATTCTTGTTAACTGGCTCCAGAAATGCTTTTACACAAATTTTAGTTTTATCGGTCGGCACTTAACCAGAAGTCGTTGTCGAAGAATATTGACATCTCGTTTATAACATACAGTGATATGCGATCATTTGCAATGTATGTTTTCTGATTCCAGGTGTAAAGTGCGTCAAAAATAGGTAAACTTGTCACTGCACGTTGCGAACAGGCTCCAAAAGAGACTTTCAATGCAAAAATACCTTGATGTTTTCACCAACTGACAATGTCAGCAAGAAAAAAAAACATAAGAAGTACTTATGCGCGCAGTCATCAGCGCACCGGAAAATACTTAGAACCACATCGCATTTCTCTACACAGTCCAAGGGTATCCAATCCTTGAAACACAACGACTAAGCCATTGAAAAGTAAGAGGATGTGAAAGACTTGCGGAGTTTGCAGTGACAAAGATACAGAAACACACGGTTAAACATGCCGAAAAGCTCGATAGTGTCTTAAGATGTATCCATGAGGATGGCGAAATAAGTGTAAACCTTATAATAGCTGATGCGAAAAATGCTGCAGAAATAGTAGCTTAGTGTCAAAGAAAGCAACATGAACGAAGTATGAAAGAAAACGAAGTTCTTGCGTATCAACAATTCGTTCCGTGACACTTGACAATGTGGCTTAATTCATAGCAAGTGGAGATATATATTGTAACACTTAGGTAAACCGATATCTTCACAAAAACGAAGCAACTTTCTTGTTTTATTATTTTGTTGACGTCGTTTTAGAATTTTAGGCCAGAATGACCACAATGTGTTGGAAATCGCACGGGCTGGCTCATTTCTGAATTTTATATATACAGTGACGGAAATATCCGGAACATGTTGCTTCCTGTGGACCGGAAGTAGATTCGAGTGTATTGTATTACCAAGGTAAAGCAGAACTATACAACTCAGTGTTAAGTGGTGGATGAACATTTTCCTCGATAACAACAATGACTATCACGTTTCTACATTCGCTATTTCTGTTTGCCTGTTTCCGTAATGAATTACATATTCATACTCACCATCATTATTTAACTGAGATGTTACTTGCAAACTGAATTTAACAGACAAGCAATATGTTCTATTCATATTTCTAAATCAATATATTATTAATTTTTTCTATACTGTCAAAATAGCGTTTTCTTGCTAAATAAAGCATTCCAGGTTCTGGGTATAAGTATAATGTATTCAGAGCATTGCTCTATTTTTAGTAATATTCAATGATAAGATCTACCAATGGAAAATTATAACATTTATCAGTATGACATTATTTTAGTCCCCTACTGGTTTCATCGGAGCAAATGGGTTCGGCAAATAAATTTTGACCAAAGAATCACCTTACACTGTATATAACCTCTTTGAATCGGAGGGGACTATACGTTTACCTTCCGTCTGACAGTGTGATTACTAGAACAAATATGTGGGCTAGATTTATGCAACTTAGGGTGTAGTTACTAGTTGAGCAAAAAACATAGATTAGAATTTTTTTTATTTTTTTGGTCAGACTAAAAGATGTACACACGTCGGTCCGGCAGGGACTGATGCATTTTGGCAATAACCCGTCACTTGTTATAGAACCCTTATTGTGACATTCGCTTTTCTTTTTTTTCATGACTAATTCGTCATCCCGAACTGTTAATTCGTTTTAAAACTGTGGTTAACAAAAATGATGAGCAATATTTATTGAACCCGATTTTGTAAATAATTATTCTATTAAAGACGTTTTCTGTAGTTGGCTACATTTTTCACATAGACATATAGGAAAAATTAAAACTGAACGATGAACTTTTTTTAAACTTTGCATAATCGTAGCATATGATAACAGAAACATTTTAAGCGAAAAAAATTGGGGGTCACTGATCTCGTTTTTGAGTTATCTGCCCTTGAATTTGAATTTTTGCTTATTTTAGGTCATTTCAAGGGCAGATAACTCATACATAAATCTCAAATACCATGGTTTAACTTTTGGTTAATGTTTTTCATTTTATTCTTGGTCTAAAAACAAAATTTCATGCAGTTCCATTAAATATTTATATTGTCTTTTCTCAGTTGAAGTTAAGAGTCTGAAAATTCTTCAAAATTAGGCCATTTTTAAGGAAAATTTGCCTTGGTTTAGGTAAAGAAAGAAAAAATAAACAAACATTCCTTAATAATTCATGAAATATTTCACGATGACATGAAAATAAGTCGGCTACATAAAAATGAAAACAGATAAGGCCTTGCTTTCTATTATGGTGAATTATCTGCCCTTGAAATGACCTAAAATAAGCAAAAAATCCAAATTCAAGGGCAGATAACTCAAAAACGAGATCAGTGACCCCCAATTTTTTTTCGCTTAAAATGTTTCTGCTATCATATGCTACAATTATGCAAACTTTAAAAAACATTCATCGTTCAGTTTTAATTTTTTCTATATGTCTATGTGAAACATGTAGCGAACTACCGAAAACGTCTTTAAATGGTATATTATAGGTCTGTTTTAACTACTGCAAGTCATACATGTGTGTATTTATTCGATTTAATACCACTCGTCTCCAGTGTTTAAAAGTGAATACCGTGCCAGCTGCTATGAAAAGCTAAGGCGATCGAACCATAACGTTTCATTGTCACGAAATGCCAATATAAACAACACAATTACACGTTGGATATGATCTTTATTGTCATTATGATTAATCTCTGATTCTAAACGTGCTTAGATCATTAAAACTACTTCGAATAATATTTACTTGTTTTTAATTTACATGGTACACACAACAGATGCGTTACATAAACCAAAGACACTGGTACAAAAAATATGAAATTTTAATTAACTAAACAAGATGTATACATCTCTTTTGGAGAGTGTGGAGTATTGTCATTGAAGGAACTCAATTAAACCTAGTCTCCCAGATCCGTTCATATCAAAACCTGTTTTAACTTTATTATGATAACTTTATATGAAAGTGTCACTAAACGAATTGATCTCGTTTTGTTGACGAGCAATAACTTCATTTTCTTCCATACTTCGTTATGTTCGCTTTCTTGCAGACCAACTGTTGACATTCTGCCATTATAGGGTTTTGTGACTGTGTAGATGACGTTGTCAGTTTTTTTTGTTCTGAAAGTCTTTTTCGAGTCGTTTCGCAGCGTGAAGTGACAAGTTTAACCCTTTTTGACGCACTTTACACCTGGAATCAGAAAAACATACATTGCAAATGATCGCATATCACTGTATGTTATAAACAATATGTCAATATTCTTCGACAATGGCTTCTGGTTAAGTGCCGACCGATAAAACTAAAATTTGTGAAAAAGCATTTCTGGAGCCAGTTAACAAGAATGAAAGTTCTTACATTTTTATGACACCCATCCTTAGCATTTTCACCCAACATTAGCATAATATTTTTGTCACCCATCATTAGCATTGTCATCTCCCTAACCATAACATCTCAAATTGGAGAATTAACCGACAATATTTGATTGTAACGTGTTAGAAAGGCGTTTTGTTATCATGCGCCAAATTAACAACCATGTAAATCCGCCAAAAGGGGATAATTCCTTAAAATATAAAAAATTCACCCCACATTAGCTACTTACACTGTATATATGAAAAATGCGCGGTGACACTTTACGATTTAACTAGGGGATATTATGCTAAATAATCTACAACCGAGGGTGAGTTTTTGAAATGGCCGGGCTCTAGCGAAGAGCTTTTTTAATATAAAGTACATATAAGACTACAAGCCTTAGGATGAAAAATCTTACCTGAATCGACGGAATCCGCCATTGTTGGAGCACCCATCCTTAGCAAAAAGTCATGTGGTATTCGCACCGTGGTAATGTACGACAGTGGTCTCGCGGAACTTATGATCAATTCCGGAATTGTGCCAGTGGTTCTCTTGACAAAGTGACGTCTGGGAAACACTAAAACCATGCTCTATGGGAGCACAAGCACTTATTCAAGGGTCAATTACCACGGCAAAGATTTGATGAAACACAACCTTTCACACAGAGTATTTCAGCATAATACAATAACTCAGATACGAGCAGAACGTAACGCATTTGGCCTGCTTATGCTCCTGTCAGTTCAACATGGCATAGACCTGAAGCTTACCTGATCATTTCTTCTAGGTCGAGTGCCTTATATTGAATCACCAATAGAACAAACAACTAGCCATTCTACAGAAGGCGCATTCTGTGTTGTTAATGGTAACGCCTAATTGGGTAACTGCAGAGTCTTATAGCATTCCGGCCACATCCGAGCAAGTAGCCGGGGCGATTTCTTATCAGTTGCCTAAAACGTCTCGTGTAGACTTTATATCAGACACTTACAACAAACAGTCTATTAAATCAGATGAGTGCCGATGACGTTTGGCAGTTCCAACATTCTTGCTCTCAGGTAAAAAAAGCAATAACTCCATGAAATCGGATGGGCTTCATATCTAACGACGACAATAAGACACAGTCAATAAAGCTAATCTTTTAGCAGTCTTATAAAGATGGCGGCACAGTCACAATAACTGAGATTCAAAGCACTGACATTACAGTCTGGAGCGAAGTTTAAATGTGTTAGACAAAACCATCGTTAAACCATTTAAAGGCCTGTGTTATCATCATTTTGAATTAAAATTTGAATGTCAAGTATGTATAGTCTATACAGATGTACATCATTTGACCAATTAACCACAATTGCCAAGGAAAAGCTACTAGTATCATGTGTCAATACGCAATCTCACTACTCTCAGAGACAATATAGTGTTCCAGCGCTACTTTACTGAATGAAACTATTTTCAACATGTAGTGAATTTCGTTACCTCAACAGTTAATGATGAAACGGAGGAAACAAACAGAATCCTGTATATATTTCCAACTTTTATCTAAACTGCAGTCTGCAATGTATACTTATACTATTTTTCAAAGCGGATGTATATGCGCCACGTAATTGTAATAAGAGAAAGTAATGTATAGCTATAGGAGCTTTGCTCCTATAAATGAAGATTACATGACAATATTAGCCAATTTACCACGCATGTTTGTTCGGATGAACTTTACAGTGCCATTGAGACATTTGTATGTGTGTCGTTTGGTCACTAAAATGCGACATCAATAAACTGACGTATGACAAGTATCAAAGCCATGGTTGTGTTCTGAACGCTTTAAGTGGTATGGACATGAGCTTACTCACTCCCTGCAGATCCCGTCTCGTATGTTCAATGTGTTACGGATAGTTATAAGGTGTATATTTGGACCCATGCAAAGAGGGCAATCTTGATCTTCTAAACGGTCCTGACAACATGCTGGAATACAACTGGTAGGAGGATAATATTGTGCCAAAGGCAAGCGACGCAGAAGACACTGATGATAAAAATGACATTGAGCTCATTAGTATGGTCGACGCTGTCTATGAAACAGAAAAGTGATGAGGATTTGTGAAATTCGTGAACGTTTGCCATCAGAACAACAAAATACCTTGATGACAATACGTACAGCTAATGAAATCTGACATAACATACAATATTGCACTTAAGTATATATATATATATAAATAATAATGTAACAAATGGTAACGTAAATGACACACACATGTTTATGTGTGTCAATGGCATAATGTTTATTGCACTGTCGCTGTCATTGTAAATTTGATTGTTTCATAGATATATATTCTTAGAATACATTCGATTTTATAACAGTTTCATAGAAATGTTGTTACTCGTTTATGAATAATTTCAAACGTAACACAAATAAAACCATGTAACGTAAAACATAATCAGTGATGAATTAAAAAAGTTGGAATGTTAATTTACACCCAGATAGCAAGCCCATATGGGTACCATATGGGCTGTATCGGGGCAAGCCCATATGGGCTAGTAGATGTTGGTCCCATATGGGTCCCATTTGTGACTATTTGCCCACATCGGCCCCATATGTGGCCCATATGTATATATTATGTATATAAAGTGGAATTTTAAGCTACAACTGTAAATGTATATTGTTACACATATAAGCACTGCTAAGTTTGTCTTTTTTATCATTTTTGAGAACGTATGAAGTTAAAAGAGGAAGTTGCTACTACCCACATGGGACCCACATGGGTCCCATATTTGTGATATTTATGGCAGGTCGTTTAACCTGCCGTTATAAATTAGTTTTTTATTTTTTCCATTTTTCATCGATCTGCTTTGAAAAATATTGACAAGCTGAAAACTTACAGTGTTCGTCTTTTTGTGATAACAGAATTGCTACTGCCAAATCTCGCGTGAGGTTGCGATACACGCGCCATTTGAAGCTAGGATTGGCAAGTTGGTAAACAAAGAAAACAATTGCCACGTAGATTCTTTTCTGTTCTTAAAGTTAGTTATTTGAAGGTAAGTACACTCAAATGAATTATTTTAAATACTGTATCTGCATTCTCCTCTACAATACTTGTCAGGATCGTTATTTCGTATTTTAATACATTTGTCCTTTCTCTGTCATATAATTTCGCGATATCTTATGTCTGGTTTCGATACAGAAATGTTTATTGTGGTTCATTCGTTTAGTACTTACCGTATAAAGTTTATGAATATGTATTAACGTGTTTTTCATTCTCTGATCAAACAAATATGGTACCAGAATTTGTTTAAAACAGGATGCATTATGAAAGATAAAACGTATTTTCAAAATCGATGTCAATTTTTATGAGTCTTATGGATTTATAGATTTTGTAGACGTAAGTGTCGTTTAGTCAATTGAGTTTTTTCATTTCAGGGAGAGATCTAAGAAACGTTATAACTATAGAAAAGATTATTGATGAATAAACTTTAACAAAGTTGTCTTAGACAAATTTTATCAAGATCAACAATTTAATAGTTGATGGTACAGGAAGAGAGTTGTGATGTGTTGTGTATTCATGTTTGATTGAAAATAAAACTGAAATTTAAACTTATATATTGCTTTTTATTATGATATGAAACAATGAATGTCTCTTAAAATTATTATTCTACAATTAAGACATATAACCATCTGGGAACCAGGTAGACAGCCCATATGGGAACCATATAGGCAGCCCATATGGGGCCTATATTGATTGCCAATATGGGTCAGAAGAGGGTCCTATATTGGACCCATATAGGTCCCATATGGAATCTCATGTGGAGCCCATGCCAATCCCGTTTGCAAAACCCATATGGGCCCCACATGGGTGACCCATACAGGGCCCATTTAGAATTCAACAAGGGGCCCATATGGGTCCCATATTTTTTGCTAACTGGGCATGTACGTATTGCCAGTAACCAAATATAAACATGTTGTATGTCAAATCAATGTTTTATGCATTGTAAAGCGTGTTAAGTACTTATCGTGATAAAGGTAACGTTATGTAACGTAAACTACTATTATCCCAGTCAAACTTTACAACATTTGTAACTAGAAAAGTTTTCTAGTTATGGGTATTAATGAATTCAGCATGATTACCTATCATTGTATACCTATTTGATCATAGCATGTGATCACAGTAATATAAATGATTTCCATGCAACACGTATACTTTTATATGTAACGTATTTTACGTAAAATGAAGACATAAACGAGCATTCAATGAAAGAAAAACATGAACATGTGCTTAAGTATTTGCCTAATATGAATAGAAACATTGTTTACGACTGCTTTTGTGTTAATTTAACATATACAACTGTCACTTCCTTGTCATTTTAGGGTAACGCAGGGTAACGTAAATTACAGAGCATATATAGTGCAATTAAGTGAAAAACATGCATTTGATCGACAAGTAAAGCCGCTGCTAACTTATTATGGTCAAAGGAATTGTTCAAATTGATGAATTATTGAAAATATCTAGAATAAGACTTCTAACAAAATAAAATTATTGTCAAACGTATTTTTCGGTAACGGTAATTAGCATGCTGTAGTTCACAAACGCCCCAACGCCCAGATTGTAGACACTGGAAAAACGATCAGCAGGTATTGAGCTTTCAAAAAAACGGTGTCTACAAAAATGCCTCCCGGGGGGGGGGAGGGTTTCGCCCAGTAGCCCATAGCCTATGATAGTCAACATAATTATCTTTCACAACAATGTCAGATATAGTTTTGTATGGCCCTGTGTTTGTTCAACTTAGTGTCATAAATATGACATAAATAACCGTGTCATTTCAATATTATTGAACCTAATTATATATGAAGTGTTTACGGTGAGATAGATCTGGTGATTTATTTAGTCATTAAATATGGATGAAATGATACATAATTAGCTTCAGGGTGAAAGAACAGGAATCAACGGTGATTGATAAATCGAGAACAATACAAATAAAATCATCAGCGCAATGAAATTACTTAATAATACATTGCATAATGTACATGTATATCAAATTACCTCATATTTCAATTTCATTTCGTTCATCCGTGCTGTATACGTCGATACTGTAACCTGTAATATATAAGTGAGACTGAATAACCATAACAGTAGCATATAAATAAGTTTCCCATAAATGTAGCTTTTTAACAATCTTCATAAGCTACACACACATGTTTACACCTAATATTCACATAACGATGCCTTTTTTTCTTTTATTAAATTTTAAGTGTCACCCAACTGATACAACATATAACATATTTTACCTCTGCTTCCTCTCTCTGAGACCTCAGTTGCTGGAACAATTTATCAGCTCGCTCTTGTTCCTTCTTGAGGCTAATTTCTAAATCGGGTTCCTCATCTGTAAGTTTGAAGTTACGTAATACAAATTTAATGAGAAAAAATGTTTAATCGAACACATTATATGATATAGACAGCAACGTATCAAACTTTTTACTGCGATTGATATTTGCATTCATGTGTGACTTTTCCTTGAAATTACTCTGACTTGAGAAAATATCGATCATATACATAATACACAAAATATTAACATTCCTGTTAATGTACTTCTTTGATAAAAAAGAACGTTTCCTATCATACTAGTAAATATCTTATATTATACATATTAAATTAGATGTATATAAATTGTTATTACATTTAACTACAGTCCTTTACCTTGATTGTAATCTGTAAAACTACCAAGAGGTCTTGCTTGTATGGAAAAGTCTTTCAGTAACTTGCTAGGTTGGAAGGTGAATTTTGCAATGACGTGGCGATCAATAGTCGATAAGGTATTCCGTAATGAAGCTATTTTCTGTTCTGATTGTACGGCCAAGACAAAGAGCTGATTGGTCCGTTCTTCATTTTGGAAGGCTGCAGTGACCTCATCCAGCTGTGATCCAACAACGTCTACATCACTCTTTAATTTATCAATAAGCTTCCTGTTTGCTATTCCCCTTCTATCAACTTCTTCTAGGGCAACTTTCTTAGCTTCGATTACATATTTGATCAGCGAATTTGTAAATGATATAATATCATCTTCAGCAGATTTCTTCATCAAGGACATAGCTTTCGATTGCTCGTCAATGGTATCTTTACATTCTGTGTAGCTCTTTTCTAAACTTCGGATTTGCTCTAACAACCGAGTATTTTCGCCATTTTCTTCAAATTTCCTTGATGCCTCTGAAATGTATTCACTATCGCATTGCCTATGTCCAACATAAATGCATTCTATACATCCGAAGAATTTGTGTTTCGGACAATATAACTTGATCGGTTGGTGGTCGTGTTCAGTGCATGTCTCGTAGTAATCCAACGTTGAGTCTGGTTCATCTTGAAGAACATGGTTTCTGCTTTTTCAACCCTTTCTGTGCCGATTAAAACAAGATTGACATATGTATATTTCACATTGTAAGCAGTACCCTACTGATTGTTTCTCCTCACACATTTCACATTGCTCTTGTTTTGCTGTCTTCCTTTTACCATCTACTTGACTTTCAGATTGTTCAGGCTCAGCCATTATGTCAGCCGTGTTGATTACAACAAAGAGAAATACTAAAACAGACAAATAAATGCAAGCAATAGCATGGCATTTGCTAAAGATTCAGCGATTGCAGTGGTCAATATGCATTACTAATGATTCACTACTGAGTCGCATCAAGTAAATTGTTTATGAATGTAATATCATTGCAACTGATTTTACATTATTTTTTTGTGCAACTTTTCAACTTTAAATATCATTGAAAAACGGATTGAATTGAATTCTTGAACATACAAAGAGTCTAAAATCCTATAAAAAAATTATGTGTGAGCAGTAAAATTATACCCTTTACAAATATTACTATCACTGTTAAATCTCTGGTTATTATAGTAAAAATATCCACCCTCCATTTATTGACTAAGACTACCAAATTAATTAGATTCTCACAATTAAGAATTATTTTCAAAACTTATGTGATCAATGGGTGGAAAAGAAATGCGACCAGCAAACATGTGCATCTCTTTTATATGAGTAAGACATGCCATGTTAGCCATTATTCATATGATAATTGAAGGGTACACAGTTTATAATAATTTTGTTTATTAATGTATTGAGGTCGGAACCAACAATCTATCGTTAAGTACAATGTGAACCTTAACATGCAAAAGGTGCAATAAAATAATCAATTGCCGATAATTAAGGTTTTATACTTAAACATGAGATGTACGTAGATAACATGTATCCGCGATTTTGTTTTCTTGGTTGTCACATGTACAATATACGTTACTATATGACTTTTTATATATTTATACCTTTATTGAAATTCTTCTGAACGGAATTTTAATCGATTGCCATGTTTAAATAAAACCCTCATGTGTTTAAAACGGCCATCTGCCATCAATATTCATACCAAGCACGAGAAACGCATCAGTTGTATTCATGGGTAATCATTTAGGTTACATATGTAGAAATCGCTTTATTTTTATTGAAACTATTTGTTATAAAACGATTGTGTTCCTGAAATGTTCAGTCGAACATGACGTTTCGGCGAAGTTAAAAAGTGAATCGAGAGATCGAGACAAAATTAGCGATATTTCCTTTAAAAGTCAAATTGTAGGAATAATACATGCTTGCACATGTGAATAAATCCCTGCCCCTCATATATATTCATTATTTTCTTGCCGACACCCGCTAATATAGATCTTTCTAGGGTTTGGAAATTTTGACATTGTACGCCGCGGTGCAAAACATAAACAAGCACTGTAAGCCGCGGTGCAAGAGATTTCTGAACGCCGCGGTACTCCCAATCGACCAAAAATTATGTACTCAAACTTCACCGTCCGCCATCTTGGAAGCACGGCGATTTGAGAGCGGACAGAGTTCACATAAAGTGTAGCCGTCCAATCAATATATAAGACGAACGTGTTTATCTTAACGGTTTAGGACAAATAATAATCACATTCTGATTAATTGAACATTCGATCGTGTATGACGTGGGAAGGAAGTTTTTCCGTTAATGAATGTTGATACCTATTTAGTAAACATCGCCTCTTAAATTGAGTTGCAGCCTGTTATTGTTAGATTTTACGAAAGCCCTCTATTCGGTTTGTCATCCTAAAGCATATCTATAATACTGGATGGCCGTTGAAGGATAAGTTGTGTGTCGTTTGCAATCTATATGTCAGACTTTGAAGTTATAGTTTAAAAAAAGCATTGTTTGTGTCGGATTTGTATGCATTATTATGTCTATGAACATAAAAAACATGGCATTCATAGAACCAATTAACAAACAAAAATAACAAAACAAGTTTATTTAAAGTCCAATGTATGCATACACTATTGTTTAACCTGATGTAATTGCGCGTTCAAATTTTAATAGTACTGTTTAGGTTCACGATTCACATATTTAAAAAGTAAAACTTTAAAAATACATATATATTACAGTAGCTTGCACCATTCATTTGATTACTATAAAGTTGTAGTTAAAATGATGTTACAATGCTAGGTTTCATTTGGATATTTATACTATTATATATTAAATAAATGTGTAATTGAATTAGAAAGTACAACGTCGACTGAGTTATTAGCATAATTGTTATAACAACTTTCATTTACAGACACTGGAAGATTCTGTCTACCCAAGGTTACGGGTTTTGTCATTTGCTTACCAAGGTTGCTCCCTGTGGAATGAAATGCCACAGCATATAAGAGAAGTTAAGAGCCTCCCCAGTTTAAGTCCACCGTCAAAGCCCATCTGCTTGCTAGTGTTTGAGGTTGTTTTTATACACATTTTAAATATCAATAATTCTTAGATAATGATGTAAATTCTGTGATAGTATTTTTATCATGTGATAACAATTATCTCTAAGATTAATTTGTATTCCATTTTCTTTAAATTTTTTGTCGTATTTTTATAATTTGTTGTTGTTTCCTTGGTTATTTACATTAATTTTATAAAAATAAGGATTTACTTCCTTTTTTGTGTTACCCTTGTATTTTAATGTTTGTGACATGGTTTCAATTTACTGATATGATTTACCTTTAATAATTTTACAATATCAATTTATATATTCAGTAATATATTTTTTGTTTGAACACTGTAACTTTATATGCCCATTCTGTGTAATATGTTTCCTATGTACCATGTTGTAGAAATAGCTAAAATATGAATAATAATAAATAAATAAATAACAAGTTCCTGTTTAAAACAATGTAATGTAGATTGGTTTTTATTTAAGACAGATATTCGAGCATTAAAAGAAAGCAAACATAACACTATTTATCTAATACCCGCAAATAGTTGCTGAGTCGATTTCTATATATGTATTATAACTAGATGCCCAAGGGCAACATCTCGAGCCCGCTGTTTAGCAAACATGTGACCTTTACCATTGAACCACAAGTATGGGTGATGTTCATTACACATCATTTCATTGAAGTAAACTTTTATACCAATTTATTTCAAAATCCTTAAATGCAAATAGAAGTCACAGCCCAGACAAGGAAAATATATTTGACCGAATATGTAATCTTGACCTTTGACCTATGGAAATGGGTGTTGCACAGGACACAAAAATCATGATCTCATTGTATTATGCAAATATAAGGGGAGATACAGCCCCGACAAGGTCCACGAATACTTTTTGACGTTTGAAATATAAGTGTGATCTTGAACTTTATACCTCGGTCTTGTGCATGACACATCGTTTCATGGTGGTAAATATTTCTGCCAAGTAATTCCAAAACCATCAAGAAATGGCAAAGTTAGGAGACAGACACAAACATAGACCCCATCCTTGAACTTTAACATCCAAGTGTGATCTTGGCCTTGGAGATATTGACCTTGGTTTTAAGTGTTACACACTGTTTCATAGTGTTTACTAATGAAGTTATTTTTAAATATGTCAACGCATAAGGGAGATACAGCCCGGACAAGAAAAATACGGACGGACTAATTAACTACCGTACAGACACTATGTCGAGCACACCGCAAACGGGCTCGACAAAACATGAACAAAGGGCCATAACTCATAATTAATGTGGACAAAACCTCCTGAAAGGCTAAGTACTAATCACTTCTGTGAAGTTTCAATGAAGTGGTGCAAGTTGTTGATGAGAAATAGTACGGGCACAATTTGCCTATTGTATACACCGTATAAAAGAACAAAGGACCATAACTCAGTGAAAATTAATCCAAACAAACATTGTTTACTGCATGCACAACTAGGATTACTACTTATCACTTCTGAATTCCTGTAAGAAGTTACTGAGAAATCGTCCGGGCAAATGTTGTCTACGGACGCACGGAAGCGTGAATCCAATATGGATCATATATAAAAAATATAGGAGTGTAATAATATTGAAAAAAAAAACAAATATAGTCATATTTCAGTAAGTATAGAAATATCAGTGTATACTTCAAAGATTTTTGTGGCATATTGGATGCTATTATAAGCATATCCTGCAACGAATATGATGTAAAAAAGGCAGTAAATGTGCGTTGGTTTTTATAATATATGATTAACTATCTAAACTGTCGGTGAAACAGATACGATTGCTCAAATTTGGGCGACATGTGAATTACTTCTCCTGTAAAAACTAAACAGCTTAACAATTGTGTCCGCTTTATCGTTGTCACATATTTTCATTGATGAAATTCGAGTCACAGACGATAGTCCACAGACGCATTATGATTGTTGAATGAACTAAAATACTTTGTTCAGGTGACTCTGGATATAAACTGTACATATAAATGTTCTGACCGTCAATGTGGCTATTACCAATATTGCAGCTTACATAGTTATATATCAACTATGCTATTCAAAATATGTTATACATTGTTTAATCTAAACACGATATCCATTGGACATATCACATAAATATGATTTATTAACTTGACTTAGTTTTGATCTGAATTATAACGTCTTATCCAATACTTATACAATCTTAATTGCTGTTGAATGAAAGAATAGCATTTAAATTGCTTGAAGCATTGTTATTTATCTATACAAGTTATAAGTTTCTGCATTTTGTACCGGAAAATACTGCATTGGTAGCTTAAGCGTGAATCAAGATTTTTCATTTACGTAGCGCTGCATATCATGCTATAAACGTATCAAGAAAATGCTGCGGTAAAATGTTAATAATGATGCCCAACGGTGCTGAGTCGTTTAACTTCTAAGCCATTAAACCTGTTACTGAACTAAAACATGAACGTATTTCTATAGCAGCAGATATAAGTAAACGTAAATTTTGTAGTAGACATTGAACCAAGAAAGATTAATACTATTCAGCGGTTTGCAAATTTGAGCGAGCCAAGATTCTCTTTTGCAGCAAACCGGATAAACCTTCTCCATCTCCAACACCAACCATGCATTTGATTAATCCTGTTATTCTCATTAAGTTTAGAACACTAGATTTTTTACTGAAATCCAGTCTTTTCGCCAAATTATAGGTGACGTATCGTACACTTATGTCCTTTTGTTTGTGACGTCACATGGAGCTTTACATCCATTAAAAATTAATGGAAACAACGCATTTAAAGGTTTAGTATTTAATACTTAAAATAGCATTAATGCAGTTTACATATGACAACAAGTATAACATTCTCTATTTTAGCTTTAACAGGGAATCTTAAAATGATTTTAATTCTTACGTGTTTTTAATCACGTGACGCACTGACTGGAGTTAGATAAGTTTATCAGGCAGGTATATCTCTTGCACCTAATGAGCGTGATAGCGGGATAAACCACAATTATTTGTACTTATCACTTCAATGAAGACTGGTAATATATGATACTCTAGAAAACGTGTGTGTTATATGTTTCCCTTGTTGATTCGTACTCATATTTCTTATTTATTTTATGTTATTCTGTATCTTACGTCATTCTTTAATTTCTTCTTGTCTCATATTTATTTGAAGTTGTTTTCATTTGTTTTACATTATATCAATGTAATGCACAGCGCCATTTAGTATGTATTTGCTGTAGAAATAACAGTTAAATCAGATAGAATATGTATTTGCTATAGAAATAACTGTTAAATCAGATAGAATATGTATTTGCTATAGAAATAACAGTTAAATCAGATAGAATATGTATTTGCTATAGAAATAACAGTTAAATCAGATAGAATAGTTTTAGTTTCGGTTTACTTAATTTGATCAAATTTTAATAAATTAATCAACTGACTGTGAACAATAATGAATGTCTCGCTAAATGAAGCAGCTTCCTGTTGATAAATAGCAATTTTATTTTTACAACTATAAACTTGACATTGACTTACATTAAGTGCAGATCATCGTACATAATATTTTAGCGGGACAGATCTAGTTCAATGTACTAAATTAATGTTTAATTGAGTTTCATGATTATATAACATTATGCATTTGTTACATGCAATCGTTTTTCACGTGCCTTAATTATTTTGTCTAATAATCCATTCTGGCCCTTGTACAATGGTCGCTTTTTACCAGAATACATGTATAATGCAAGACAATCCAAGTATTTTATATACATACACAAGTGACGGGTTAAAATCAAACGACGAATATCTTATCAATTTCACAAATTTATAATCAGTTACACGACCTATATTTACATGTTATCAATATTTTACAAATATCTCAAAATATCCTATCAGATTTTCTAAAAATAATACACTTCACTCTGATCATGTTTATACTGACTCCTTATTAATATGTTATAGATTACACCATTCCGAATAAATAATCTTTGTGTGTACTGATTTCAACAAACTTCGATCAAATTTTGAAAATACCATGTTTGTAAGAGTTTGAATATTTATGCACATACGACAGTTATAAATAGAACAAAAAATACCATGTGTTATAATGGTTTACTTACGTGTGCTTTGTCACTTCTCGTATAAACTATATATAAACATATTCACGTAGACAGCTCCGTATCATTTACATGCATAACCTTCATTCAGATAATAAACTCTCGTAACATAATCCTCTCTCAATTTCCGAAAATAGCATTTAACAAAATGTTTAACACATGTATTTCTTTCCGATTGTGCACTATTATAACAAAAGTACCTTCTTACAGAAAATTATACAATGTCGTTTTGTATAATTATAAAACTCGTATTAGTTAAATCTTGACATATTTCATTAAAATCTTAACACAATACTTGTCTTCTATATGTTAAATTTAGATTTGCTCTTCCTATTTTCGGTTTCGGTTTCAGTTATTAATGTAGTATTAAGTGTTAATTAAATAACATTTTATATTCTTATAATTATCAAATAATGGAACATGCTGCATGTTTGAACTTAATTTTAATCCGTCATTGAACACGATTTCGTTGAATAATGGCACTTCCGGTTTAGTATCGATGTTCAAATTCAACTTAACTGATTGAAAGGAATTCAAATATGTAATATCACATCAACATCTTCGCGATAAATAGAATAAGCGACTCACCTGCAATTTGTTTTTGCTTATATTGATAATCAGAACACAATAAAATCGAATACACTAATCATTCATCAACTGGTGTCACATGATATTCATGGACACAATTAATTGTAACAAGCGACGTAGTTCAAACAATTTGTATTTGTACACTTCATAGGGAGAGGCGGGGCCAATTATAAGTACTGCTGGTAATCATGAGGAATGTGATATTGAGTTATAAGTTGATACTCGTTTAAAACATGAATAAAAAGGGCGGCATAGTAGAGTTTCTGTTTTTTAAAGTTATTCATACCCCCTTGTGTATCCGTCCCGTAATCGTCATGTGAAGTATTGTATTGTCGTTTGTATATGTTTGTAATACCTTATATTCACCTCTACCAATATATAACATCATTCACTCTCATACCACACCTGCACATACCGGAAGTAACGCACGAGTAAGTTGCTCTTACGCTTTACCACTCGTATTGATTTGTATTCAGTCACGCATTTGGGCTAAACACGTACGCACATAAGTGCAGTTTTTCATTTATATTTCCGCGTTTGTGCATTTGCTTGTATTTCAATTTTTCATTCATCCATTTATTCATTTCCATTTATTTTAGCGTTTTGTATTTGTATCTTGTTTGTATACCTTTGTCGTAATGCGTTTGCGATTTACTACCAGTATTGACTTGTATTTAGTCACGCTTCTGGGTTAAACACGTACACACGTCACGTCTTATCGTTTTTATTTCCACGTTTGTAGCTTTGCAGTCCCTAACAACGTATTCCAGATAATGTACAACCCCAGTCTACGACAAAATTTATTGTGATATACGTTGCGCGCGAAGGTACTTTACTACGATATAATGGTTGAACAAAACGAGAGTATGTACGTACCAAATGGATTCTGCACATAAATTTTTACTAAAAAAGTCACCTTACACTATATAAATATACAATGTCAGCTGCTATCATATATTGCCACATGACTTCAATTAGGTATTGACCTAGATTTCGTTTACGAAAATAAGTGAATTAGTTAATTTTGTTTACATGGCTTCTTTATGATTATTAACGTGCTCAATGTTTCTTAATTAAATGTTATTTAACGATAACGGACCCTTATATAAACTTTAGCTGACTATAAACACAAATTAGAAGCACTTGATCCTTATAGATATACTTGATTAAATATTATCTTTCAAACATAAAACATCTTGAAATATCTGACCTAGGTCAGTGGCATTTTTACTACATATCATAAAGGGAGGTAATATAGCTAACTAGTACTTTCAGTTTTTCTATGTTTATTCAGCATTTTAATGTCATGTTAGCAACTATCTAATTTGCACTATTCAGAAGAAGTTCATGGCCAATGATTCATAAATGATTCATTTTATATACCTATCATGGTAAAATAAACAAGTCTTAGAGTTTAATGGTTAGAAATGAATGCTTATAATAGGGTCTGTAATCCTTAAACTCTTGCTATCCTGTTGTATTGATAGTAAAACTATGTGTAAATGGCCAATGGCATTATATGTCAAAATCAATCAACTTGTAAACTATGATTTTACAATGATCTTGAAAATAATAATAAACTGATAATAAAATAAAAGTACTAACATAGCAACAGTCGATATTATTTGTATAAAATAGCACCAATAATAAATACCATATTAATAAAATTGATAAAATGCCAAATTAAGTAATTGATGATTATAAATGAAAAAAAGGATTCATAGAAAACACACACAAAAATCCCAGCTTACCGAACTTCTACTTTTTAACACAAATGTATGAAATACCAATGGATTAGATAGCAATTATAATGTGAATTAACAATACAAGATATGATTATTTTCTTAGCATACAATGACAAGAAATCAATATGATCGAAATACAAATGTATAAATTGCATGATAAAACATCATACATAGTTAACATGCTCGGACATATGGACAATGACAACATGGATGTGGAGTATAAAACCACATGTAGACAATGATCTTATGTCTGTTGTGTATAATACCACATTTGGACTGACTGTGATGATGATGGGTATTCATGACTGTTGGGTATAAATCACATATGAGCAATGGCTACATGACTGTTGGTTGTAAAACCACATATGAACAATGACTACCTTGATGTTTGGTATAATACTACAAGTCATGTGAAGAATGACTACATGGGTGTTGGGTACAATACTGCAAGTCATGTGAACGATGACTTATGGGTATTTGGTATAACATCACATATGGACAATGATTACATAGATGTTGAGTATAAAACCACATATGTATGATGACAACATGACTGTTGGGCACAATATCAGATGTGGACATTGATCTCATGACTGTTTGGAAAAATACAACATATGGACAATGACTTTATTTATACTGGGTATAATGCAACACATAAGCAATGGCTACATGGATGTTTGATATGATACAACATGTGGACAATGACTATATTTATATTGGGTATAATGCAACACATGACCAATGGCTACATGGATGTTTGATATGATACAACATATGGACAATGACTATATTTATATTGGGTATAATGTAACACATGACCAATGGCTACGTGGATGTTTGATATGATACAACATGTGGACAGTGACTATATGTATATTGGGTATAATGCAACACATGACCAATGGCTACATGGATGTTTGATATGATACAACATATGGACAGTGACTATATGTATATTGGGTATAATGTAACACATGACCAATGGCTACATGGATGTTTGATATAACACAACATGTGGACAATGACTATATTTATATTGGGTATAATGCAACACATGACCAATGGCTACATGGGTGTTTGATATAATACAACATGTGGACAATGACTATATTTATATTGTGTATAATGTAACACATGACCAATGGCTACATGGGTGTTTGATATAATACAACATGTGGACAATGACTATATTTATATTGGGTATAATGTAACACATGAGCAATGGCTACGTGGATGTTTGATATAATACAACATGTGGACATTGACTATATGTATATTGGGTATAATGCAACACATGGCCAATGGCTACATGGGTGTTTGATATAATACAACATGTGGACAATGACTATATTTATATTGGGTTTAATGCAACACATGACCAATGGCTACATGGATGTTTGATATAATACAACATGTGGACATTGACTATATGTATATTGGGTATAATGCAACACATGGCCAATGGCTACATGGGTGTTTGATATAATACAACATGTGGACAATGACTATATTTATATTGGGTTTAATGCAACACATGACCAATGGCTACATGGATGTTTGATATAACACAACATGTGGACAATGACTATATTTATATTGGGTATAATGCAACACATGACCAATGGCTACATGGATGTTTGATATGATACAACATGTGGACAATGACTATATTTATATTGGGTATAATGCAACACATGACCAATGGCTACATGGATGTTTGATATGATACAACATATGGACAATGACTATATTTATATTGGGTATAATGTAACACATGACCAATGGCTACGTGGATGTTTGATATAATACAACATGTGGACATTGACTATATGTATATTGGGTATAATGCAACACATGGCCAATGGCTACATGGGTGTTTGATATAATACAACATGTGGACAATGACTATATTTATATTGGGTTTAATGCAACACATGACCAATGGCTACATGGATGTTTGATATAACACAACATGTGGACAATGACTATATTTATATTGGGTATAATGCAACACATGACCAATGGCTACATGGGTGTTTGATATAATACAACATGTGGACATTGACTATATGTATATTGTGTATAATGTAACACATGACCAATGGCTACATGGGTGTTTGATATAATACAACATGTGGACAATGACTATATTTATATTGGGTATAATGTAACACATGAGCAATGGCTACGTGGATGTTTGATATAATACAACATGTGGACATTGACTATATGTATATTGGGTATAATGCAACACATGGCCAATGGCTACATGGGTGTTTGATATAATACAACATGTGGACAATGACTATATTTATATTGGGTTTAATGCAACACATGACCAATGGCTACATGGATGTTTGATATGATACAACATGTGGACAATGACTATATTTATATTGGGTATAATGTAACACATGACCAATGGCTACATGGATGTTCGGAACAACACAATATTTGAACAATGGCTAAATGTATGTTAGGTACTATACTACAAGTAATGCAAACAATGACTACATGGATGTTGTGTATAAGACCAAATGATACCACATGTGCGCAATGACGGGACATTATAAATAATCTTGAAATATGCTTTCACGCTATCAATAAACGGCTCATAATGTGATCATAATGTTTGATGTCAATCAAATTTGATGGTGCATTAATTTAATGCATACAACCTTTATGTAATACATGGGTGATTGGAAACTTAATAAAATGTTATGATCACGATTAAAAATGTCAATATCTCGTTACATTTATACATTTGTGAATGCTGTATTTGAACACACCCCTGTTTGTATGTCTCTCTTCAAGGTAACTTAATTACTGAGATGTAGAAGTTGTTTTAGTTCTGGTAAATGCAAATGTAATACTAAGAATACTAAGATTTAATGACACATTTTTTAATTACGCAATTTCCCATCATGTATGTAGTTCATTGGTCGATACATATTTCCGATCACACGCAACGCAATCATCTGCACATTTTCCGGAACTGTTCATCATCACCGTAATCAACTACATTGTATACTGATTATATTCCTCCACCCAATAACACCAAATACGAGTACTATGATTGACTACATTGTTCGTCGACACAGCACTCGACGTTTTCACAAACGTGTTAAATTGAATAGTAAGTTCAGTAAAGATGCGATACACATACTCTACTGATAATGATATACATTTGAAATAGTTGTTAAGTCGAAGATTCTCACATCTTGAGTAAGGTAAGCTCTTAGTAAATGTTCATTGCATATTCATGTGTTGATAAAACATATCTTGTTACAGTAGGAGTACAGTCCTAACCTTTTTAATTCGGAGACCTCTATAAACATCAGCTTGTCCCGATTTTTTGTTATATATTTAATGCTAAACTACTTTGTGAACTGGAACGTTTGTATTCCAAGTCGAATATACTTTTAATATTTGTTGCGTAAATTTAATTTACCTTTCATATCCGTACGCTAATGTTTGGATTAAGGTTTTCCTTACAGCAATTGCTTCGAAAGGCATTCGAATGTGTAAACATTCGCGCGTTTAGGTGGCAACAAACTCACACTATTGGCAATCAAAGAGAGGAAAATGGAAATATATACAATTTTTTTGTATAACATACGATAACACAAACATCTGGTCAAAAATGCATAATTCAACCGTTTATTGCAATGTCCACTGGTCAATTTCAATTTCCCATTTTGAGAAAAGAAATCGTCGGTCACTGATTATATCATAGAGGATGACTGTACGATTAAAAAATATATACCTACATTATCCTACTCAGTCTAACGCTGAAAGTAGACTTCAAGAAAACACGAGTTAAATAGTGTATATTTGAACTAAACAATATCATTTAGATTTTATTTCTACGTAATACGACTTTTAAATGTTAAGATACCTAAATTATTTGACTGGTACTGTTAGTACCTTAATCTGTTCAAATCACTGATTGGATAGCACATACTAATAATTCAATACAAATAATGTTCTCATTTTCAATATACGTAGTTGTAGGGTTTACCGTGTTAAATGTTTCGAACAGTAAAACTTAAAATTACTTTATTTCTGAAATGTACTGTTCAGGTTATTAATTGTTATATGTTTCTGACCAGTCATCACGATTAGGATGCAAATTTCCGTGCAACATCTCATCCCATGATACACCCTCTGGCTAGTTGTTATCATATAAAGTTGTCTATGATACACCCTCTGACTAGTTGTTATCATATAAACGTGTCCATGATACACCCTCTGACTGGTTGTTATCATATAAAGGTGTCCATGATACACGCTCTAGCTAGTTATTATCTTAACATAAATTTGTCCATGATACACAATCTGACTAGTTGTTATCATATAAACTTGTCCATGATACACGCTCTGACTGGTTGTCATCATATGAACGTGTCCATGATACACCCTCTGACTAGTTGTTATCAAATAAAGGCGTCCATGATTCAAAACATGAGCGCCAAACTTGTTTTAAAATTAGCAAGTTTGATAGTTTAAAATAAGCATTGTTTCAACTTAATTGGCTTCCCGTTAAAGCTAGAATTGAATTCAAAAACTTAACTGTCAGGTACAACTGTTCAAAGGGCCATGCTCCCGCTTATTTAACTGAATTGTTACGTGAACAAGTACCAAACCATAGGTTAAGATCTTCATACAATGTTACTGGCTGTTATGATGTACTATATAATAAACACAAAAGGTTTGGTGATAGGAGTTTTAAAACTGTGGGTCCGATGCTATGGAACAATTTACCAGAAGGTCTGAGAATTTCTGATACTGTGAACACTTTCAAGAAAAAACTTAAAACGTTATTTTTTTCAGATATTTTGAATAATGGTTATGAGTGATTCATGACATTTTTACAACCTTGTAACTTTATACACTCTTTATCTTTAACATGTCTTTATATCAATATTTTGTATTATTTTGTCTATATATATCATTTCTTTGATCTAATGTACACTGCCAGTGAATATACTTTGTGTAAAATTAGGCGTTTAATCAAACTAAATAGTTTCAGTTTCAAAATAGATACACCCTCTGACTAGTTATTGTCATATATAAACTTGTCAATGATACACACTCTGACTGTTTGTAATCATATAAAGGTGTCCATGATACACCCTCTGACTAGTTGTTATCATAATATAAATTTGTCTATGATACACCCTTAGACTAGTTCATGTCATATAAACGTGTCCAAGATGATCAGTATGTATTTACTAATATACTAAAGAAACTATTAATGTACCTTATTCTAATAATGTGCTCGTCACTTCTAGACAAAATCATACATGTATATAAGAATGATACAATGCGTTGTCACTCACGCGAACCTTAGTGAAATGTGTTTGATATTCCCTATGGACTTGATATAACATCCTCATATTTGGAATTGGCAAATTTAAAGCTAACGAAATAAATTTGGCGACTGTAGGAATTAATCTATTATATCTGTTTCCCAACGGTTTGTTAATGTGCCTTCATTCGCAAAATGAAACGATAAAAGAAACACACTATCTTACTATCTTACCGAGGTTTTCCATTTTAAACTGTACCTCACTTTGTATGCCATTAACATAGAAATCTAACCGAGGTATACCTCGGTATGTACCTCAGGTCCCCTAAAAAAACCTTTTTATGGAGGAATTGACTGGCAACTAATTGAGATCTAAGCCTAACACTAAATCCATGTAAAACCTGGTACCGTTAAATTGATAGCTACACAAACACACCTGCACGTAAACAGGCATGCACGCACACACACACGTAATATTTTGTTTCTGTTTTCATTAAAGATATTGTTACTTTAAAGATGATGAAAAATTCGCGAAACCTCGCGACACTTCCTAATATTTGTGTCCGAAGTGTTGTCATTGATCGCGGACTCTCGAGAGTTCGGATATTCGTTGCAGCCCTAAAATCTATCGCATGTAAGATGTTATTAATTTGAATATCCATTTCCTACATCGTACATTTACGGATCAACACATCCGAATGCCCATATTATCTTAAGTTATCAGCCCTGAATTTACTAAAACGTTTTGTTATAATTCTAATTTTAGACATTTGCTACCGTTTGGAAACTATTTAATTCATATTTGGTTTCTGTGACATACTTATGTCAGTATGCATTGGCGAGTTCCTATGAGTTTTAGGATTTCCTTATCCCTTATTATCCCACACAATGACTGATTAATTTCTCACTTAAAATAAAATAAACATCAGTTTCAGCTGTAACTACTTTTTGTGCGCTATCATAACGTTGTCCGCCTTACCACTGTATGCGTACGCATTAGGTTTAGTATTAATATGGTCAAGGATACGCTTGTATGCTTAGTCATGACAAGGATTCATTGCAACTTAGTATAGACGCTTTCGAACACGAATATTTCATTTTGTTTGCTAATATATTCGATTATGTGTGTCAGGTGTAGAACATAATTATCTACCTCATACTAGGTCTTGTTATGAACTTTTGAAATGATACATTTGTATAACAAATGCTCTAGTCCTAACTTAGAAACAGTACAATAATAGGGCTGTCCGGTTAAGATCTCAGCCGATACGATACGTGCTGCGATACGGTATCAGCGATATGCGATATCAACACTACGATATAAAAGTATTTCAAAGTAATGAAAAACGTTGTAATATTAGTGTTTTGGGGGAATTCTTCACACTTGATTGGTGCTAGAAAGTCCTAATTAATTGTTAAAAAGTTATACAACTAAATTTGACATGTACTTAAAGTCATTAATTTCATTCACACATATGCTAGTTGTTATTGTGGAAACTAAATAATTATGAGAAAAATTAGCAACTTTTAATATCTGTCTCATTAATGACTTTATATCAAAAATAGAACATAGTCATATAAAATTGTTTAAAGAATCAGGGTTATGATTGTCAAATTTATTAACAATACTAAATTAAAAATGAGCTTCTGAAACCTTCAACTTGGATGTTATGATGACGAGACATATGTGTTCTAAGATAGCTTAGTCATCGCGTGACACCTGTTATAGACAAGTACGTGCTTCTTTGTTTCATCAATCGGCAAACCACAATTCTGCCATATTTTATGTAAAATTACATGGTCATACACTTTATAAGTTTATACCTACTTGACAACATCTGAATATTCGCAACGAATTCGTTGTCTATCTTTACCTGACGCTGCTAATGTCTATAAATACAGTACGGAATCCCGGATATTAGTTGCGTAAGCATTGTCGACGATTATATGAGAGTAAATTCGCAAATCTAGTTTACTTGTTCAACATTCTAAGAGGTTTTCTAAATATAAATAAAAAACGCGATACGACCGATACGTGACCTTCAGATACGATACGCATATCGTTCAGCACTGTACCGGGACGTACCGGCACGCAGCCATATCGGGACAGCCCTATAAAATAACATATAATACTGTCTGTTTGTATTGTTTCAGCAACTAAACGTCAGACCTGGTAAAGCATATAAAAAAATGGAACATTCATGTTTTCTGGCAAATGATTATGATGGGAACATACTACTTCACATGATAAAATTAGCCTTTGAACGCGAGCTCGTCTTTACGATTAATACTGATGGAAAAATAGTTCCTGGAGTGAAATTTTCAGGTAAGCGTTTTTGTTATTTCTTTGAAATCTGAAATACTTGATGTGTCTGTATTGATCTATAACTGAGTCTTATTAGTCTCTCTCTCTTAAACTTACGTTTCAGAAATTTACAATTAGTCAAACAAGATCTAAAATTGGACTGTCGTATCAACGATTCGCAGTCAGTGGTTCAGATTGTTGTCAGACATTATATTGTAGAGCAAAAAGCACTTACAAAGGATTCTGGGGTTTCGATGTAATTTCCTAGATTTCCAAAAAAATTAGATTCGTGAAGCAAATTGAATAGTTCAATGTTTTTGAATGTTGTCTAGGAATGCGTTAATGACGATGCACATATCGTGATTATATCTTAAATGGTGCTATTTTTCTAATGTGAGTACAACAAATTTAATATCTTACCCACACTTTGTGGAACGACATGTACAAATCGTCATTAATTTCCATTTACATGATCAAAGAATCTCATTTACATGTGATATCATGAAGTAGTGTGTCAACGAATTAATGTAATGACAAAGGAAGAATATGCTTCAAACCGCATATTGTATAACAAATTATCAGATTATCTGATTATCTGATAGTATTGGAGAAGATTTATTAATTGATAAACAGTTCAGATTGTTTCAGAGAGTCATTCAGTTGCAATTTCATCGGGTTACCTAAGTTATACATTTATATCGCTCAGATATCTTGCAGAAAATGTTGATCCGTTCGACAGTCTTGAATAGGGTAGGTTCGCTTTGGATGAACATCGGCCCTGTCTTATAATACTTTATAATTTTGACAAAACAATACACTACTTGTTTCCTTAACTAGTTGTTATTCTATTCGTCTGACATAGACCTGTATGATTGTCATACGAACGGAATCTATTTACCTTTTAAAAACACAACATAATATATCAGTAGTTCACTTGCTGTCATTAAATGACTTATTGATAACGCCCATTTGATATGGTCATTGCTTCGATCGAACCTTTTCATTTCATGGTTGCTATGGAAACGCAGACATCATATCAATACATATACATGTAGTTTTTTGGTTGTGTCTTGTTTATACTGAATATATAACATCTCAATTCGATTCAGAAGCGAGTTGCTTTACTTAGACCAAACATCGGCCATGTGTCAGAATGCCTAAAAGTTTAAAAAACAATAAAGTATAAGTTTCCTCAACAAAATGTGTATTGTTGCCATAGAAACAAAGTTAATTATTAAATAAAAACAAAACTCGTTAATATTTGATTAGCTTTTAAATTATGCCTTCATTTGACATCATATTGTTATAAGAACGTGAATGATGACCACATTTCAACATGTCATTGGGAGATGTTGGTTCATGTTTCTCCCACCGACTTTCCAGTGTCCGACAAATTTTTATTCGTATCTTTCAAATATCGGTGGAATAGTCCTGAAAAAGACGGTAGTTAGAAGGTTCCCGATTTGTATCTGTCCGGAGACTAAAGTGGCTACGATTCAACACGAGTTTATGGACTAAACACAAGTTATACATGTTGTACAGTGTATCTTTTATGTTTTAGTGATAAGTCTCATTTACCTAATTGATCTGTGTGTTCAGTTACAGTCAATTAAGCATTTTGCAACCTCAATGGTATTTGCACACTTCCTTTCCAATTCACATAATAATTATAAGTAATTTAGAATGAAGTTTTGAAGTAAATTTTGTAATTAATAGCATCCGTTAAAACTATGATTTTTTTACATTATTATCGTCATTAATTATACTGTAAAATGTTTAAAATATTGTGCCTATAGCAACTTTTCCGCAGTGCTACTATCTATCTTGAAATTATACTTTGCTTTCAAATATATACAAATATAATGTTATTTCATAAAAGTCAAGTTAAATCAAACACATGTTCATATCTAATTTCCCCCACTTTTGTCTACAATATAGACTGTAAATTGGTTGAAAATATGTTGGGTATAATAAATGATTTATGACAATCGGATGTTCATTGATTAACATGTGTATCTTGAAATTATGTTGAAAGTCCAAGTATCATATGAGTGTTTATAACATATATTTGTCGAAGAAAATTCTTGTATCCATGGAATCCAAACAATAAAATGCATTTCAGAAAACTTGTCTTCTCGTTGATGTGTAAATTCATAGATGAAAACTGAAGAGAAAATCCTGAATTTTGCGAGATAACTTAATATATTGGTGTATAATGAAATCAAATATGTTACCATAACAACCAAAGGAAGATACAAAAGAAAAGTGTCGATTTCATGTTTGTGATATTAAACCTTATATTTCAAGTGTTTGACAATATATATATTGGTTGTTCGACATATACAATTGAAAACAAACTATTCTAATTATTTTCGATCTTACACAACTCCAATGTCAGAGACATGAGTTGTTTGTTTTATGTTTGCACGATGCCCTTAGTAACGTCTTCTTAGACACGCCTACGATCGCTGGCGATTCTGAAATATGCACCGTAGGTGTAATGATGAACGTAACTATCTGGTCAGCATGATTGTGTTGATTATAGTGATTACAATGGTTATATGTTCATTTATTTTCTAAACGTATTATTCCTTCAAATATATTTTCTTTTTGTTTTCAGGGAAGAACCGTATGGATGGTAAGTACTTATTCTTCCTTTGAAGTTCAGTAATTTTATATTCATTAATGAATAATATGCTGTAAGATGTATCAAACTACGCTAGCATATTAAGAGATCTTCTTATCAGATACAAAATTGGACGTATGGAAATTACATTATAAACATACACACATGTTTCATTTGTACCCATGACATGATCAGGAAACACGAATTAAACATGCGGTGCTTTTGTTAACATTTAACAAACTTTCACAGTTGCCGTATGCTTCGAGATACAGTCACAAATATGTAACAAATATGATAGTAATGTAGTCATGTAGTACAGATAATACATGAAATACATGGACACCTAAGGTTAAAAAGGTTTTCTGCTACGTTTATCGGGTAGTCCGGCAACAAAATATTTCTTTTAAACAAACATTTAATGTGACGAACTAAAAGCAGTCGTTCATGTGTTTTAGCTTATTTAACTAAATTATAAATAATTATTGTATTACCACAAAACAATATAGCATAGATATTCTTTTCACCAGATTGCATGACTGATTGTTTTACTCGTCGTCAGAAAGTATGAAATAATCGAGGTCTTCATTTCACTGATAGTTAAGAAAAGATTGAATTGATAATAAAAACGTTGTCAAACATCTTTTATGGACTTTGGTTCTTAAGTCAAATAATAATTACTCAACTATGGTTTTAATTCTTAGTTGTTTTCATCGATATTTTTACGAACGCGTTTTCTTTGTATATACCCCATCGTTTAAAGGTTTGTACAAACACAATTTTGTCTAGTTTTCCTTATGTGATTTGGCATGGACCAAGTTCACACCAAAAACTGGTAGTTTATCATATATGTTATGCCCATTTGGTCAAACCCGTTATATTGCATCAGTTACTTGTGTGCTATAAACCTAGTGTTTTATAATAAGTATAAATGACATAATACAGTGTCAAACTTTAGAGAAAGATTAAACTTGATAAGAACCACTGTGTGGTAGCACTGTACGCAAAAAATCAACGGTGTTTACAAGATGGCGGACGGATAAATGTTGTGAGGTAGGTGTCGTTTGTTTTTGGTTCAAACTTTTTAAATACGACGTCCTCTACACAATAGTATACATCAAATGAAAGAATTTTAAAACGGCAATCGGCGGCTAATAATCGTTTTTTTTATCAAACCACGCCGTTTTTACAAAATCAGTGTCTGAACATCTCGTGTTGAGTTTTTTGAAAAACGAAGCGAGGAAACTGAACAAAACCGACGATTATTCCGTTAAAATGAATGAATCGACAAAAATACTTGTCCACGTGTATGGAGAATGTAAAGCTCCTCACGTATATCCATTATTTCCTCATCAAAATCCCTTGTAGTAGATTTTTTAAAGCTTTTAAATTTTACATACTGTACGCCACGGTGCTAAGTGTAAACATTGTACTGTACGCAACGGAGAAAACAATTTCTGTACGCAACGGAGCAACAATTTTAGTCAAAAATCTGTACGCAACGGAGCAGTCAATGAATAGCTTGTTTCTGTGTGTTTAAAAACGTGTCTTCTATACTTTGATTTCAATTTAAAGTGCATTGTTGAAGAAGAATGCACGCTTCGGGTTCAAAAGCGCAGTAATATGATTACTAACGCAGGCAAGCCTGAGTGAATAATTACAAACTTTCGAACGATAAAACGTGCATTATGTTACTACAATGCTGGACAAAATGAGATTTTTTTTCTTACATGCTAAAAAGTGAATTGATTAAACTATGATAATTACAATGAGCGGATAAGCAATTTTCATGATTTTGATGTCATTTGGTCAATTGACGTTTCTGACGTCAAGGGGCAAATAAACATTCCATTTTACAGTGAATATCGTAGACGTCGTTAGGTCTTCAGTGAGTATATAACGTTTGATGTTTCAGTATAAACTCGCATTATATGTGTTTCACTTTCCATAAGAAAACTGAAACAATATCTTCATAAGTTAGTTTTTTTTCTTACGTTAGATTTTATCAAATTTCAGAATCTATATGAAAATAACTAATGAAAAATATAAACAGTATTCAGCGGAAAACCTATGCTAATATCTTGTCTTTGCTTCGGATATCTTTAAAATATCATTTTAATTTAGAAAAATACACGCAGCACCTGAGATTCGAACCTACCTGTCACCTTAAAGTCATTGCTAGTAGACTGTTCGACCAGCGAAGAAGACTTATTTAACCTAATTTACAATGGCAATGTTGAATTGACAAATACAAATTTAGCCGAATTGTTATGGACAACTAATTCTGGAATCGTAATCGACAAAAAGCCATTCACTTAGTAAATTCATGAAAAAATGTCAATAGATAATACTGAGCCAAAACTGGTATCGTTATTGATGTTTGTGCGTGCATTCTTCTATAACAATGTATAGAAGACACGTTTTTAAACACACAGAAACAAGCTATTCATTGACTGCTCCGTTGCGTACAGATTTTTGACTAAAATTGTTGCTCCGTTGCGTACAGAAATTGTTTTCTCCGTTGCGTACAGTACAATGTTTACACTTAGCACCGTGGCGTACAGTATGTAAAATTTAAAAGCTTTAAAAAATCTACTACAAGGGATTTTGATGAGGAAATAATGGATATACGTGAGGAGCTTTACATTCTCCATACACGTGGACAAGTATTTTTGTCGATTCATTCATTTTAACGGAATAATCGTCGGTTTTGTTCAGTTTCCTCGCTTCGTTTTTCAAAAAACTCAACACGAGATGTTCAGACACTGATTTTGTAAACACGGCGTGGTTTGATAAAAAACGATTATTAGCCGCCGATTGCCGTTTTAAAATTCTTTCATTTGATGTATACTATTGTGTAGAGGACGTCGTATTTAAAAAGTTTGAACCAAAAACAAACGACACCTACCTCACAACATTTATCCGTCCGCCATCTTGTAAACACCGTTGATTTTTTGCGTACAGTGCTACCACACAGTGAGAACTACGTATGATTTATCATTATATTATTATACTAACTTATCTCTTATCTTTCATTTCAGCAGAGGAAAGTAAGTATTGCTTTATCTTCTTATTTTCTAATTACTTCATCAATTTTGCAGAATAGTTTTTTTTTACATACACATATATTCAAAACGTTCCGGACCACTTGTCCATGTTTTCGCAGCCCTATTAGACAATGTGAACTAGAATTACATAATAACATCTGCAATTTTATGCCTAGGACTACTTGTTGACATATACCATTTAAAACCTCCGCCGGTTTGTTTTTGCCGCGCCGGTCTTTGGCAAATACAGCCCCCACTTTTACGCGTTTTTTGAGAAACAAAAACATTATTAAATTGTAGCATTTAGTTACTTATTAACAAATTGTAAGTCCCATGTTTCTATCTTTACTAGTTTTCTTGAAACATGCAAAGAAAAACTGTCTTTGCCATGGCAAACGTCGTTTTGCCATGGCAAATCGGTATTTTGCCATGGCAAAATGCCTTGCCATGGCCGCCAAAAATATCAACACTTTTGCCATGGCAAAATTGCCATGGCAAATCTTTTTTTAATATCTAAAGAAACACTATGTAAGGGTGTGTAGGTATCATAATTAACACAATTATTATGGTTTTGATCAATAAATATGAATTTTTAAATTTTAATTTTTGCCATGGCAAAAGTTTGCCATGGCAAAATTTCCATGGCAAAATATTGCCATGGCAAAATTTCCATGGCAAAATATTGCCATGGCAAAATTTCCATGGCAAAAAATACCATGGCAAAATTGCCATGGCAAAAAATTGCCATGGCAAATTAGTCATTTAGTAAAATTAACATTGTGAAAATTAATTTCTGTACGAGATACAAAGTCAGCTGTGATTTGGCTTAGACCAGGGCTCGCATTTATGAGGCATCATATTTTTTTCTTACAATAAAAAATCTTATCATAAGATTATTGATATTTAAGCATGCACTTATTTTATCAAAGAAAATTAATAATTTTTATTTAAAAAAAATGTTTTTAAGATATGTTGTTGCTACAGAATTTCCGGTTTTTCATTTCTCTTTAATTCTTAAAAATAAAAAGGAAGTGTTTTCTATGACGTTCGCGTCGATGCATGTGTTTGAATTTAAGAAATAAATCAATAATTCAGCGTAATACCATTATATATTTCCCTCACCATGCAATACATGTGTTAAAATTTGCAAATTTGCCATGATGTCACTGATAATGATAGCATTGTAATACCAACAATGAGTCCTATTAGTAATTATCATATACACAGAAGGGGCGGATCCAGGTTTTCAAACTAGGGGGCGTAATATTTGGGAACTGAATAATTGAATGCTATTTCATTAAATGAATGAATTAATTAGTGGTATTTTATGTCTATATATGATCGAGAACTTTGAGGGGGCGCCCGCCATGAGTGCTACTTTCCCCCGTCTTACCATTAAAAAATCTTATCATAAGATTATTGATATTTAAGCATGCACTTATTTTATCAAAGAAAATTAATAATTTTTATTTAAAAAAAAATGTTTTTAAGATATGTTGTTGCTACAGAATTTCCGGTTTTTCATTTCTTTTAAATTCTTAAAAATAAAAAGGAAGTGTTTTCTATGACGTTTGCGTCCATGCATGTGTTTGAATTTAAGAAATAAATCAATAATTCAGCGTAATACCATTTTATATTCCCCTCACCATGCAATATATGTGTTAAAATTTGCAAATTTGCCATGATGTCACTTATAATGATAGCATTGTAATACCAACAATGAGTCCTATTAGTAATTATCATATATACAGAAGGGGCGGATCCAGGTTTTCAAACTAGGGGGCGTAATATTTGGGAACTGAATAATTGAATGCTATTTCATTAAATGAATGAATTAATTAATGGTATTTTATGTCTATATATGATCGAGAACTTTGAGGGGGCGCCCGCCATGCAGGCTACCTTCCCCCGTCTTACAATAAAAAAATCTTATCATAAGATTATTGATATTTAAGCATGCACTTATTTTATCAAAGAAAATTAATAATTTTTATTTAAAAAAAATGTTTTTAAGATATGTTGTTGCTACAGAATTTCCGGTTTTTCATTTCCTTAAATTCTTAAAAATAAAAAGGAAGTGTTTTATATGACGTTCGCGCCCAGGCATGTGTTTGAATTAAGAAATAAATCAATAATTCAGAGTAATACCATTTTATATTCCCCTCACCATGCAATATATGTGTTAAAATTTGCAAATTTGCCATGATGTCACTGATAATGATAGCATTGTAATACCAACAATGAGTCCTATTAGTAATTATCATATATGCAGAAGGAGCGGATCCAGGTTTTCAAACTAGGGGGCGTAATATTTGGGAACTGAATAATTGAATGCTATTTCATTAAATGAATGAATTAATTAATGGTATTTTATGTCTATATATGATCGAGAACTTTGAGGGGGCGCCCGCCATGCGTGCTACCTTCCCCCGTCTTACAATAAAAAAATCTTATCATAAGATTATTGATATTTAAGCATGCACTTATTTTATCAAAGAAAATTAATAATTTTTATTTAAAAAAAATGTTTTTAAGATATGTTGTTGCTACAGAATTTCCGGTTTTTCATTTCTCTTAAATTCTTAAAAATAAAAAGGAAGTGTTTTCTATGACGTTCGCACCCAGGCATGTGTTTGAATTTAAGAAATAAATCAATAATTCAGCGTAATACCATTTTATATTCCCCTCACCATGCAATATATGTGTTAAAATTTGCAAATTTGCCATGATGTCACTGATAATGATAGCATTGTAATACCAACAATGAGTCCTGTTAGTAATTATCATGTATGCAGAAGGGGCGGATCCGGGTTTTCAAACTAGGGGGCGTAATATTTATGAACTGAATAATTGAATGCTATTTCATTGAATGAATTAATTTTAAATGGTATTTTATGTCTATATATGATCGAGAACTTTGAGGGGGCGCACGCTATCTTCCCCCGTCCCTTGAACCGTTAGTGCACAGTGTTATATTATCGTTTTGTAAGCTATGTCACATGTTTCGAATATAATCCTTCAGGAAAGTTCTATCTGACTGATAGCCTGGACAATTCCAAATTTAAGGATTTATCCAACCAGTTATTTTAAATATCCAACCAGTAGGGAACTATAGCGAGCAGCACAAGTGATTTGTTTGTTCATTATTTTAACCAACAATACTCCATTTCCTCGGAATACAGCATTTAACCCCACATGAACAGAGACAACATCAAAATGTCAAATGATCTGGGCATGTACACAGTCTTTTTGCTAACCCAGTTACAGCCGGAACCTTAGATAATGTCTATTTAAGCTAGTAAACTTTAACACAATTGTCTATTCCGGCTAATTGTAAATTGTCTATTGTAAATTTTCAATAATCCATTAACAGCTGCTTTAATGAAATCAGTCCAAACGCTGTGTACATGAATGACAGGCCAACAAACCCACAGGCATTGGCGAATAGCCTATTGTTTCAATTCATACATGCATATTTTCTTGTCATGTCTTTATATTTAAAAAAAATTATCATGAATAAAAAATTAATTAACTTTATCCTGCATCAGACAATTTGGGATTTTTATTCTTGAAAAGCAACTGCTACTCAGAATACAGCTTCTAATTTTAGAACAGGAGATACACTTGAATTGAATAGAGTTTCCAAGGGAGCTGTATACAAAAGCTTTTTGCAGATACAGCTCTCCAGGGAGCTATATTTGAAAGGATCCCTGTAGGGGGTGTCAGTTATCAGATCTAATGAAGTCCAATATAGAATCTAGTTCCCTCTGCAGCTGAACTTTTTACAACTTATGCAGAAAGTAATTTTGTTTCTGCCCTAGCTGTTGCCAGTGATTTGGTAAATATGAGACTCTTTAAACATATATAAGTGGTACTAGATAACGGTGAAGCTAAATTTAGAATGTGAATTTAGAGTGTATATAACGGATATTTTAAGATACACTGTTATTTGGATAACATCGGTAAATGGGGTACTGACTATATAAGATCCCTCTTTAATGAACTTAAAATAAGTTAAAATTTAAGTTACAAATAAAGTTAACTTACCTGAGACCAAATAACACAATTATAACAAGACTTTTAGAAGGATAAATGACATTCTACAGAGCTATTTTCCTTCTATAACAGGCGTCTTCCCCTCAGGATAATCCTTTAAAATCATGCAGTTTTCCCCTAAAATTTAGTTTACATCTAAGTTTTTTCTTCCCCTTTTGCAAAAAAAATTTGAGTTATTCTTTCCCAAATTTTCCTACCTGTGAAAAAAGCCCTGCACTACAATATTGTAAAACACTGAGTGCATTACATATTAAAGACATTGAACAGCTACTATATAAGTGCCCCCCCCCCTCCCAAATCCACATGAGGTCTAATCTCTTAATTGTTTTATTGCCCCTAATGGGATTAATCCTGTCTTTTCACAGTCAGCTAAGTGTCTGTAGACTTGACACCTAGTCATAGAGGGTCATAAATTTTATTGGTTTTTAAGGATACTTAGTTTATGGATAACTTCCTGTTGTTTTTGTAAGCATTTTATGTGATTAATTAATGGTGTCCTTTAATTACCAGATTATGTAAGAATGGTTAATGCATGAAAAATGCAACTGAATGCTTCTTCTATTTCTAAATCAAATCATTCTATTTACACATGAAATTATTTTTTACAAGATAAATATTATAATCTTAAAAATAACTTGCAAAGAAACTATGTTTATACAGGTACTGCTTGAGAAATTATATTGGTTAGAAATATTTAACAGGTATAAAGGTGTTAGGATATGTTAGTATTAAATTCACAAAATGGACGTTTAATTTATCAAAATCATCCAGACCTAACTAATTGGTGTGAGATACATGTATATTTGCTAATGTGTTTGAAGCGTTGAGCATTTATTTGAGTAATTAATGTCTTTAATCATATTAAATTTCTTAATATTTTGCATTTAATATAAACATAATTAAATAAAGAATATATATATACTTTAAAAAAAAAGAAAATTATATCTATATTTTCAATTAAACATTGAATCAATTTAAGTATCTATACAGTAGCTATAATTTTTATTAGCCAAAAATTTAAATGACTGATTATGTAATTAGAAGCTAGTCTATCAATGACCCTGTCAGTTTTATTGGACTCCCTACTGTGGAATATACAGGACTGCTGGGTCTTAGTCACATGCCTACGTCCCCGTGAGGGGTTTGACATTAAAGGAAGATAGATTCCTGGTTCAATGTCTTTAATGTAAAATTCACTTACAAGTCTACTCCTGTTTAGTATTTAGAAGTTATGTAGAATTATTCTGACAGTTCCACACGAATCTTACCGTTGAACCCTTTTAAATTTACAGCCCAACGGATTGACTACGTGTGTCACGCCAGAGATTATCATTATTTTACTTCATTCTTAAAAATCCCATCCTTATGTCCTCAGTTTGCGACTTGAATACTGTTCGACAATGCATATTATTGATGTGGTCAATATCTCTAGTTTGTCGTTTTTATGCCTGTCAAAACTATCTTTTTCAGAACTGTTTTCGTCCGGTAATCCCTTTAATGGTGTGCACTGTCAACAGAAATTCACATTATTCCTCAACTTAATATTTACATTAGTAAACAGCAGCCATCTTGCGTGCACTATGCGACAGTTATTACGCGGCCGCCATTCTAAAATACACGGCCAGCGCTTTTTTAAGTAAAAATATTGTTGAGTAGGCCTAATTCAAACATTTTTAGAAGAAGAAAAGGTCAATATGAGGGTATCGTTATATATTTTATCGATAGTACCATTCATGTTTTAAAGGGGCATGCCCTGGAACTGAAGCGTCTCGAATATAAATCAAATTGGTATCATTTGAATGCCTAAATCAATTAATGAAAGTCCTGTAAAATATTTACGAAATGTCCCGCTATTTGACTCAAAATACACATTTCAAGATTTACCAAACCTGCCGATTACGCCTTAGAAAATATTCGTCATTTTCAAACTCGACCCTTTCGGGATCTGTCAAAAGCGGGAAAAAATGTCAACAAACTGTGAAATGGTAAGTATTGCTCATGTCATGTTCATTGTTTGCGACATAAAGCTTATCTATCGATCAATTATAGGTAAATATCATTGTTTTGCTGCTTGAAAGGCAGCGCGCACGCTAAGTTAAATTCTCAGACGAATAGGAAATATCGTTGTCGTCAATAAAAGGCTTGTAAGCCTTTTATTTAAACCGACATACAAATACCCACGCGTGCGTTATAGGGCCATTTTTGAAGGCACATTCTTCTTTGACTTTTCGGTAATAATTGTTTTTACAAGTGATAAACGCATTTTTGGTGTACGAAAAAAAAGACACAGCAGTTCCTGGGCATGCCCCTTTAATTAGAGATACTGAATACATTAAACTTGCATCAATTCAAGTTTCTCAGTAAGAACACGTGCTGTCACAAACATTATACGAAGACGGCCTCACTATTTAAAGGATACATAAGATCGACACAAAGCCTTAATGTACATTTAAACACTGCTTTAAATTGCATTTTAAATCAGTCAGTGATTAATATCATTTTACCATTGTCACACATTTCGGACACACACCACACACCTCCATTTCATTGACGCAGCGTCAATAAAAAAGGTTATAATATATTTGACATTTTCGTTTTGAAAATAGATGACAGATTTTTTATTCCGGAATAAAAATTAATAACTCTGATAACAACAGCACAAATTTAAGTATTAATAGCCTAATATTAGTATCGTGCTATTCCTGTCGCTCTTATTTCTGTTGTCTCGAAAAAAAAACATGATAACTGTTTTTAATTTAGAAAAAAATCTAACGTTACTTAACATGATAGATCATTGTTTGTAGTAAATAAAAAAATCAGCATGATTCAATCATTATTGTAAGTACACATAGGCCGAAGTGTACCTATAAAAGTGCGTACTCTCTCTCTCTCTATATATATATATATATATATATATCCATAAACGAAACGCATGTTCATAAAATGTATGGATTATATAATCTGTCATCAACTGAAATTGTACAGATTCCGAAAATCGGTGTATTTCACATCAGCATGGGGATTTATTGAACAGCTCCTGTGTAAGCGAATAAAAACCACAGGAGGTCTTATCTCTCGTTTCATCTCCCACTGTGTCTGATCACGGTCAGTTTGGAATTTAGTGAAGAATAGGGTCATACATTTTACTGATGTATGGTGATGAGACATAGATAACAGAGATAAGCTGTTTCAGCTATCGCCTGTATAAATGCGTGTGTGGCTATTACTTTTTCCCAAAATTGCTGATTTCACATGCGTAAATTTTTTATTTTCTGAAAGCTTATTATATAAACATTTGCTGCTGAGTTTTACAATCACTAATTTTGACTAATAGCTTTATTACACTAGATCCTGCTACCATTTAATATATATATATTTATTTACTCGTACCATTTTTTTCAGGACGATTGCTTTTCTAGTGGGTATAGCAAAGATTAACTGAGAAAATATATATCTAGCAGATGTCTCGTGTTTAAAACTTTCAGAAAACGGTATACAACAAATTTGACAAATCCTTTAATTACTTTTTATGTTTCAATAAAAGGTTTATTAGATCATAATCGAAATAATTGCTAATATTAAGTATTTTGTTCGAAAATTAAACGCGAGTTACAGGCCAGGTGTAAATATTTCTTACAAGTTTAGTCAATAGTATTGTCAAACATCATGTTTAATTTCATTAATCATTGTTAATAAGACTTATTTCAAGCAATTGATAAGCGAAATTCACAATCGGGCGAAACCCGTCTCCGTGGTAGCTGACTTCAAATCACTGTAACTTCTTATTGATAGAGGGTCGTGGTTTCGAGTCCCGCTCCCGACCATGACTCTTTATGTGAGAAAGTAGGCTGTTGCTTACGGAGAATGGGAGTCTAGTACTGGTTCTTCCAAGGAGCGATGCTTAGGTGAACTGTCCGCTTCATATGACTCTGACTGTTAAAAAGGTAAAACTCGATTTGTATGATGAGCCTCTTAAATTTCTTCCGCAGACATGCGTGCCCTGTTTAATGTTTTCATTATTGCTTACAGAAAACCGTACCGATTAAACAATATGCTGGTCATGTTGTCATTGAATGCACGGGATTCACGAGCAATATGATTAGTGAAGTATACATTTCACATTGAGAAATTTCAGCTTACGAACTTCCTGTCAGCAAGGACTTATATACATACATGGATTCGCAACTTCCGTAATAACAGTTTAAAGTAAACAAATCCCGCGATAATAAGACGTGAATCAACGGGAATACAAGCTATTGTTTACAAAAGCAAAAATACGAAAAAATCCGTGATACCCGAATGATAATAACAGCGAAAATATCCGTGGTATTCCGAATGTTTAATCTTGGAGACGAAAGGATTATAATAGATGTCCGCCATCTTGGAATTTAAAATGTTCGACTGATGCCTTTTTCGATGCATATACTTAGACTTTGTGGATTATAAATGTATCTCAATATCTTTAAGGAATTTGTTGCATATCCTTTACCAATTTCCCGTGCCCAATTGCCAGAGTTTTATTAGTATAATCAAATTCGTAAACACCCAAATACAGCTGTCGGACATTGCCGGGTATATAGCAATGCATTGTGGGATCGCCGAACGATATCGTTTGATCTATTTTTAGCAGTTGCGAATCCATGTATGTATATAAGTCCTTGCTGTCAGTAAACGGTACTCCAAACTACATTTTACAAACGTCCTTATGTTGATTATGTGTCGCGCGTACCATTTTATTGATACATTTTGTGCATGTAAATATAGTGCTTGATTAAGTTAAGTTATCATGAATACCTCACTCCCATATAAAATATTATGTCGCGGGTATTAATTTTTGATAACACATGCGCAATGATGCGTGTACAGTTGAAACAGGTTTTCGGTTATTACTAGTATATCTTTTTCCATTTATTTGACGAGTTCTTCCTTATAAAATCTGCTCTAGATTGTAGATTCAACTTGAAAACACCTTTACTTAATTCAATGTTTCTGAGGCAGACTTGAATGCTTTGATGATAAGCAAAGATTCAAAGAGCATAAAAAGCTGTTCCGTGACACATTTATAAAATTAGGTGTCATTTTGTACGGCCGCTAATTGTAACTTCACCTTTTTCTTGATCCACGTCTCACTTTGATTAATATTAACAGTTCAATAAACTAAGCAGTCTATACTTCGGCATTGTTGTCATAATAATTGCAGAAATTGTACAGTTTATGCACCCGTTCTATAGTCACATATTATTTGTGATTATTGGATTTTATTCCGTAATATGGAAGTGCATATTTAGATCAATTCAATTATTTGAAATACAAGACTTGTGACCCGGTGCATGTGCATGCCACACTATATACGCACACATTCTGGAATATATATAAGAGGAATCATAACTTGCTAAATTTAATACTGATTTCAGTTGAGATATAATAGATCTCGTCTCTGACGCATGGCTGACTTCATGTTATGAATGAGGTAAAGAAGCCGGGTAACAATCGATAGACTGCGTGAAAATCTTAAACTGGTTCCCGTTGACTTGTTTGTTCCTTTGGTGCACTGCAACATTGAGCGGGAACCAGTTAATGTAAACCGTTAAATCGATCAGACACCCGATAAGACCATAGATCCAAAAGACGGAACGTCTTTAATGATTTGGCAATTTCTTTTGCGTCAGTAAATACATTAATAATCTCATTAGAACCTTTCTAAAATGAATACGAAGGTGTTTGTTTTAACGAAAAAAACACGTATTTTGTATTTAGTTGGAAAAGATTATATTGTAGAACACATTATTTTTTGTTGTTTTCATAAAGCTTTGAAAAAGTAAAAAATGTAAAAAACTTTATATAAATTATTATCATTATTCATTATTGTTTCTGTCTTGAATACAAAATGTATTTATACAAATTTACGTATCATTGATCTGTCGATTAACAGGTGTAATATTCAATTAGAATTTAGAAGGTCTTGTATTAGATTTTACATAAAATTATCTTCGAGTATTCGTGCTGTAAAACACTAATAATATCCGAATCGATAAAAATACTCGTTTAATCGTGTTTTATTTTCGTTTTAAAATGTGACAAGTTAGTAAAATAACATTTGTTTCATAAATTCATTAGTCTTTTACTTGCCCGCTACTCAAGCAATTCCTCTGATACTTATATTTTACTATCGATAAAGATATATGTATAGTATATATACAAACTAGTAAAATGCAAATCTGCAGTATATACATTTACCACCCGTGGTGTTTATTGACTATCGATCTATGTACGACTATATATTAGCGACGCGACAATTGACCCTTCCTTGGATATTTCATTGACAGGCCAGTTGACCAATCAGATAACGGCATTTCCACTGACCTTCTGAAACCGACAGTATCATGTGTGAGATCAAACCGTTCAGTTGTTAAAAGATAAGAAAAAAACTAATCGTAACCAATAACATAAAAGTTCTCACTTATAATGTTCTGGTACTGCAACAATCAATCAAATACAATGTGTCAGACCCATACATAATTTTCCTATTTTATATACAAAAAGCCGAGCGTCAATATTCCTCGAAATAGCACCGAGATTACGTAACATTACACATTCTAAGACACGTATAGGAACATGATTTTATTAAGTAACTTATACAAAACATAGTATCTCGTTACAAACATAAATACAATAAAGTTTGGGTCATGTGACATCGTGAAAATTCAAAGAGTAGAAGATACACAGCTAATTAATGAAAACTAATAGTTCAAAAATTAAAGAGGTTGAGCTGTGCTTAAAATAACATGAATCAAGAAGCACGATTTAGATTTGTTAACTGCAAGTTACTTATGAAAAAAAAAAAAAAAAAAAAAGCATCATATAGATTAGAATCTGGGTAATGATTTTTACCAAAAATAATGGTTACATCATGTCCACCTAGAAATATTAAGTATCGACAACGACTGACTGTTTACGTAAAGAAATGCATGATATGTGAATTTTGCTAGATTAATTATGTCTAATTTTTCAGTAGATAGCATGAGTTGATTGAATTTGAAGACACTTGGGCAAACATAATAGTATGGTTTTAAAAAGTGCTTACGAATATTTATATATAGCAAAGTGGTAATCATCTTCGATGTCATTTGAACTACATATCAGACATATGATAAATGCTAGAGCATTGAATTATGTGAATTCATCCTGCTTATGTTGTAAGGCGAATATTCATTGATTGTGATTTATTATATTATTGTATATTAACGGTAATATGTACAATGTATTATAGTATATACTCCCCGTGGTTGGAGGAAATAAAGATATATATATAAAATGTTAAAAAATATATCCGAGTCAAGCAAATTAATAATGAAAAATAACTAACATTCCATAGGTATTATTATATATTTCAAATGCCGACCGGTTTCGTCACTGACTCATCAGGGCATTAAACACCCTGAGTCAGTGACGAAACCGGTCGGCATTTGAAATCTATAATAATACCTATGGAATGTTAGTTATTTTTCATTATATATATATATGATATACTTGTCGAAATACTATTATACCAAGAATGAAAAAATACGTCTATAGCACGTTGTTTAAAAACACAATATAGGGGTAGATTCTAATCTAAGAGTCAATTTCGTAATTTCTGGCAACAAATACCTACTATATATATTTAATATTGGATGCAAACTGTAATTATCGCAATCATTTTAATGCTAAATGTTATCAAATATAGTTTAATCGGACACACGGTAGGTAGTATACATAATACTTTGGTACATACCAAGTTGTACACAGCCAATATTACAGATGATCATACAAATAAATAAATAAGTATTCGTTGCAAAACAAACATACTGTTTATAGCTTACTTAACACCTATATATATATATTAAAAAGTATATCATTAGAAAATTAAAATAAAACTATACTGCAGAATCGGGACAGATTTCTACAGTTAATACATGCACAATTATACAACAAGTTGGCGGTAAAATTCTCATAATTTTTAGTAATAAAAACTAATTTAATTATTGGCTAGATTTTTTGACGTTATGCACGGTATCAATACTTTAAGTAATTGAGTAAAAAGTAGCACTTAGTAAAATAACACGTCTAGATATACCTAACATAGCAGCACAAGGCTTATAAATTTGCGACAGTCATGGACAGCAGTACTGGGTAGCTATATATGTAGCTCCTAGATGTAAGTGACTCCAAAAGCTGCGGGAGGTCGTAGTAGGGCCACGGGAGGTCGAATCTCTGAATGGTTATTTTGCCTTATCTGTCTTATCATGTGTGCATGTTAGATGTTGCAGTAGAAATCCATTGATTGGTACTGATAATAACTTTATGACTAATTAACATCCTGCTGATTTTATATGCCAACTGATATTAATATAAGCAGAAGCTACGACCCGGTCTGCTTTATTACCCAGTACTGCACTGTCCAGACTGCCTGGTCAATAAATCATATACCTCGCATTTGGACTGGTTAAATCCAGGAACATTGAAAAAATCAGTAGGCCTAGGTAATTAATGCATCTAAATATTCGTTAACGTAGGATTAAAGTAAACCTGACAGTTCTTGTCGGGTGTTTGTACACGTATCTTTCTGTTCATTGAAATACTTAGGATGCAAAACCTTCGCTCGTTTCCTAGCGACGTAAGGCACGTGATACCCAAAATGGCTTCTTCTGGAACTGTCACTGTTTAGAAGTCTACATATTAACATTAATTTTAAGCTAAACAAACATAATCAAGTGTGCAACCTTCCGTGTAAAGATCAATGAATAATAGAGGAATATTCATACAGCAAGGATAATTAATAAAGCTAACGGATTAGGCCGTGAAAGTGCTAGGAACTTGAGAGAATAAAAACTTACTGTTACAGACTTGGATTAATGAATGGCGAGCACACAAGCTTATCGTGTATGATTGGTCAGTATACTAATCGGTCAACATATGCTTTATGATTTTGTGCTTCGCTTAATGCTGCAAACGATTAGAATTAATTACTACAGACATATGCAGAATAATAAAGCAAGGGTCTCCCCTGCTATCAGGTGATTACAATTTATTTTATATTTGCACCTTCTCTCAGCATAATTTAAAATTGATTGGTGAATTTTTAGATAGGCTTTGTTATTTGAATGTGTCCAGGAGGGCCTATCTGATAACTATTTAGTCTGAACTTATTTGTGGCAATAAGACACTTCCTCAATTTGGCCTGTCTGCCGCATTACAACAAAGAACAAAGTATCTTTGTGAACTCAAAATCCTCAGTTAAAAGCTGTTGGGCATGATAACTTACTTAATTTTACATTGTAGCAGTCTGGTATATTAATTATCGATCAACTGGGATATTTACCAGCCCGAATAACTCAGTAGACTGTAGAGCATCTGACTTGCAAGCAGGGGGTCACAGTTTTGAGCCCCACACCGGGTACTTTATCATAGAGCTAGGGTGAAGTAAAGGCTGGGTTAGTCGAGTCTGTTGTTGTCGCAGTGAGTTACTTAGAATAAAAAGGAAGGAGGATTGTAGCATCAATTTTTTGTCGTATATTATATTCATATTATATTCATATAATATTCATAAATTGGCTAAGATATTCACCAGCCCGATGAGCTTAGTTGGTAGGGCATCCGACTTGCAAGCAGATGCATTTCAGTTTACAACTGTTGTATAAATATAGTTGAAGATGTAGTTATTATACATGTATATCTATAAGTTATCATATTTCATCTATGCCTAAGTACACCATTATGTTTTGCTATTAAAAAGTAACCAACAAATAAACTTATGCTATTCAAAAGTTTATCTACATGCATGAATACTGCTGAATATTTTGTATTGAATATTGAGAAATTTCATTATGTTAATGTTCTATTCTGAGTGAGTATTCATAGATAATTTGTACATGTGTATGAATATTCCGGGGAATCCCACTATGTCTAAATGCACCTTAATGTTGCTAAAAAAGTTACAGACAATAACCCTTTTGCTGTCTTATTTAAATGTGTATACATATAAATTAATAGAATACTGTTTTTGTGCTGAATGTCTGGAAAATCTCAAAATCATAATGTAAATATGTTAATTTACTATTGATAAATTTTTTGGTCATTTGCTAATATCAAAACGCTGAATAGAGTTGGTAGCTTTTATCGGTTTATCATTATTGCGATATCAGCAAGACAATATCAATAACACAATATTTTTCATCATACCAATATATTGGATTTAGCTTAAATAACTGGACTTTAAATAAGTCCAAATATAATTCATGTCTAAAAACTGATCAAACTTGTATTATCAACTTTGCATATATACATTATAATACATGTATTAATTGTTTAGACACTGCTAAATAAGAACAAATTCTTTCAAAGTGTGGTTCCAAACAACACTATCACCAATAAACTGCATTATTACCCAAGGCTTCATGTGAATGCTTATTCATTATTCTTTATTTAATGACAACTTGCAATATTTACTGCGATACATATCCTGATACACTACCAGCATGCACTATTGTGAATTTGTGATATATCACAATATGCTTTTAAGGTGCGATACCCAGCTCTAACTCTTAGTATGCCTAAATGTGTTTTTGCTGCTAAAATGAAACAGTTAGTTAGTCCATCTGCATTTTCCTTGTCCCTAATGATTAGACATATAATGTGAAAATAACTTAGTACAATTGATGAATACCATAAGATAGTGTGCAGTGTTCAAGACCCAGGTCTGTAGCTCCAACGTCAAGGTCACACTTGGAGGTCAAACATGAAAAAGAGTGTCATAGACCTTTTCTAGGCTGTATTTCCGTTATGCATTGACATATTTGAAAATAACAGGGTAAACTGTTAAATTCCATGAGGTGATATGCAGAGCACAAGACCCAGGTGCATACATGTAGTTCAAAGGCTAAGCTTAGATATTTTGTGTATAAGCATTGTCTAGCGGACCTCTACCAAGTTTGTTAAAATTATGGCCCCATGGTAAAAATTGGCCCGCCCCGTGTTCGCTTGAATTTATGTAGACTTATATAGACTTAAATCTTCATGTCCAAAACCACAAGGCCTAGAGCTTAGTTATTTTGAGTGTAGTATTGTCCTGTGGACTTCTACCAAGTTTGTTCATATTATGACCCCAGGGTTTACTCTATTTTATATTGGAAAATTTAAAAAATCTTCTTTCTGATACCTCAGGGCTTGGAGCTTAGATATTTCAGATGTAATATTTTCTAGTGGACCTCTACCATGTTTGTTAAAATTATGGCCCTGTGGTTGAAATTGGGGTCTCTTGATTTACATAGGCTTATATATGTGAATTTTTTTAATCGTTTTGTCCAAAACCTCAAGGCATATAGACCTTAGATATTTTGTATGTAGCATCGTCTAGTGGTCCTGTACCAAGTTCATTCAAATTATACCCCATGGGTCAAAGTTAGCTCAACCCGGGGTTTAATCTATTTTATATAGGCTTAACTAGGAAATTTTTTTTAAAAACTTTTGTCCAAAACCACATGGCCTAAAGCTTAGCTATTTTGTAAGTAGCATTTTCTGGATGTTCAAATTATGGACCGTGGGTCAAATTGGCCCCGGCCAGGTTTACTCTATCTTATATATACTTAAACATAGAAATTACAAAAAAACGTCTTGTCAGAAACCCCAAGGTCCAAAGCTTAGATATTTTGGCCCTGGGGTAAAAATTGTCCTCGTCCCCAGGTGACTTGTTTTTACATAGGGTCATGATTATTTTCTCTCGGGTCTTTTCTGGAAAGCGATAAAGGGCCATCATGGCCCTCTTGTTTAAAAATGTGGTGAAAGTACTGAATTGTGCCTATAGTAAATAACTCATTGTCTAGAAATACAAAATTAGGAACAATTGTATGAAGTTAAATTCATGTGTGTGTTCGCATGTGATAGATATCATTTCTGTTTTATTTTTACAGAAATAAAACCCCTAGCTGGAATTCCATAGTAATGACATCTTAAAACATTTGTTTCAAATTAAGAATTTTCTTTGCTAGAATATTTGTTAACATATACATTCTTAAATATCACTCATCTTATGATAAGTTTTTTTCCAATCTTAGTAAATTTTGAATGAGTATAAAAAAATAATTAAGATACTTCATAAATGCGAGACCTGGTCTTACCCGATTCGCACCTAAATAACTACTGTAATACAGAAATTTACTTCTGTAATGGTAATTTAACTAAATTACTAAATTTTTAAACTTTTGCCATGGCAATATTTTGCCATGGAAATTTGCCATGGCAATGTTTTGCCATGGAAATTTTGCCATGGCAATATTTTGCCATGGAAATTTTGCCATGGCAAACTTTTGCAATGGCAAAAATTAAAATTTAAAATTTCATATTTATTGATCAAAACCATTATAATTGTATTAATTATGATACCTACACACCCTTACATAGTGTTTCTTTAGATATTAAAAAAAAATTTGCCATGGCAATTTTGCCATGGCAAAAGTGTTGATTTTTTTGCCATGGCAAGGCCATGGCGGCCATGGCAAGGCATTTTGCCATGGCAAAATACCGATTTGCCATGGCAAAACGCCTTTTGCCATGGCAAAGACAGTTTTTCTTTGCATTTTTCAAGAAAACTAGTAAAGATAGAAACATGGGACTTACAATTTTTAAATAAGTAACTAAATGCTACAATTTAATAATGTTTTTGTTTCTCAAAAGCACGTAAAAGTGGGGGCTGTATTTGCCAAAGACCGGCGCGGCAAAAACAAACCGGCGGAGGTTTTAAGTGAACTTCATAATTTCAGCAGTTCAATAGTATGTATATATAAATGGTTCACGCAATGCAAGTATTGCGAGATTTCAGATAAAGATAATGTATCATCAATTCATTACTAGTAAACTCTGATGATACATTCGAAGTCGCGTCATTTGAAACACGGGTATAACATGTAAGTAATGTCAATGAATTAATGAAAGTGATAATAAAGTGACGTCACCAATCTCCTGAATACTATCATCTTTATATAAATCCCGCTAATGTGTTTAGAAAAAACATAGCAGAAGAAGTCATATCAATTACAGTTAATATTAATAAGATTTAATCTTAAGCTTGCTTGTACTTTTGATAGTCGATGTTACCATTGACTGCCCAAAACACTCATTGATAGACATCATTTTCACTACATTTAATGTCTCATTGCTTTACTCATCATTTTGTTTAGAACGCATTATTGATGCTGAAAACTTGTTTGATGTAAATGTATGTAGTGGCAATATAAAATAATTAAGATCTTTATTCCATTCTAGTCTAAAGTAGACTGGTTAGATACTAAAACTTTCCGGTTTATTTAAGGAGTGTTGGTATGATTATATCATTTCATTTTCTGTTTCATTTTTAAATTGCTAATTGTCACTTTGGTTTTGAAAAAAACTGTATTGTTAATTTGTAACACGATACTGTGTGAATGAAAGCGTTATTAAATTTGGAGATAGGGACATTTGTCATCGAACGCCAATTAACATGATTAGGACGCCGGAATATTGACTTCTTTATAACAGTTGGTACTTATATATATCATGTTATGTTAAAAAAATAGTTCGTCTTCTGAACATACATTACGGTCCTTTGAAAGATTATGGGACATAATACATTGAATTTAAAGGGGTTTGTCAAAAATATCCAAAATATTTTTTTTCCATTTACCCATATATATATAGAAGGGAAACAACTTCGACAATTCGAGTTTTCCAACGCGTGTTATAAACTTCCATGTTTTTGCAATGCAGTACAAAATATTTAACTCATATATAGTGCAACGTATGGGCAACTCAACACGCTTACAGAAAATGTATACTTTTACTACCTTTAAAGATATTCTAAACTCGCTATTGAAGATTTTTCACTCAAAAATGGTCAAATTTTACAAAACGACACACAGTCGTAAAATCGCAGAATTTCTATATTTCACCCTTTTTAATAATTCATATCGCGACCAGCATCTTAAAGAATTCGAGCAGATTTCAATGTTATGGTTATTTCAGCGGTTGTTACATTCTGTGTTAAAGGGTTTATATTCGATGTGAATGTTTTTGTAAACAGTGATGCTTAATGTTTCTCAACAAAATTTGCCTATATTGTCAGTTCGCCTTGTTGATTTCATATGTGACTTCAGAACAGGTATTTGTGGGCGGCTTGCATATGTCTCACATACAATGTTTGTAGAATGAAATGCTATTTTATTATTATAGAAATGAATTGACTTTGTCAGAAATTTGTTTCAAACTGATATAAACGGAACTCTTTTGTGCATATCATGCTGTTTTGTTGTACATATCGGGTGGATTATACTTATTGTTCCTTAGTTCTACATTAGGCTTCATCTGATATTTGTTGATAAAACAAAATCAGCATTTTGTTCAGTATTTGATATGTTTATAATATTGTCCAAGTATCATTATATTCATCTCTGTTATTATTTTTAAGATATTTCGGTAAAATGCTTCTACCTTTATGTTGAATGTAATTAATTAATTAAGTATGTACCAGTAAATGAACGTATTTTTTATAATTGCAGGAACTATGTAACAGGGTAAGTTGTTTTTAAAGATTATCCGCTGTATAAAATTTCATAATTGCAAAATACAATGTAAGGAATTTCTACCATTTGATTATCTGTTCAAAGAAAGAAACAACCACGTTCGGTGGTGTGCATTTAATTTATAAAGATATTAGCCAGATAATCTCAGTCAGTAGACATCAGGCCCCGATGGAATATAACTTTAGATCGTATTCCGATCTCAAATCTCATATCTCTGGCCTTTCAGACAATAATGAGATTATGCATATATATTTACTTTGTCAGCCTACTTCAGCTGAAGATGTATTTATACAATAATCACTCTATCTGTTCAATCATGATACATTGACAATAAAATGGACATTTGAGCTCTGATACTGTGTCCAAGTTTAATAACGTCGGGGCATTGTCTGTTAGTCGAGAGGTTGATACGTCTAGAAACTTGGGAGATGCATGTTTCACTGTGTGATTCACGAACAACGTCGCCTACTATACAATAATTATGCTCCATCTCAACTTTAGGTTTAACTAATACTATAGCTGATTGATAATGATCATGAGGCACTTTAGACTTTTGGTAGTTTACATGTAATATTTATGATCACTAATATAATTATATTCGCAGTATCAGTATGAACTTGAGCTAATTATAATGCATGGAATATCAATGTCAGACGATACATTGACATTTGTGGTGAAAAGAATAACGCAAAAGTTATAAAAAGTAGGAACGACACAAATGATAAAAACAAGTCTTTCATCATGAATAGTTTAATAGAGAATGGGTTATTATTGAAAATGACATTGTAAGTAAATTGTACTCAATTTATTTAAGTGACAAACCGTTATTGTGTTCTGCTATCAACAATTAATCACATTAATGGTTTGTAGGCTGCATCACAAATATTGTTTGTTTCAAGTAATTGTAAAAGATCATCAGTATCAGCATCAAATGTAGCGACTATCTCAATTCCTTTAAAAAGTATGCATATTTGGAGGTTTTCTAATTGGGTTTCATTCCTGTTTCAGGTATACTGACTACGAAAATCGTCTGTATAAACAGCTTGCTGATGTTGGAATAACAAATTGAGATAAATCCATGTCACAGACCAACTGTGTCCAAAGATAAACATAATTCAACATGATCATTGAACGATATTAGCTCTTGCATAATACGCATTTTGTTTGGTATTAAGTGTAACAACGAGATTCTACTTTATTATGGTTAACATGACTAACATAATTATATAATGGCCTGTTTAGCTGGCACGGAGAGTGATAAAATAATTCGGACTGTTTTTCTGATAAATTGGGCCATATTCTGTATCGCACGTTCTTGTATTATGTGTTTGTGATAGATATAATTTTGTCTTGATTCCGCATTCATATTGAACTTTAAAGCTGTGGTTGACTGACACAATGTGCATTATGGATAATTATTTCATTTCTAAAGGTGATGGTGTATATGGACATTTTGTCGTAGTGAGCGTTTCAGAATTGTGGGTATTCTCAACTTCTGTTTGAAATTTCTATAAAGAAAAATCATCTCTCTGTTCAATGCAATATAAACGGATGCGGTATCTTTGAGTTTAAAATTCATTCAACGAAGACATACCTGGGTCTCGTAATTAGCCTGTGAAAACCAAGTTAAGTTTTGCAGCCATAATAGTTGTGTGTACCTGCAGAAAGCTTGTGAAAGTTTACATGACATAATTATCATGTGAAATATCCTTAGTGTGACGAATGGATTCGCGGTTCTCATTACAGGAATGCTTTATGCATCCAATGAAAAATCAGATTTCATTCCTACAATAGTTATGCGTGTCGTCTGGTCTGCTTTTTAAATTTGAAACCAAATGTACAATAATGTAAAGTTACCATTGTGATTCAATGGTTAATGTCATTCTACAGAAAAGAAACATATACTCTGTTCTATAATGCTTCAATAGCATAATGATGTTTCTATGGATACACATTGTACTACGAATAACTTAATGAGTATTAAAATGAGACGTGGAATGAACAACTATTGTATGTATTATTTATTTTCTTTATTCAGTTGAATGTGTGTAAGTCATATGTATAATTACTTTTGGACAAACATATCTTTATTTTGGAAGCTTGTATATGTCACTGAAGTGAACTGTACATTTCTTCCCATTACAGTATGTGTGCATGTTCCTGTGTTAATGCTAAACTCGTATATCATAAGAATAATGAATATGTATACGTGTATGATATATATACAGTTTGTCGAACACTGTATCGTTTCATTTTACAAAGACATATCTACCACAAATCTCAACAGTGCGATATGGAGTATATTTTGCTTTATCCGTATTATTTCCAGTTCATATTTCAGTTATCTGCAAGTGATAACTATAATCAAGTAAATATGAAAAGAAAATTCTGGTATGACCAAAGCGACACGCTCGAAAAGAAACAGCTTTAGTAAAAGTAATATAATTATGTTAATATCACACTCAAATAAAACAAATAACTCACTCATTAAGAAGATTATATGACTAAGAAGTGTGTAATGAGTACTTGTCATTATTTTAGACCAAGGTATTTCGCATATATATTGACGTTTGTGTGATTTACGATATTATGACAAATAAATGTTATTGAGCATGACGTATTGAAGTATACAAGTACGAGTACGTTGCAAGTTTAAAGATGTAGGTTTGATATCACGCGAGGATTCAATCGGTGTAAATTGATAACATGAAAGAAGAACACAAGTACATTACCAATTTATCAATGCAAATCAATTGTTTTATGCCAATCAACTTCAGATATACGTACTTAATTTGTAGCATTTTAGTCAGATGATGAGAATATTGAATATGTGTTTTCAAGTCAGGAACAGAAAATGCACCATATTTAAAAAAACTTGATATTTAGTTAATGCTCTCAAATATTATACCAAAGATTAGTTCGTTTTGACATTATTATCATCACGACATTATTTAATGTTGGATGAATTACATTTAGAGTTAAACATTTGGAAAACTCGTATGTCTTTTCGTTCATGACGTCACGTCATGATGTCACACGGAGCTTTACAAAATTAAATGAAACCAGTCCAATATTTAAAGACATTTGCTACAGTTTCCGGTTTTTTTTCACATAGATATATAGGGAAATTTAAACTCGTTCATGATTTTTTTAGACTTTGCATGATCATAGCATATGATAAGAGAAACATTTTAAGCGAAATAAATTGGGCGTTGACGAACTCTTTTTAGCTCACCTGATTCATCAGGTGAGCTTTTAGGATCGGTGAATGTCCGGCGTCCGTCGTACGTCGTCCGTCCACAATTAGTTTGTTTACACTCTAGCAACTGCAGCTCTTAACGAATCGTGATTAAGCTTACTCACAATGTATATGGCCGCAATTTCTCGGCTAAGTTCGATTATGTGCAAAATCGGACAATAACCTCTAGAGTTATAGGCCCTTGAATTACAAAATTTACCATATTTAGCTTGATTACACTATTTATTCACCAATCCTAATCATATTTTCAGTAAATGTGTAAAACCAAAAGAACTTGAACAAGTTCGATTATGGGCAAAATCGGATCGAAACTTCAAGAGTTATGTGCCCTTCACTTAGAAAATTTGCTATATTTGAGTTTATTTACACTCTAGCGCATTCATTTATTCACTAATCATAATCATATTTTCAGTAAATGTGTATAACCAAAAGATCTTGGACAAGTTCGATTATGGGTGGAATCAGACCACATTTCCAAGAGTTATGGGCCCTCGACTTAGACAATTTGCTATATTTTAGTTTGTTTACACTCTAGCACCTTCATTTATTCACCGAACCTAATCATATTTACAATGAATGTGTATTACCTTATGGATTCGGACAAGTTAAGGAATGGGTGGAATCGGACCACAACTTCAAGAGTTATGGGACCATGGATTAGAAAATTGGTTACGTTTTAGCTTGTTTAACAGTATTATACCTTCATTGTTGGTTTTGATCTCAAAATCTACGTAAAAATGAGTTTTACGAGATGGAAACTATATTACCTGGTCATTGATTATTGGCCTTTGTTCTCAGGTGAGCGATAAAGGGCCAATGTGGCCCTCTTGTTTGAGTTATCTGCCAATGAATTAGAATGTTTGACTGAAGTTATGTCATTTCAGATGTCTTCATAGGCGTTGTATCTGGATTTGCATTTCAACATATATGACACTTTTCAACAGTATGTTATGTATATGTAAATTGTTCATATTCGTATAATTGCATGTGTCGTCTACTGTTGAGTCAAGACATAACGATGGTCAATAACTGATTTTTTGTTTTCAAATGAATCATATGTATACATCATAATTTTTTATGTATCGATCATAATTTACGACCGCGTTCTGCTTTTTTTTGAAAACATGCAAATGTCGGTCCACAAACATTTAATAGTAAGTTTAATCCAATCTGAAACTAATATTGTAGACAGACGAGTGTAGACATGAGTAATTCTTATGATGATATAATGTATGATACATGCATATAATTATTTACTGCGTCGCCTGTGGAGATATTGCCTGTATTTAAGGGTGATGTCTTTAACATGTTTGATGGAATGATCCAGTATAAGGAAAACACTATTCCATAAATAGGATAGTGAATTTATTACTTTAAAAGACCAATTTACAACACTAATAGGAACACAAATTAATGCTAATTAAATCATTTATTTTTTCAGAGTGTAAAGAAACTAGCCTACGCTAGCATATATTTTCACCTTAATTTCGTATATATATTTCGTAGATCTATTTTGTGGTAATCAATTAATGAGACGACAACGATTATTCATATTTTTGTACCGTTAGACATGCCTCGCATTATCCAATCAAAGACACCGTTAATCATTGGCTAATCAAATTGATTTTACATGTAGCGCAGGGTATAAAAGAGCGTGTAGCTTTGTAATTTATTCATTCTGTAAGAATCCGTCGGCGTGATTTGATCTAAAGAAGACTAATGTAGCTAGCTGTTACTTATCTATATATGACAATAAGAATAATATCCTAAGTTGCAGCGTAGCTCAGAATTGGATATTGTTCAAGTTGTCTTTTAGTTTGGATGGTTGAGCCCTTTCTAAGTTGCAGTGTATACTCATAGCTGAAAGTGTTTCGACCATTCCAAGTTCGGAACCATTTTGGTGGTTGTTGTTCCGGGACTGACTTAGTTGCAGTGTATACTCAGAATTGTCGGTCTCGAGCATTGATTAATATACATTATTATACATATGGAGGTTGAGCCATTACGTACAGTATTGAATTAGCTAGCTGAACAACTCTTAGAGCCTTCTATGACAATAACGACCTTATCCTAAGTTACAGCGTTGCTCAGAATTTGATATTGTTCGAGTTGTCATTTTATTTAAGTGGTTGAATACTTTCTAAGTTGCAGTGTATACTCAGAATTGTCAGCCTCGGACATTAACGTGCATATTTTCTATACAAGGTTTATATATATATAAGGCTGAAGAAATTAGTTTATGTATTGTGTGAAACGCAAGTATCTTAATTCAGTACCAAACCTTTATACATGTGATAGTGGTGTCAGACTGTATTATTTTATTTTCTAGTTTAATCATTTACTAATTAAGATATGATTTAGGGTCTGTTTCATTGTAGTTTTTGTATAAATATATCATTCATTTATTTCAATCAGAAGCAAGGAAGCTTAAGGAAAATTATATTATACGTACAGTTTATCGTTGTTTGTTTATGCATTATTACTTGTTATAAGTTTTACACCAGTTTATACTTTCATATACCGCTCGGACAGAAATACGTTACAAGAGTAAACATTCAAATATACATAATACGAATTCAAGTCCTTTATTCTAAACAAGCGTTAATACAATTATCTTTTTATAAGAAAGACTCGTGGAATGACTTCCGTTCGCGACAATTTCAACTGGTCACAGAAACTATGACTATGTGGTAACTATACGATGTATAGTGTTATCAAATATACCATGTACCTATCAATACAACTATATAACCTCTTCTTGTCATATACGTTCTGTTCAGAACTTTCCTTAATGCTTTATACACTTGAAACAATGATGCCCGATACATGATGTATTTATATTCACATAATGCAACTTTATGGTTATACAGATGTGTTGTCAAATTCGATCTGAGGCATAAATATTCTGAATTCAGACTGAAGTTTAAACTATCTAAAATAATCTAAATGTATAAATATGTGCCATAAAGTACTTAAAGTATGTTAACGCCTGATACGATAAATCGAATATAATCTGACAATCGGTCAAGTTTAAGTCAGTAAAAGTTTATTGTACGTTTGAGTAATTCTCAAATAATATGTGTTTTGATAACACACTTGTTTTACATTATATAACTTGCTGTCATCCATATAATAGTCCATACATTTTACACACCTAGTTCCTGCCAGGATGTAGTCGGAGACTCTGAATTAAATTATTAATTTATTGGAAACTATTATATTGTTCCTAATTATGGATAATGTTAAATGAAGACTCAGATGAAAGAAAACAATGAGTAAGGTAAAATTGTATACAAAAACCACGCATGACCCAAATACATATAATGTACATAAATGTATATTTAGAACGTGTACCTTAATGCAAATAACAAGTAAATATACATCACAAATGTATACAGACAATGATTTACTACGGGCGATATGAACAATATAATTATAGAAAATATGACACGAAACAAATGTCCTGTGTACAGTAAATATGCAATATAATCAATACCATGATGTAAATTATAAAAAAACAAGTGTTGGTCTACCATCAAAGAAACAGAAACACATCTGCCCCACTTGATATATAACAAATTCAGTAATCATAGGATTCTACGAACTGTTATATTTCATTCACTTTGTAGACGTTTCCGTCCTACTCGGTTATTCCAACTGCAGCAAGCTGTTTCTTCAAGCGTTCGACATATTCTTGATACCTGAAATATTAAATGTCAACTTATTAAATCGATTTAAACATAGACGTGTGCTATCTAAATTTCTTGGAAACAAAAAGTAATCGATATGTCGTTGCTGTTGGAGTAAAATCAAAACAAGCATCAATAGCATCAAAGTACATGTATCATATTTTGTAATAGACAATCTCTATTCAACAGGCAGTGGTTTTTAAGGACTTTAAGTGTAGAGAAGATCCAAGTATGTTAAGCTGAGCAGCATGCACCGATAATTACACAATCATGTACAATGAAACATGTACAGTGGAACATGTATGGCGAAACATGAAAAATGAAACATACACAGTGGAACATGTACAGTGAATCATGTACAGTGGAACATGCACAATCAAACATATACAGTGAAACATGTACAGTGAACATGAAAAATGAAAGACACACCACAGTGGAAAATATACGGTGAAACATGTACAATGTAACATGCAAAATGAAACATGTACAATGGAACATGCAAAATGAAACATGTACAGTGAAACATACACAATGGAACATGTACAGTGAAACATGTACAGTGGAACAGGCAAAATGAAACATGCGCATGGGAACATGTACATTGACACATGCACAGTGGAACAGGCAACATGAAACATACACAGTGGAACATGTACAATGAAACATGAAAAATGAAAGAAACACCACGGTGGAAAATATACGGTGAAACATGTACAATGGAACAGGCAAAATGAAACATGTACAATGGAACATGCAAAATGAAACATGTACAGTGAAACATACACATTGGAACATGTACATTGAAACATGCACAGTGGAACAGGCAAAATGAAACATGCACATTGGAACATGTACATTGAAACATGCACAGTGGAACAGGCAAAATGAAACATACACAGTGGAACACGCAAAATGATACATGCACATTGGAACATGTACATTGACACATGCACAGTGGAACAGGCAAAATGAAACATGATCGCGAGATCCACGGTTCTGAAATCAAGATAATCAAGCTGATCAATATTTATATTGAAACAATTTACATGCGTCTGGCCTAAAATGATTGTATAATTCCATGACATTATATTGTTCAATCATGAGACTTTTATACGGCTTGTAATTGATGAAAATCTTACCTTAGATAGATCCTGAAAGGATAAAATACTATTGTATTAGCTGTGATATAACCATTGAGACACTAAGGTTTATTTCGAAAGTGATATAAGTGGCAGTCAGCCAAACTGTTAAATGTTGTAGTTAAGCCACCATAACTATTAGATCAGACAAATCAGACATTTAGATACATGAACTTATATATTCTTATTTATCTCATGTCATATATGCATGCGGTACCAAAAGTTAGTATATATTAGAAATTAGAAATGATAAATAAATACAACATATCAATTATGGTAATCATAAAATATATAATTTGTAAGATTTACCTACAATGAATATAATTATGACGTACACAATAGTTAATATGTCTGCACTGCAAGGTTTGTATTTATGAATTTTAGAATAACATATGATAAGGCCATCGTATTCCTTATCGATGACTTTTCTTGTCTAGACACGTTAGTCTAATCCTAATTTGACATCCGGTTCAGCAGAAGAGAATTTGACAGCAAAAGTAACCATGGTGTCAGAAAGACGCTTCGTTTCAATTTATGTTATAACTTTCGCTATAAGTACTATAGGGGCCGGTTTAGAGGCAAACAAACGGGCGCCATCGTGGATTCTATTTATAGTAACTCAGTCATCCCGAGTCCTGTTCAGTAAAGGTCTAAAGCTCTTAGTGTAAACTCATTCAATTGGTTTGTACAACATATGTCACAATAGGCCGAATCATGTACCCGGATATCCGCATCAGACATCCTGGTCGTTCTTTACACTGTAATTTACGTCAACTAATTATATATTAGCGTTTACATGATTGTGTATGCCTAGTATACACGTACATACACATCATGAACAAAAAATAATATTCAACGTATTGACTTACCATCCCGGTCAGTTGATTGGATTAAACTATTCCTATAGCAACACCCCCAGGAATGAACTATTGCTTAACATTCATGGTTTAGTTTTAATTAAAAAATCAAGAACACGGGAACCTTTTGTTCTGCAATGCAGTTATTTTAACATCCAGCAAGTACATCCTACATTTAACAATAGACGATGACCGCATATGGAAATTACAAGTGTTAACGTTTTATTTGTACAATATAACTGTTCAAATAATCTCCCTTTTAGCTGTGATTGTCTCACGTCTTATTAAGCAAATGATAATTATTTGGGACACCTATGTTGAAATGGCATTTGATTGTTTCAGTTACATATAATGCTAAGTTGCATATTATAGGATTAAACTTGCATTTCTGGTCGTTTTTCCGATGTGTAAACTCCCTCAGACCTCATAACACATTGAATGAAGCAAGAAGGACTTTGTGTGAAATGTGTGTTATGAGGTCTGAGGGAGTTTACACTTCGATAAAGTTTTATCCTTTTATTTCAAATTACATTGTTTTATTAAATTCTTACAAATGTCGGACATGAACCGTTAAAACTCTTTAGCTGGTAAAAGTAGTCGGTCGACGATGTACAGAAACAAAAGGTTTCCGATTGAAAAGGAGTTTATCGAAGTATAAACTCCATTGACCAATCAAAATGCGTAGATTTGTAAGAATTGGAAATAAATAAACAATACACTTTTATTCGCAAACGAGAATCGTAATGACGAAAACCATTTAATTGCATTGACATGGGCATCACAGCTTACAATGACGTAATAACAATTGGTTGTTATGAATAAAAGTATACATTAAATGGTAAGGGGCGACTAAAACAACGATAATGCATTATTTTATTGTGGACATGGGAAAATGATATACATATATTGATAATATCAAGGCTAGATTACTTCTTCAAATTATTAATACCCAAAACAATAAACTAGTATGTCTATTAATTCTATACAAATGTTCAAATATACATATTAACCATAATCTAAGCATATCAGTACAGCAATGGAAGATAAAACTGGTTCAGAATGAAATAAATATTACACGCCATACATATAAAATGTATACTCGCTTTAGTAAATGTACTAATTAACAACAGTAACAGAAGAACAAGAACATATTGAAGTAAAATATCTATATAGATACACATGTATACAAATCAATCTGTTCTACGTCTTAGAACTAAATATAAGCATATTACAAATTAAGTGGAATGAGTAAAAACTATAAATTATTAAATTGCAATAATTGAACTTTTGAACTGGTCAAAGTTTATCTTACATGAATACTTTGAATTATGTTTTTAATGTAATTAAAAAAATAATAACGGCAGGATGAATAAAAACAAATTGGAGTAAAATATTGATATCTATGTTCCTCTGAACTCATTAAATCTAAGTAACAACAACTGAACAAAGTGAGTTTATGGATACATGAAGATAGTTCAAAGATAATATTGATACAAATGATTATTGAAAAAAAGTCATTTTTGTCAAAAATGTCATTTGCACTAGTTTCGCATTCTGCCCTCGACGTATTGTAATGCTTTTTAACGAACTGTTTGTATTTAAGTGTAAACCCACGACATTGCGTAAAAAATATATATATACAAAACCTTCCATTCTAATTACGATATTTAATTTAACCATATTTATATACACCGTACCAACACATATACTTAAACATTAACTATCAATTAAATAAACATTGATATATATCACCACCGAAAATAAATTATTTTCCAGTGCATCATTATTTTCTAAGTTTTACATTGTTTAGATATATTGTTCATTTACAAAAATGAGATAATAAATAATAAACGTCGCAGGCATACACATTTTCATCGGAATCAACTGAACAAAAATTTACATTCTGCGGAAGGCACAACGCTGATTATCCATTGATATTGATAGAAGCATTAAATATTTGAAATGTATGAAGTTATGTCTCCAACATTTTATTATTGCATATTGTTAAAATTATTAGTAAAACAATCAATTATATTGCATTTGATAGACTGTTGTTTGCAACTACAGTATAAGCTCCATGACCGATCACCTCCGAACAATAGCCACCTCCATGCTGCATCCAATATAATAGCAACACAAATTTACGTTTTACTATATTGTCCTTCCAAATATAATGCATCCTACGTGATAACGGTATTGGTAAACATATGTCATAACGCTTAAAACTGTCAAATGTTATAAAATGTTCCGTATCAACACATTTTGATTATATGTACATGTATCTGTTACATAATAATAGTCACAATACATTAAAGAGAGACAACGTCACAATTCAACACCTCGGGAATGTATAGCTAGTTGTAGTTGTTAGTCACATAGTACATGTGAATATAAAGATTATTACAATGCCGTGTATATTTACTCATTGGTGCGTTTAAAGTTATGTTGCACTAAGTCTGATTAATTGATAAACGTATTGTTAATAACAATTCATCATCAATAACGATTATCTCATTTTCACAAAATCATCGTCATTTGAATAATAAAAAAAAAGTTCACCGCTTCTTGTTAGAATCTTCACTAAATACAAATACACAGCATTTCTTCTTGTCACGCAGATCGCCAAATATATAAAAAATAAAATGTCCACTATGTTCAGTTTCCTTTTGATATGGCTCCATATATTATGTACATTTATTTGTCAGAGGACCGATTTGTAAGTATAGAAGAAGAACTATTATAGAACATAACATGACCGACTGCTTTACTTCACGGTATGTTCAGAAATCCTAATCATACTCATTGTACTGTAAGAATCGATGTATGTTGTATGTTAAGAAGAAGAACTATTATAGAACATAACATGATATATAAGTACCGACTACTTTAATTCACGGTATGTTCAGGCGTCCTAATCATACTCATTGTACTGTAAGAATCGATGTATGTTGTATGTTAAGAAGAAGAACTATTATAGAACATAACATGATATATAAGTACAGACTACTTTAATTCACGGTATGTTCAGGCGTCCTAATCATACTCATTGTACTGTAAGAATCGATGTATGTTGTATGTTAAGAAGAAGAACTATTATAGAACATAACATGATATATAAGTACAGACTACTTTAATTCACGGTATGTTCAGGCGTCCTAATCATACTCATTGTACTGTAAGAATCGATGTATGTTGTATGTTAAGAAGAAGAACTATTATAGAACATAACATGATATATAAGTACAGACTACTTTAATTCACGGTATGTTCAGGCGTCCTAATCATACTCATTGTACTGTAAGAATCGATGTATGTTGTATGTTAAGAAGAAGAACTATTATAGAACATAACATGATATATAAGTACAGACTACTTTAATTCACGGTATGTTCAGGCGTCCTAATCATACTCATTGTACTGTAAGAATCGATGTATGTTGTATGTTAAGAAGAAGAACTATTATAGAACATAACATGATATATAAGTACCGACTACTTTAATTCACGGTATGTTCAGGCGTCCTAATCATACTCATTGTACTGTAAGAATCGATGTATGTTGTATGTTAAGAAAAAGAACTATTATAGAACATAACATAATATATAAGTACAGACTGTTTTAATTCACAATATGTTCAGGCATCCTAATCATACTCATTGGTGTTCTAGACTATAAGAATCGATGATAAATGGTCCTACCTCGAAATTTTATAACGCTTTCATTCACATAGTATCCAGTAACAAAGTAACAATATCAGAACTGATAGCAGTATATAGTAATGTTACAATACCAAGCTGACGATTAACATAACGGAATAGATATTATTACAGAATGTATATTCACACCCAGAAACCTTAACCGGAGAGTTTAGTTTCAAATCAATCAATCAATAAAATTAATATTTTGGTCATTTCATATTGACGCTACATACTGTATATTAATTAATGTTTTGGGCGGACTATGCTGCAATAATGATAACATCGACTCTCAAACGTACAAGCACATTTAGGATTAACATATTAACATTATAATTGAAATGACAAAATTACTTCTTGCTTTTTTTCTAAACGTAATAGCGGAAACATGACTGACATGTTATACCCAAGATTAAGATGGCACGAATGTGCATGTGTCATTGTTGTGTACTCATGACCTGATAATATATTATAATACTTACCTATAACCTCGCAATATATTTGTCGTGTGAATCATTTATATTGTGTTCACAGAACTGAGGGGATGAAAAAAGCACGTGAATATATATCAACAAGTAGCACTAGACACATGATGAATAACAGATGTTTTATATAAACCTAGATGATACTGTCTAATTGGACTTCGGAAATAGGGACAAACAGTCTAGTACATGTATTAGAAGTAAACGAAACAATTAAATCATATAGAGTTAATCATGTGTCAGCGACCAACTCTGAATAAAGGCCAACCCTTTAATAAGGGTAATTCTTTTAAAAGCCATCATTGATTATTTTTAGATAAAATAATTTCCGAATAAAGGCCACCTGTCTATAAAGACCACGCAAGTGTATTTTTATACACGTATAGTTGTCATGAGTAATTTTCATTTGATTTGAAGTGGCGCTGCGCGTTTCTAATATCCAAAAGAAGATTTATTCAAAGGCAGGTAAATCATGCTTCTGTAAAGGCACATGAATATATAATAATGACGAACAATGCAACATTCTTGTTGTATATTTTTCCACGCAGCGCATCATTTAGTATGAAGTGGTGTATTGTATTATATGTATGAACGTGAACATATAAGTCATTTTCATGCTGAATCATTTTTGTTAGGAATAGTAGTTTACACAAAAGATTTCTTGTTTCGTTATAGTATGTAGTGTCATGCATTCCCACCCAATACATTCGCATATCAAACGAGACAGAATTAAACAAAGATTAATACATGATACTCGCATGCAGCCGTAGTGGTTTTGCGTATGATACAATAAAATGCTGTCAATGTCACACACTCAGCTTTATCAAATCAAGCATAATTATTTCATTTTATTTCCTTAACTTAATTTAACAACGTATCGTGTGCTTGATATGTGACTTTAACGAGTCAACTGTATATCAAATGAATGTAATATGGTTTGAATGCTGAATTTATTGAAATTGTACCACTCAAATTAAATTAATGAATATATTGCAAAACAAAATAAGTTGCAGTCTTTGTGTATTACCTAAATAATAGCCCTCAAAACCTTAAAGGAAAAGTACAACTAAAAATAAAACACTGCAATGAAGTTAGTTAGTTTAATGAATGAAATATAAGGCATACTTGTATTCAAACGTTTTATGTCTTTCCTGGAAATTAAGATGTGCATGACATAAGGTGTAATAGTACTAGTTAGTTGTCTGAAGTATGTGATATAATGTGTAGTAGTACTAGTTAGTTGTTTGATATATGTGACATCAGGTGTAATAGTACTAGCTAGTTGTTTGATATATGTGACATCAGGTGTAATAGTACTAGCTAGTTGTTTGATATATGTGACATCAGGTGTAATTGTACTAGCTAGTTGTTTGATATAAGTGACATAAGGTGTAATAGTACTAGCTAGTGGTTTGATATATGTGACATCTGGTGTAATAGTACTAGCTAGTTGTTTGATACGTGTGACATAACGTGAAATAGTACTAGCTAGTTGTTTGATACGTGTGACATAAGGTGTAATAGTACTAGCTAGTTGTTTGATATATGTGACATAAGGTGTAATAGTACTAGCTAGTTGTTTGATATATGTGACATAAGGTGTAATAGAACTAGCTAGTTGTTTGATATATGTGACATAAGGTGTAATAGTACTAGCTAGTTGTTTGATATATGTGACATAACGTATAAAAGTACTAGCTAGTTGTTAGATATATGAGACATAAGGTGTATTAGTACTAGCTACTTGTTTGATATAAGTGACATAAAGTGTAATAGTACTAGCTAGTTGTTTGATATATGTGACATAACGTTTAGTAGTACTAGCTACTTGTTCGATATATGTGACATAACGTTTAGTAGTACTAGCTAGTTGTTCGATATATGTGACATAACGTTTAGTAGTACTAGCTAGTTGTTCGATATATGTGACATAACGTTTAGTAGTACTAGCTAGTTGTTTGATATATGTGACATAACGTTTAGTAGTACTAGCTAGTTGTTCGATATATGTGACATACCGTGCAGTAGTTCTAACTAGTTGTTTGTTATATGTGATATAACATGTAGTAGTACTAGCTGGTTGTTTGATATATGTGATGTAACGTGTAGTAGTACTAGCAAGTTTTTTTTATATATGTGACATAACATGTAGGAGTACTAGCAAGTTGTGTGATATATGTGATATAACGGATAGTACTTCTAGTAAGTTTTTTTGATGGAAGAGAAATTGAATTCAAACTGTCTAAACGTCACAATTAGAGAATCGTTCTCTCAATCATCTAATGAATTATCGAACGTATTTGTCTCTTTGAATAAAAACATGAATTGATCGACAACGTTATCCAAAATAATAAAACTTTAATTCAAAATAATGTGAACGCGAAAACGCTTACTGAAATGGATACACAATCCCTTAGCCAAAACATTACATCGATAATGAGGCAAAACGAATCGGAAACACAAATAGACCATATCAACAGACAAGGTAATCAAGCTACTGATCAACTGTTACCGCGTAGTACTAGCTTCCGAGATACAAACCTTGCAAATAGTGGAATAGAACAAAATATTTCTGGAGCAATTAAACCAAGTGCCATTTTAGGGGTATGGTCAAAAAGAATAGAAAAGCCTACATAGCGACCGGTATTGACTTAGAAAATGATATAAACGGACTCTATGAATTTTTAGAAGAGTCTGGGATATGTTGTAAGTCTGCAAAATTTTTGACCACTAATTGCACTGACTGCCTAGTGGCTCAGATCGTGGTCTGTCAAGATCAAAGCGGGCTGAGAGATGATGATAGTACATGGCCAGATGGTATCGTTTGCCGTCCCTGAAGAACAAATCCGAGTATCACGCGTATCGCAACAGACCGATCAGAGCACTGGTTACTACAACGCAAAAGTTCTGTTATAAAGAATTTACATAGAGATTATGATTAACACGTTATCTTTTGCAAAACGCCTTACAAGCTAAATGGTCGCGAATTCGGGAAAGGCGGTGTAGCACTTATGTGGCATAAATCCCTTAGTCAATATATAAAAATAATAGAAACAAATAGTGAACGATTAGCAAAGATAAAGCTTGCTCTACCATCACATGTTTTGCATGTTTTACAAGTTTATCTTCCCTGCAGTAGCGACACACTTTAAAGAAGAAGTAAAGAGAATTAATGACCTGATCTAAACAATAGATAACAGCTCAGGATTGGTTTTGGTGGGAGATTTGAATTCAAACATTTTTACTGAAAAAGTTCACAAATGTGATAGATTCTTATCAAAATTAATTATATCACAATACCTTAAAGTGGTGACAGGTACTAGTATATGTACCGGAAGTGGATATTCTTTTGTGCCAGGAACAAACATGTCACCAAGCCTTATGGATCACTATGTTGTGTCAGATAATGTATATAGGATGATACAATATAAAATAGAAGATGATGCTCCTCTTAATGTATCACGTCACTTACCGATAATCATGTGCATTCACTTAGACACAAAGCAACTACTCGTTCTCAGCAGAACACTTCCAGAAGAACGTTTATAAATGGAACTCTGAGAATCAAGTTACCGCGTATAAAAAAGAGTTAGATACCATTGTATAAATTCTACTATAATCAAATATGAAAATATTGAAGATAGTTACGATAAAATAATTTCCTGTATTAACGCCGCTGTGGATAAATACCTACCACTTAGATCCCTCAAGCCGACCTAATACTTCATCGTAAAATGAAATCGACGCGTGCTTAATGGCTCAAAGAGGGTCGTCCAAGAAATGGTGATTCCTTCAAAAACTATTAAGTAAAACAAACGGAAATTCAGGTGTGTTCTGAGACGCACGAACGAAATGAATATGAGAAAATGGACGAACTTGCTGAAAAAGATCAAAATCTTTTTGGAAAGTGATAAATTCAGAAAAGGATAAGAAAAGTAGTGGTCAAAACGGCGGCTCGGAACTGAATTTTATTGGCACTAGTATTACAGACCCTGATAAAAGCTTACTTGGCTGGCATGAATATTTTACTGATTTATACTCATTTTCAATAGGAAATACGTTCGACGACAAATTTAGACAACATGTCGAAACCTGTGTCAAGTCATACTCTAATGAAAACCATTCAAATTCGCTAGCTCGTGAGATTACTGAGAAAATATCAACAGAAGAAGTTCGTAAAGTTATTCAAAGCATGTCAAATGGAAAGAGTGCCTCACTTGACAATGTGACATACGAACATATGAAGAATGGAGGCGAATCCATAGTCAAATGTATGACACGTCTCTTTAATAAATTTTTAATACATGAACATGTGCCCAAGCAATTCAAGGAAAGTCTTACTATCACACTGCACAAGGGCAACGGTAAACAATCCAATAACTTCTGCGAGACTACGCATGTCAAAAGTTGTACCAATAGCATTGTTCGGATGTGATTTATGGAAAGGTATAAACGCTAGCGACATGCGCCACCTAGAGGCAACACATCACTTCTTTCTCAAACATATACAATCTTTACCATTTAGAACAAGATCTGGTATGGTGAAAGCTCTTCTTGGATTTACGTCAATTGAAACTTATATTGATCAACAGAAGTTAGATTTTCTCGGTTCTATATGTAAAATGAAATCTTACATCATACTAAAATTGTTCCTACACAGACTGTTTCAATACCGGTACAAATGTTCAGTGAAACAATTAGGTTTTATTCCAGACATTGTTCGAATTCTATCAAACTATGACTAACAACATTATATCTTCGAATGTGAACACTCTATGTGCATCCCATTCAGGTTGTCATGGAGAAATATTTGTAAGAATCCACTTATGTCATATGAACAAACGCACTGGCTGGAGAGAATGTCTTCATGTTCCGAATTTGGTAGATTCAGAGAAATACATTTCGTACTAACACATTCAAACACATGGTGGGGAGCACTTCCGAGACCAGAGAGTATTGTACTCATGACTTTCATAGCAAAATTATCTTGCACTCCATTTTCAAATAGAGACGTTCTATGTACTGCTTGTACAGTATAAAATGATTATGTTTATCATGTTATATTTCAATGTGAATGTGACTGCATACAGTCCCTACAAATGTTATTTTTAAATAAGCTATCAAACATTTCTGATCGTTTATATGACATTTTTATAGACAACAGAAACAGATCATTACAACTTCAATATCTGCTTCGTTCATTTGACGAGAACATGATAAATATGTTTACACCCGATGAATACGCAGAGATACTTTGTACTTCGGCCGCGTACCTAAGACAATTATTGAACGAATATATCATTTTGCTATAATGATTTATCTACAACTGAATGAAAGACAACGTTATATAAATACTTGCGAGCTAATACACCTATACCATAGCTTTACTTTCGTTTAAATTTTGTCTTCCTTAAAGCTATGTTGGACAGGTTCTACTACTGCCAATAACTCGCTCGTAACAAGTATTATTTGTGACCTTAATAATATCAACTGTATTAAGGTAGTAATACTTCTAAAAGTTGTAATATATGTTGCTTTTTCCTGTATTATATTGTTTGCTTCTTTCATTGTTAATTGTACACATTATGTATGTAACTCTTCATCAATTTGGATGAATAAAAGTTGTATATAGTTCTAGCTAGTGGTTTGATATATGTGACATAACGTGTAGTAGCACTAAGTAGTTGTTCGATATATGTGATATAACGTGTAGTACTGCTGACTAGTTGTTCGATATATGTGACATAACGTGTAGCAGCACTAACTAGTTATTCGATATATGTGACATAACGTGTAGTAGCACTAACTAGTTGTTCGATATATGTGACATAACGTGTATTAGTACTAGCTAGTTGTTTGATATATGTGATATAACATGTAACAGTACTAACTGGTTGTGGGATAAACGTGATAAAGCGTGTAATAGTACTAAATACTAGACAAGTTTGAGTACATTTGTGTTAGAAGTACAAACGAAAAGTAAATATATATAAGGCTATGCGTATATTAATTTTATTTCTTCAAATGACGAAAAAATGACCATACGATAAACTGACCAGTTATCTTGTATTCGTGACGTCATGTCACCGGCTTTGGGGGGGAAGCGAAAACACTAAATGACCTAAATCAGCCACCATAGCATACGGATATTATGAAGTAAGAATATAAAGAATGTTGTGCTTCACTATTTTTAACATGATAACAAATGATTTATAAGATTTTCGATACAATGATACATGTCTATATCGTAAATCAATTTCCGTCTAAAGTTGCAGTCACTGCGACCCTCTCTACATACACTTCAGTGTTTGACGAATACTAATGGACTAATGCTGTATTCATAAACCGCTCGAGAATTGATAAAAAAAACAATTTAACATCGTCAATAAGTTTTAAAATATTTGGATATTTATATAGTGTATACAAATATGCAATTTTTTTAATACCATTCGAATAATTATGTCGAAGTGAAATCAATGATTGTAACAATTGATATTTTAATGGATTCAACTATATTAAAATCATGTTTTATTTCTTAATCTATATATACAAAATAAAAAACGTTCAAACGATGGACATAACTTTGTTAAGCTCCCCGAATATCGTGCTAAGGATGGGAATCCCGAACTATAGAAATTTCAAAATATGTAACAGTTATGAAGGGGTCATGTACGTTTTACTATCTACGGTTCATGTAAATAAACTCGCAGTGTATTATTGACCGAATGCCGCATGTGTTCGTCATTGCGTGCTCCAATAATAAGAGTTGGCTGTGGCATTGAAACATAGGCTAATAAAATGATACTAAAATGATTACATATTACATAATATGGTCAATTTTTGTTTAGATATCAAGCTTAATTGTTTCTCAGTGTATGCGGTTTATAACGGAAATTGTATTATTTCAACGGTCTTGCTTAATAAATTATGAAACAAAGAGATCATTTAATTTTGATATGAAGCTATACAACAATTATTACAGGTTATAGAACATGGAAAACTTGATCGTCCTCAATGTATTTGTTCATTAGAAATATCCGACATGTACAAATCTGTTTGAAATATTTCCTCTTCTTTTTGTCAGAACAGCACAAACACTCAAACGATCAATGTACAGTATATTCTTGTACAAAATGCGAATAATTGTAGAATTATAGACATTAACAACTTTGTTCGGTGAAAGGAAAACATTTCCTAAACTACCTCTTCTAACACTATCTAATTCATTGTTTTATTAGTTATATTTGCTTGTTTGGAAGTCTTTGTTAATAAAATTTTGTGTCATAGTGATAGTATACAGATAATCATTTTTCGCGTAGAATTTGAACTAAGAATTAAAACTAAATATTCCATGTCACACAATTATTACCATAGCATGTGTTATGTTATTTTATATTTTTTTGTAGATTACTTAATGAAACACATGTATATATATACTATGTATAAGTTACAAACCTACGTACATACCTACTTGCTACTTACCGTACTATTTAACAGCTTCTTAATTATTATGTTATAAACGTGATAAAACAAATATTGCTTAATGCTTACATATGTGTATACGAAAAGATAAGTGAATGCATCCTGCAAGAACGTAATTTGACAATATTTCTTGTAAATGTACAGTAATGGTGCAAGTTCTTTAACGATTATATACCGTACCTATTAACTAGAAAATGCCTTTTAATTTACACGGATGTTCTCATGCAAGTTTTAAAGATGAATTAAAAGCTGATTCAATAGGATAATGAACATATATATACTTTACTTCATTTGATTAAATTTTAAGAATCGGCACTTTGTTTTACTCTTTATTCAATATACCTTTGAGGCGTATGACAAAAATACCCCTTCAATGTGCGTAAACACTTAATATGTGAGTAGATTTAATACATCAGGTTTAAGCCCGAGTTTGCCGTCCTGTAGCATTAGCTGATATCATGTGATTTATAATGTTAGTAAGCCTTTATGGTCATGTATAAAAGAATCTTATGTTCTCCATAGCAAAAGTGAAAAGACGATTAACATAGGAACTTTCCTTGATATTTGTAACGTTGTACCAACAGGAGAAACATAGAAATGTTTGGTAAATAATATGATTATTTGAAAGTTACCAATACTTTTAAGTTAACATCAGTATATAATTCAAATGTTCAAAACAGATATAATCAAAGATAGTATCACTGATATATAACTGCGCGACTTATTTCAAATATACATATGGCATACTAACACATCATATTAAAACAACACAGCACGATACTTAAAGTACTCCATATTCATTGATCGTTTTTTAGCTTGAGTTAGTTCGTTGATTTGCTCGAATTCATCATACTTGGTCAGAACCAAATGTCGACTCAGTGACGCGTATATTGAAATGTGGAGGCTGCTATGAACGTGAATAGTCGTAAACTATTTCAAAACTTAATAAGCAATTATTTTTCGGCTTTATGTATTTACTGAATACAAACTATTATCCTAATATGTCGTATATATAATAATCAGTTTTTCACCATTATTTAAATAGTTCAATGTATGTACCCCGCATTCATATTTGCATACGGCAGTTTTATTGGTACAAACTAATGCATCATTTTGACGCAATAGAGCATCATGAGATGATTGTTTGATATATAAATTAATATATAGTGTTTAGTCAAAATTTATCATTTTTCTCACCACTATCTAAGTGTATGACATTTTTATTCGTACGTAGCTCTTTCATATTTTGCTAACGTGTATTGATACATATACTTCTCACGTTTGTTTAAAACTTATCTTGATAAATTACTAAGACATTAACGATGTAAACTTGAATGTCTAAACATGCAAACTGGAATTGGATTGTACCTTAAAGGAATCCACTCAGATTAATTATAATATTAAACGTCATGAGACAACTAATTGTTATCGAAATCTCAATGCATGCAGTTTTTTAAGAAGAATTGATATAATTTAAGGCACGTTGAATGTAATGCAGTAATTGTGATTTAATATTTCTCTCCAACGCAGTTATACACGTAATTGTTATGTATATTATTAACAATTCAATTTTGGATTACAGATAGTACAGATTGTTACAAAAATGTTAATATAGGATCTAACCCAATTTGTCATGAATTGTCGCTTCTTTTTGATCGGTTGTGTTTAAACAATAGTGACATACTCATTTTTGCAATTCGTCAAATCAAGCGTTTAAAGTGCTTAACGCATATCAAATATTGTAATCAATCAAAAACAATAAACTTACATAATGTTACATAGAATGAAGGAAAATAGAAGAATGATATTCTAAATGAAAAAAATATATTGGTAAACGCAAAAAAACATCAGATCGGGTTTCATTACTCATATCAAATCCGATCCCCAATGATTTCGAATTCCGGTGAGTGTTTGCGATTTCCGAAACCAGTTGAGCTATTTACTTATTTCATATTTACTGTTTAAAATGTATCATGACCGTCGTATCATATTGTTGGCGCAATTTTATAATCAGTTCTTGAAACTTATATATTTTGTAAATGACACCAGTACAATTATAATAATACGTTAGCAGCATGTACTGTACTCGAATGTCAAATAACTTACCTTCTGCATTTATATCATTTTTTGTGTATACAAGGTAAATGGTATATAATTCCCCTACAATAATTTGATGTCTACCAACAAAGCTATAAATAGCTTCAATAAACAATATAGGGTAGTCAACATAAAACACACAGCAATGGAATGATGATAACAGTCATATTTGCCATATAAGCTTTATAGAACAGTCGGTAAGGTAGCCAGCTGACAAACGTTTTGAAAGTTACCGCACTGGTTCGATTCAAATACCTAACTGTTCCTTTTTTTCATTTTTACTAGGTTTAAAACGATCGTCGAACGCATGATATGAATTAATTTTTTGTATCATTATACCTATTTAATATATATGAACTTCAAAAATGAACATGCCCATACAACTCAATATATATATATTTTAAACGTGTGTATTGACTTAGAAGATTGTGAAAAGTGGAACGCACGGGATCCTAAAGGTAAGACCCGTTTTGTGGTTGTATTATCAGATACATTCCTCGTACCACAAACTGCAAATTACCTGACATATCTATTATCTTCGACTTGGCTTGAACTGGCATTTTTGCGGGAGTCAAATTATTGTAGGAGCACTTTAGATCAGTTTGTTTATAAACAACACATATTTTACATGTACATAATGCTTTTTAACGAACTTGTTTTGTATTTTAATATAAAACCACGACATTGCATAATAAAATTTATTACCTTAGAATATAGAACCTTCCGTTATAATTACGGTTTTAATTAAGCTGTATTTATATACATCGTACCAACATACTTTAACATTTAATATCAAGTAAATAAACATTGACATACACTACAACCGAAAAAATAACATCATGAACGCATCTTGGTAATCTGGGAAAAAAGCTAACGTACGTTTAGAAAATAATGTAATACTCACCAATCATACCTGGAATGGAAGAAAAAGATAATAAGGTTAATATATTACATACGAGATAGTCGAATAAAATGGTATTACACTTATTTTCCAGTGCATCATCATTAACTAAAGTTTTATATTGTTTAGAAGTATTGTTCACTTATAAGGAATATAAAACAATAAATTTATTATTCACATATTCTATTAAATCAATGTAATATAACGAGTTTTTCTAAAGGGACCTTGACTATATGAGAAACTACCAGCTGTTTGCAGAAACTTGTTCTATGACATTGAACAATAGTTTAATAACGCAAACGGTATTTGCTTATATTATATATATCTTATATCTTATATTATAGTGAAATATGTACGAAAACATGACTGCGTTCGAAATAAGAACAAATAAGAATCCAGAACAGAACAAAGTATTAGTTATTTGACTTCAGCATAAACAGCTAATACTCATTAAATGTACATAGTGTCAATATTCAATCCCATTCAAGCACATGCATATAAGAATGGCAAAATAAGTAGTGCAGAGTAGAAAGAGCAAATAAAAAAGATTAAACAATTTATTACAAATCTGCATATTGCTGAACGTTTTAATTTCACATCATATACGTTAGTACCTAATTACTTGAGTAACAAAACAAAAATAACATAAGTAACTTTTCTGTTCAGTGTTTTTTCTTACATATCATTTTATGTTCGTTATAACCGTATTACTATTGATACTATGTTCAGTTAACATCGCATTAACGCATGTAATCTTTGACAAAAGTGGACACGATAAAATATGTTTAGTTATTGGTTTAACATGAATAACCAATAATCTTATTTTTCTATCCCTAGCTTGATCTTAAAAGTAATGTTCCACCTATTTTATGCGATATATTTTTCAAATGAAGTGCGGACATTTCATTTGACAAGAAATTATGACAAACTGTAATTAATGTATGAGCTCGTTCATTAAGATATCGTGATAGCGATCATAAGACGGCCGGCATGTAATTGCATTTCAACAAAATCAGTTGTAAGGGTATTAAACATTGAGACTTACTGATGTCATCTTGAATTATCTACTGGAACCCAAATCTTAAGTGAATTAATCGGTATCAAAAATAATGTCAACACGCCTGACAGCACAAATCAACGCCCGCGCTCTCATAATAAACAATCTTTATCAAACGAACGCAAAAAATGCAACAGGTTAAAACTAATAATATTAACTAATACTGGAATAACAGTTTAAGTTATTTAAGCATTGTGTAAAACATACCAAATTAAATACAGAATCATTGATACATGCATTAATTGCGTTTGTTCATGAAATTGTCTTAAAGAAACATGATACATGACAGTTTTTAAACATTAATTTTGTTCTTCTTGTTGTACGTACATACAGCTTCACAACAAGACAATTCCAATTCTAATCTTCTAGATAACAAATCTTAATAAAAAAGTAAAACATAAAAATACAAAAGTAACTTGATCAACCAAGATATTCAAGACATGATATTCTTTGTATTATTCAAAGGATCATTGATGTTTCGGAAATATTCAAAAGTTGCCGAATGCTAAATTTGTTATCTACCTTAAATGCGAAATCTATCAACGTTATGTGTTTGCGTTTTTGCATAGTTTTTCATTTCTGTAATAAAAGTTGTGACACTGTATCAAAAGTAGATTTAGTTTGAGTAGTACTTAATTTGCGCCCCGAAATGTTTGTCCTATCTGTCTTCAAGTAACAGTTTATATTGCAAAAAGCTCTGTATTATCTGTCCGTCATGCTATCCGCCAGTTCGTCCGTATGGAGTCATGTGTCATAGGATGAGAAAAATGTGCAGCCGGACTCGAACTAATCCGGCTGCTTACGCACATTGTTCCCCCCAATTGTGATTTATTCCGAACCGTGACATACACCCCTGAGAACTGGAAATTCGTCCTCGAATTTCGGGACTCCAGCTGCAGTTCTGAGTGCAGCAAGCGTTGTAAGACTGTCCAAGCAATTCAATCACGGTCACATGTTGGGCGCCAAGAGACTTGTATGACAAATTTAATCATTTGTCTGTATATTAAACGTTTCATATATGCGTGGTATTTTTATTTTTCAAGAAAAGGAAATTGTATTACATGTAACTCAGGGAAACTGATGAGTGTTGACTGGTTTACTGCTGTAACAGAAAATATGACCTACTAGTGTTATTATCTCGAAAGAAAGTCAGCATTCTATGAAAGCATGAAAGTACCATCTTGGGAAAAGCGTTTTTGCATGTAAGAGATGTTTCAACAATAATAAGGGTATATTAAATTCTAGAATTCTTTATATTTCAGATCTGGAATCGTCGGTGGTTTCAGCACTTCTTACTGTTCATTGTAATATTCATGAGGGAGGAAATGTCTACAGTGTTAATGAAAATATCCGTCAGTAAGTCAGTTGAGGCAAACTTTAGTTATTGAGTTAATTAAATGTACATATTTCAGCTGTAGAGGAAAACTGCTTACGATTATTTAACAGTATCTAAATTGGTGAGAAATTGAGGAGTTTGCATTTATAAGTGCAGAGGAACATTGTATGTGTTTTGTTTTTTTAGCGGGACTATCCGGAACATAATATGATATTGTATTAGAACAGAATAAGCCTAGCTATTGTACTCCTCCGGGCATCGATGGAAGTTCAAATTTGAACCCACTCTAATCAGCGCCAACTGCCAAGCAATGAAAACAAATGGCCCTGTTTCGCTCACCTGAGTATCGTAACACTAAGGGATAATTTAATCAAGGGAAGTTATTTGTCATGGTAAAAAGTTATCTATCCCAACTGTCAAGTAGTTGTTGAAATCAACTGACCCCCTGGACAGGGCCAATATGGACCCTAGAGCCATGATTTGAACGAACTTAGTAGAAGTCTACAAGACAATGCTACATACAAAATATCCGAGCTCTAGGTCCTGTGGTTTTGGACGATAAGATATTTAAAAAAATCCTTTCTAAACTTATATAAATCAAGTGACCACCGGGGCGGGGCCAATTTTGACTCCGCGGCCGTAATTTGAACAAACTCAGTAGAGATCCACTAGACAACGATACATACTAAATATCTTAGCTCTATGCCTTATGGTTTTGATAAAGAAGATTTTTTAATTTTCCAATATGAAATAGAGTAAATCGGAGATGGGGGGGGGGGGCAATTTTGACTCCCGGGCCATAATTTGAACAAACTTTGTAAAGGTCCACAAGACAATGCTACATACAAAATATCTAAGCTCTGGGCTTTTTGGTTTCAGAAAAGAAGATTTTTAAAATTTTCCTATATAAGCCTATATAAAACTAGTGACCCATGGGGCGGGCCTATTTTGACCCAAGGGCAATAATTTGACCGAATTTGGTAGTGGTCCACTAGACAATGATACACACTAAATATCTAAACTCTAGGTCCTTTGGTTTTTGAGGGGAAGATTAAAACAAATCCTTCTGGTTGCCATAGAATGGAATTTTTTGAACAACTTTGGTAGTGCTTCAAGCAAGGAACACACCTGTGAAGTTTGTTTGAAATTGATGTGGTTTACGAGGAGATGTTTAAATAAATTGTTGACGACGGACGGACGAGACGGACGTTACGGCGTTTTTTTCCTTCTATATTCCTTTACTATTTTTCAACCCCACAGGTGTATTTTTTCAACCCCACAAACGCAATTGAAACCCCACAATGACCGTTTGTACGAATGGAAACCCCATAAAACTAACCCTGACCCAAACCCAATAATGTTGATCCTGGATGTGCGGACTGACGGATCGACGGACAGACGAAGGACATAGCTCGATCCTAAATAATCACATTGACACTCTGTGCCAGATGATTTAAAAAGATACGATATATATAGTTATTCTGAATATCCTGACCAGCCAGATTGTTGTAGTTCTATTTCCTCCATATACTCAAAAAGGCGCAAAGTACTGGTTTAGAAACTCGGAAAATGTTTATCGTAAATTGTAATATATATTGTAAGAACATGTTTCACAATCGATGTAAAATAAATGAGTTTAAACTTAAGTTATTGTAAAATGGCCCGGTACATCACATGCAGTAGAACCCCGCTGATAAGACCATATGTGGTTCTTAGATAAAGTGGTCTTAATAGCGGGTTGGTCTGAATATAGGGAAACCTGACCTCATATGCAGTTGGTGTCAAAATATGCAGTAGACCATATAACAATCACCATGTACTATTTGTATATAATGATAAATGTCTGAAAGTGTATTACTTTTAATTTTAGTAAGTAATTAATGCGAGAATTCGACAAAAGACCGCATAAAATTACATCTTTTTATTTTGACTTTTTTCGTAAGATATGTCTCCGTACGAGTATTTTATACCGGAAAATCGGGTCGTACCGCGGGCGTTTATTTATTATCATAATACTTAGTTAAAGCCGGTGTCGTTTCGTCTTTATCGTAAAGCATCGGTAGGTAAAGTGAAAGTAGACGGTTTACCAGCAAATAAATTGAAATTCGATCCGATGTATTAAACGTGAGTTCACTTGGGAATTAAAATTAGTGGTCATTTGTGAAAACGTGCGACATTGACGCATGACTTATGTGCCAATGAAAATTACTTCTATTAATCAATCAACATCGCTCGTTGAGTTCTTAAAGTCATCTTTAGACTTAAACAACAGCAGGTACACGTTTTCATTTTTTCTGCCAGTTACATGCTTGAACTGATCAGATCAACAGTATACCATAAATGGAAAAACAAGTTGTTGCTGTCTCTACTTCAACCACAGGGTGTTTACTTTTCTTATGATATTCAGAGTTCTTTAAATTAAATTTCATATAATCTTTGAGATGCTCATCATATTGCTTTATCTCCTTTCAGTGAAACAGACTGATGTATGTGTCTTTGTTAGCAAGAGTTTTTCATATCTGACTTCAAGAAGCCCTCAACAATATTCACAATGGTGATGGGGTAGATATGCGTGTTTGCCACCAAAACAGTTTCCTGTTATAAATATGTAAAAAAAAGTCCGAAAAACACAAATAAAGTAGTTGGAATTTCAATGTTTTTGTTTCTTTTTATTTCACCTGAGCTTATGAGATCACATGATGTCCGTCGTCTGTGAACGCTTCCGTCTACAATTGCTTTAAACAACATTTCCTCTCTAAACAGTTGGCAAAACTTTACAGGGATGCTTCCTGCATGATGCTCTACCAAAGTTGTTAAAAATTAATTGCATTCAGAATCAAAAACGAAAAGACGTAGAGCTTGGATAGTGCGTAGCATTTCTTAGTGGACCTTAGTGACTTTCTTAGCAAAACTTTACTCTCCATAGCAACCAGCGACATCCTTAGCAAAGTGACTTTTCCCTAGCAATAATTGATCTCCTCAGCAACCCATGGCTTCCTTAGCAACCAATGACTTTCATAGCAACAACTTACTCCGCTTATAAACGAGTAGCAACCAGTGACTTTGCCTTTATATAGACTCGTGGAAGCTGCATCAATATAATTTGGACGGTGTTTAGAATTATATAAATTGCTTGTTCAAATAATCTCCTCTCTCTGTTGCCCTGAAGAACAAAAATATTTAGGTGAGTGAAACAGGGTCACCATAGCCCTTTTGGTTCAGCTCAACTGTCACACAATGACAAGGTGAGCTTTTGTGACTGCATGATGTTTGGCATTCGTGCATCCATCCGTCTGTGCGTAAAGAATTTCATCAAACGACATTTCCTGGTAACACATTGAGAAAAGTTACACAACTCTTGCATTTTGTCTGAATTATAGCCCCTTTTTATTTTATTTTTTACTTTTTAAGTTTTATGTTTAAATCCAATTTGCTCCTAAAGTATTATAGCTTTTGCTCAAGGGGACTGTGCAGGCAAAGTTCCATAACTTTTGCTGGAATATTTACTTTTTTTACTAATCAAATCTGAAGTTCTGATTGTATTTTTTTTATAATAGACCTCTTAAGTTTTTAAATGATAAGAAAAATAGATGAACGTTCTGTATCCGCATGGTGGTGTTCTTATTATTTTCTTTTCCAAATAGTTTGTTTCATAACTATTCACACTCGATCGACTTTTCATGAGTTTTAGACAAGTATTTCGCGCTCATAGTAAGTTTTAGATTCTTCCACTGTTTCTAAACCCGAAATGGGTATGCAGTACTAGCTTGAAAGGCGAGATACCTCCATCTAGTATGATTGATATAATATGGAATATGTAAGTAGAAAAATATTGTTCTGTCATTTCAGATCACAAAAAGAAAACTGTTTTTGGAGGGGGTTCAGACTGCCTCTGGCTGGCAGAAAATGTCACTACGGTATCTTTTTCGAGGTTTTCCGTTGCAAGGAAACCAGACTGCTGGTTCAATAAAAAATCAGATATGCAATATCTTTTTACGTAATGTTTATCCAGCCGTCAGTAATACTCTTTTAGAGTTATCCCAGGATTCATAATTTTAATCTTAAGTTAAGTTCGAACATGCTAATATTTGTGTTGCCATAGCAAGTAGAGTGCCAATCTAATTGAAGTGTTCGAATATTGCTCATCATCTTCACATTGCCCTCTGTCAAGAAGTTTCATGAACCTTTCATATACACTTTACAAATTATTGAAGTATCTGAAATTGTTAGCAGTGTTATTGTCAACCAAAATTATTCAAATTCAAAGATAAAAAAATAAAAAATACATTATGCAACAATATGCTATTGAACATAATGAAGGTAATCCTGGATCTATTTTAATCAAACAGTTCAAATTTAACCAATAAAACACTGTCTAACCTCACAATACTACATCTTATACACAAACCATTACCCCGAAGTAGCTTCTGTGTAGGTGCGGACGGACGACTGATTGACCACAGACAAAAAAAGACATATTTGGATCCCATCATATGATATATGGTAGGTAAAGTACAGTAATAATTAATTTTCGAATTTCACCTAAAGCATCCTCCGCGTACTCTAGGTTATTCCGTCTGTTTGGACAAAGTAAATAGAACAAGGTGAGGAATTCAGGTAGGCAACCTGATGTGCTCATTGGTCGAGTAACATTGTTCTACATATATCTACGTCAGTCTGTTCTACTTTGTAATGGTAACTTGAATAATTTTGCAAATCGGGCACGGTAAACAGTTCTTCTGGTTTTCCACAAGGTCCATATTAACGAACTGCTGAGAAATATCATGCAACTTCCACTGATTAAAAAAATCCCGAAGCTCACGTGAAATGACGGGTAAGAAGCAATATATCAAGCACTGATGATGAAATATATCACCATCGTCATAAATTACAGTATGTTGCATATCTTTAAATATATTTATGCAGAAATACATGCACTGTCGGCGTAAAATGGCCCACGGCGATTCAGTCTTCTGATTGGAGGTGCTTTTCCCCATGATAAAACTTCTTCCTGCTGAATGGTGGTCGTTATGATCTATCCTAAAAATCTAACTGACGCACAATAACGTTTTCAGTTCCCTTACCACTACGGATCAATGTAGGCACAATGGATCCTAAATCTGTCACAGTTTGCAAAAAATACCGTGCGATTAACTCCGGATCATTGTTACTAGTTTCCACAGCAAGCCACATGATTCGCCTAGTAAATCCATCAACAGCTCCATGCATAGCAAACCCAGATGGCTTTATCTTGTCATAACCGTCTACATGCCACAAATTGGGCCCAGGACAAGAATATTGCCTACGGAGTAAGTACATCTTCTTCCTCCTCACCATGCCAACGGGATCAGCGAGACACATCAATTGAGTTACGGTTGCACGACGTACATTACGTCCATATTTTAGTTTCAAACGTTTCCACAGTATATTTTACCTAATGCATTTTCCACTGCCTGAGAGTTCTTGAAGTATACCGCTAATTATGTCGTCTATAGTGGATTCCAGGACTAGTCTCCTCAAATTGTGTGCACGAATTAACCTTTTAAGATGCCGTAAACTTTATTTTATTCCGAGAAGAACTAAGAGAGCAACGAGTATTTCTTTGTATTTGTACCTCCAACTAAAATAAGGATTTATCAGGGGCATGAATGATTGGTTATGTGCTGCTGGTCGTCTGAATGTGAACACACCATCAGTATCTTCTACATTTTGAAACAGAGATATAAAGAAAACGTGCAGAACAAACATGCTCACATTCAGACGTAAAACGGAAATGTAATATCTGAACACATTTACTGGCATTTGATTTTTCATTTTGCGCTAGCAGATTTTGTACAATGCCATACAAATATATGTCACTTAGATTCTAAACACACTCGTTTCTGTACATACACTGGCGTGCTGTGATCATGCGAGAATATCAAAGTCAAAATTGACAACTTTATCAAACTAGATCTAAGTCTGTAGGCATGCACAATTTCACGACTTCACAATTTCACGATTTCATGTTTTCATGAATTTTCTTCGATTTCAATTTCATTATTTCATGTTTTAGAACTGTGAAATCGTGAAGTTGAAATGTCATCACCGGTCTTTCAAAAATTTGTGTTAGAAGGTCAAACAAAAAGTAAATATGTATAAAAATATGCATTTATTAATTTTATTTCTTTAAAGGACGTCATGTCTGCGGCTTTCCGGGGAGGGGGGGGGGGGCGAAGATATTATATGGCACAAATAGTTACCATAATAATTATACGAATAGTATAAATATAATTATGATATTATATGAAGTAAGAATATGATGAACGCTGCGCTTCACTTGAAATATTCAACGTGATAACAAATGTTACGAATGATTTATAAATTTTGGATACATTGATGCATTCATTAATAAGGGTTATTCGTTCAAAAGCTGTCATTGATTATTTTTAGATAAAATGCTCTCTGGGTAAAGGCCACATGCCAATAAAAGCAAACATGTTAACAATTATAACTCAAATTATAAAACAAAATTGAAACGAAGCGTCTTTCTGAAACCATAATGACTTTCGCTGTGAACTAGTAGCACTAAACATATAATGAATAACATAATTGTGTTATTATATAAAGCTAGTTGACGCTGTCTAATTGGACTTTCTATCACATGTATTTGAAGTAAGCGAAACAATTAAGTTTATAGAGTCAAATCTACCTTAGTGAGCATCTCCGAATAAAGGCCATCATATTAAAAAAGGTCATTCTTTCAAAAAAACATCATTATTTTTCAGGTCAAAATGATCTCCGAATTAAAGCTACCTGTCAATAAAGGCTACATTATGTTTTCCTTAAAGGGAAACTTTGTTCACAGGTTTGACAATGTTTTACATTGAAGCACACTTATTTGAAAAAAAAATATATGTATTTCAATACAAAATTCATGCTGCAAAATTGGCGAGATATATTAATACATGATGATATCGCACGTATTTTTCTGTTTTCACATTTCTCAAATGTTTTACACTGTATTGAAATTTGTTTCATTCATACAGATTTAAAAAAACACAAAGTTTATAACACGTTACTTTACTGGATGCAATTTAACGCATGTGGACAACCCATGTTTGATATATGTGACATATCGTGTAGTAGTACTAACTAGTTGTTTGATATGTGACATAACATGTAGTAGTACTAACTAGTTGCTTGATATGTGACATAACATGTAGTAGTACTAACTATTTGTTTGATATGTGACATAACATGTAGTAGTACTAACTAGTTGTTTGATATGTGACATAACATGTAGTAGTACTAACTAGTTTTTTGATATGTGACATAACATGTAGTAGTACTAACAAGTTGTTTGATATGTGACATAATGTGTACTAGTACTAACTATTTGTTTGATATGTGACATAACATGTAGTAGTACTAACTAGTTGTTTGATATGTGACGTAACATGTAGTAGTACTAACTAGTCGTTTGATGTGTGACATAACATGTAGTAGTACCAACTATTTGTTTGATATGTGACATAACATGTAGTAGTACTAACTAGTTGTTTGATGTGTGACATAACATGTAGTAGTACCAACTATTTGTTTGATATGTGACATAACATGTAGTAGTACTAACTAGTCGTTTGATGTGTGACATAACATGTAGTAGTACCAACTATTTGTTTGATATGTGACATAACATGTAGTAGTACTAACTAGTTGTTTGATGTGTGACATAACATGTAGTAGTACCAACTATTTGTTTGATATGTGACATAACATGTAGTAGTACTAACTAGTTGTTTGATATGTGACGTAACATGTAGTAGTACTAACTAGTTGTTTGATGTGTGACATAACATGTAGTAGTACCAACTATTTGTTTGATATGTGACGTAACATGTAGTAGTACTAACTAGTTGTTTGATGTGTGACATAACATGTAGTAGTACCAACTATTTGTTTGATATGTGACATAACATGTAGTAGTACTAACTAGTTGTTTGATATATGCAATATATGCGTTTATCAATTTTATTTCTTCAAATGGCGAAGACAGGAACACACGACAACTGGCCAGTTATCGTGTGTTCGTCATATCTGCGGCTTTGCATAGGGGCAGACACTTTCATATGGCATAAATCAGTTACCTAAATAATTAAACTACGAATAACTTAGGGCCTTAAGTAATTTTCAGATTCAGCCCTTGTATTTGTCCTTACCCTCTGGCTCATAAAAATGAGCGCATGTTTCATTGCTAGTCACAAATTTATTTATGCGCTTTTGGTCAGTATTCTTGTACCTACCGCACAGTTCTGATGCAATTCGCACGCGCTCCATCATTGAGGGGCTACGTTAACCACAATGCGCAAATTTTACGTAGCTTTAAAACGTCTGTCAGAATATAAAAACCTTATGACGAATTAATGCTACATTAATGACGAATCCTCAAGTCCTCAACTGCTCTACTCTTACTTCTACTGCAGTAACATTACTTTTGAATGTTGCTGTTGTGGGTCGACTAGATCGGGGCTCATCTTTGATATCCGTTCTCTCGGATTTAAATAACCGGGCCCACCCCATAGCTGTGGCATGCGATGTGGCACTGTCCCCATAAACTTTGTCTATATCGGATTTAATATAAGGCGCGGCAAAGCAAAGCAATGCGCGAACAATACGCTATTTTATGGAATGATATTTAGGTAAAAATTACACAATGCCTGCTTACAGTTACAATATACTCATTGACACTGCTATTGTGCTTACTGGTATAGTCAAAATGCTTGGTGACAACTTCACCACTCTTGTTGACAATGATAACATATATACTGGAAGTTACATCTTGTATGCTGTTTAGACCCTGGTGTCTATATCATACTTTCATCTCACTAAATGACAGTGCAACGTAGCCGAGACTGTATTTAAGCACCGACATTTATACATTTAACAGTTACTATACTTCCAGGACAAAATACACGATGTGACCTCAGAATATGAAAGATGCAATCAGCCACTTAACAAGTTCAAAGTAAGCATAATGAAAATTGCACGTCACCTTTTGATCCTTCTCCTTCACATTACTGTGTAAATTCATGTTTAAAGCACAAAACATTACCTAAAAAATAAAACTAAAAAGTGTGGTCTCGGTGGGATTTGAACCCATGACCGTCAAGAAATTTGTCAATTGTACGTAATATTCATGAACTTGAGGACTCTTCAGAATGGGGTTAATGCATTATACATGTAATACCTTAATCAGGGTGCTCCCTAGACTTCAAAAGTCAGGGGTCAAAATGACTCTTAGCTGATTGAAATTTAAACAGTCGACAAAATTTTCTATTAAATTAAATGTAATAGTAAATTTGACCCCTTGGTTCCAATTCTCAAGAGTCAAATACCTTATTTTGTAAATTTCAAGAGTCAAAATGCCATTTTAAGGGTCAAAGGAGAGCCCTGCTTAATGTAATTCATTTTGTGATAACCAACTTACAAACCATAAACATTGTTCTGACTAATTTGTTGCAAATAAATGAAATCTTGCAATTGTATGTACATATTATTGTATTATTAATAATAATCAAATAACCATACATAGGTCCGTAGGTTAATTTACAAATAAATCATAACTTTAACATTCTGATCATTGAACTCACAATGTATAAAACACCAAGCTTACTACGGCATCTGTCTACTCAAGTGTAAAAGTGTTGTATCGAAATTCGATTTGTGAAGTATTCAAGAAAACTGAAATCCGATAAGTTTTCTTTAGAACGATATCAGTTCTTATACCCGAATAACGCATCATCTATAGTTGTACTAACATTATCCAGGTCTGCTCATGTATTAATTAATCATCATTATAGCAACATAAACCACATATGTTCGGTGAAAGGAACAACTATCATGAACTGTCTGTTCTAATACCATATAATTCACTGTAATGTTACGTTTGTATGTTCATCCTTTCATACATCCACCTTCCATCCATTCATCTGTCTCTCTGTCCGTCCGTCCGGACATACTCATTAGAGGTGTGTTGTGGGGTGCACCCTTTGATGTTTTCGGTGTTTTTATCCCAACAAGTCGAAATTATCCCACAATTCCAGTTTGCACGTAACTGATCATTACAAGACCTAAATGTACCAACCCTAACCCTAACCAACCCTAACCCCACAACCACCCTCAGGCGTGTACGTACATACGAGAGGTAGGTCGTGGGCTTATGGTTAGTACAAATCGACATTATGGGGTTACAGAACATACAAACCACTGTTGTGGTGTTAAATGTTTTCTTATGTGGTTAATACATAACACTTGTGGGGTTGAAAAATAGTAAAGGAATATAGAAGGAAAACACATAATGTCGCTCTCGTAAGTAACAGTATAGGGTAAGGAGTCTTTGTTCAACCGGAGTCGTCACTTAAAGAAATGTCCATTAGTGGATTTATGTGCTTAAAATCGGGTTTATGTGGCTAAACTTTAACACATTTTAAGTACCCAATCGTTAATTCGTCCGTTTGTCTGTCCGTCTGTCTGACTGTCTGTCTATAACAGTATAACAACAAGAGTGCCAAGTCACATAATAATTCAAAGCGTGAAGGGTCACAACTCAGAAGTGCCTGGGTAAATTGGACTGGTTGTCGAACTTGACCGAGATCTTATGGCCGTAAACATTTCCATTAAGTTTTGTGAGTATCCTTCAACGTTCAAATAAGAGATGCCAATCTAGACTTTAATAGTATACAGATGTCAAATGAACATGGATTTAAAACTTAATATTCCAAGTCACACTATTACTACCATAGCATGCGTTATATTATTTTATACGTTTTTTTGTACAATAAAATTACGTACATACCTACTTGCTACTTACTGCACTATTTAACAGCTTAATTGTTATGTTACAAACGTGATAAAACATACATAGCTTAATGCTTACATATGTGTATACTAAAAGTTGGTGAATACAGCCTGCAAGAACGTAATTTGACAATTCACAATTTCAGGCAAATATTATAACATACGTGCATAATTATGTTATTTAGCATTGAACTATAATTCGTAAAAATAGAGAATATATGGTTGGTGCTAACTGCATTTCGATATTTTTGCACAAAAGCCTGTATTCTTCATTATTTTGGAAAACCTTACCTTGTTGACAAACAGTATGGGTGCTCACAACGAGGACGGAATAACATTCCTCATAACATTTTTACCGAAGGATAAATTACACTCGCTGTGAGTTAAATGGGCGTGATCATGGCAGTTTTAGCGACCCAAGATTCGCTTTCGAAGCGAACCGGATAAACATTCTCCATCTCCGGTACCAACCATGTTTCGATTTATCCTGCTATTCTCATTAATTTTAATACAACACGATATTTTTTACTGAACTCCGCTCTATTTCGCCAATTTATATGTGACGAAGCGTAAACTAAATGTCTTTTCGTTTATGTCGTCACTTATGACGTCACACGGAGCTTTATAACCTATAATGGAAACAACGCATTTAAAGGTTTAATATTTAACACTAAATAACATTAATGTAGTTTACATATGACATCAAGAATAAAAATCTGCATTTTAGTTTTATCAGAGCGTGGAAATCTTAAAATGATTTGTATTCTTACGTGTGTGTGTTTTTATCACGTGACGCACTGACGGGAGATAGATAAGTTTATCCGGCAGGGCTATCTCCTGCACCTAATGAGCGTGATGGTGGGATAAATGTACATGAATGGTGCAAGTTAAAACATTAATGCACCACTCCTTATGGTATACTGTGACAATAACCAACAATAAGATTTTAAGTTTTTTCGATTATATACTCCATGTATTAACTAGAACGAGTCCTTTAAAAGTCATATTTACACGTCCAATGTAATTTCAGGCAGCGCGTTTCAGCGGTACTCTGAACGACAGGTTGAATGTTAGCTTCATTTCCTTCATTATTTTGCGCGCAAGGAGTTATAGTTTATATGTCATATTGCAGTGCATGTATAGGCACTAAAATAATGAACATATTCAGCGATGAATAGCAAGTCAACCACGATGTGTAAGAAATTACCATCTGGGGGTAAATTATGAAACAACTTAATTTACCTGTTTTTAAAACAAATGTAATTTTCTTCGTTTGATGTTACGTGAATTAAACGAAAATGTATTACCCTTGGTATGATTTTTCCGTTAGGTGTCGCTTATATATGAGCATGAAATTTGTGTAAGTAAAAGTTTTCAAGAGCAAACATATCTGTTTTTTACTGGGCGAGTCTGATCGCATACTGATCAATAAGTAATATTTGTTTATAAATGTGGATGCAGTTTGAATGTTTATAGCTAAGTATGTTATCGTGTCATGATATATTATACATTGTAATTGTATCACAAGTGTTGCATATATTATATGTGGATGAAAATAATGTATATACAGTTGGTCTGTGGTTCCCGCGGCTTATGCAAAAACAAATTGTTAGTTTGCTGTAATTGATGACCAAACAGAGGTGTAGTGATGAGGGAACAGGTATATCAAATGTATACACTGCATTATGAACTTTGTACGTGCTAAATTCAGGGGGTGAACACTGTTATATACCCGAACTAAATTACTGACAATCTGCTGTAATATATATCAAAACCAGCTAAACATTAATCAATATAACATGGTTTAAATGTGTGAGTAACTTGATTGATTCTGTTACAAATAAATAAACAAACAAAATATATGATATAATTGACTTACATATAAGGTACTTCGCTGAAATAGAAATAAACTACGTTAATACGCGAAACAGCAATTAAAGGATAGATCAAATATAGCTAAGTATAATGATCGTATTACATTGCGTACATTATCATTTCGGACTGGCAAAGTCCATCCTGCCGAAAATATAACATAGTACTCAATGTTAGATGCTACTAAGTGTGGTTAGGAATAATGCTGATTTACACATAAGCGCCCACGACTTATGATTTAATATCAATATAAAACAAGATAATTGATAAGTAGGGATATTTCACTACTCAGAAATGTCGTATGATGCTTTCCAACGCTTTTTGTGGACTAGATCGAGATTCCTTGATGCAGATTTAAATGACGTACGTGAATGAATTGTTTTCAATGGGTGTAGACTATTATTATTTTAAAAATTGTTTTTAAATCAATCTTCTGTGGAATGTTTTTACCCAGCAAACATGCATCACTAAAGGTGCTGTCACACTACAACGCGTTGGCCCAACGTATGCCGACGTGTTAGAATACGCTAATGGTCGTCGTACTCGCTAGATATTTGTTTTACGTAAGTTTAAAGCACACTCACACACGTTGGTATACGTTGTCGAGCATCAAGGGCCAAAAAAAATTTGTGCATGCACAACATTTTCAACGAGTGCCGAACATATATTTATCGGTTATGTATATGTTAGACGATCGGTATTCATTCGTTATTCGAAAGTTCGCCGTACGTTTTCTAACGTCAAGTCCGCGTTGGTAACAAACCGGTACATACACCAGCTTTCACACAACATGTTTTAAATGTATGCGTAACGATTGTTTATTTAATTTACAACGTGTGTAGGGTGTTCTTGAAGCGTATAAGATGGACTTAACGTTTTCCAATGCTACGGTAGCGCACGAATAACGTTCTTACAAAGTACCAAGGCATGAAGAGAGAAAATAAGGGCATTGCTTATCAAACTGTATTTCATGTATGATAAATTTACTAATTTACTGTGAAAGTTACTAATTCACGTTACGGAGGATGGGAGTTTAGTATTTGTTCTTCCTAGGATCGATGCTCAGGTGAACTGCCCCCCTCATAGTACTCTGACGTAAAACTTGATATAAACAAATACTAATTCACAAGTGTACAAGTAGACTAATACGGCTGATACTGAGCGCGTACACTTTGTTGTTTTTTAAACACCCGCACAATCTTTCAAACCTTGTACAGTATGTTGTGCATCGAACTAGGAGTAGAAGAATGAAGAGGACAGTCTGGACACGACAAACCTTGGATCGGGAGGCGGCGGGAGTTTGAAATATATGAATATTGCCCTAATTCGCAACCAATACGTTTGGCCAGGTTACACACGCGTTCTTAACTCGTCAAGAACGTTATGCACACGCCTAGCACACGCTGTCAAAAATACCTAGAATTCTGTATTCGCTAGGCGTATGTTATGAAAACGTTTCTCTGTCAATATATGTTCGTTAAATACGTTCGACAAATGCTACGTTTGCGTCTGAAAGGCGGCTTCTCTTTGATGTTTCGGACGTTCGCCAGCGTTCCGCACTCGTTGGCCTAATACGCTGTAGTGTGATAGGCCCTTAACATCATGATGTCAATCATAAATATAGATACATATATTCAACCAAAATTTGTTGGTATGCACACTAATTTTGAACATAATGTTTGTAAACCCTTTTCCATAATATATGTTATTTATAAATGTATACAATAGCACAAAGTTACTCAAATCCATCAACGTACATATGTGCATATATATATGTTTTATTGCTCTTTAGAACTTGTACCTTTGTTTTATACGACAATTAAGGTCAAATCATGAATAAGTGAAGGGTAACTCAAACAAATCACAAAACACACATAAGCGGATAGTTCCAAACGTAAAGGTAAAGGATAAGTTTATAGTCTAAAATTATATACATATTCAACCAACTTTCACAAGTTACCCCCCGATCACTGGGTTATAGGTCGTCCGTTAACACTTGGCGCCGTAGGCGCGCAGCCACGGAACATTGACTTATTTCCCTCACAGGTATCTATTTAAACACCTGGGTGGAGAGGAGTAAACGTGGGATAAATTTTTTGCTCAGAAAATTCCGATGGTCCAGGCGGGATTTGAACCAGTGACCTTACGATCTCAAAGCAATCGTCCTACCACTGGACCACCGCTCCCACGTATCGCTTTAGCAGCACTAATTTGTAATGTATGTCCTTACTTGTAGACGCAATATGTTCTATCATCTTTATATTGAACATCAAATATTGAAATTGTCATAGATACAATACAACAAAGACTGCAGTACTTAGTTTCTATTCGTACATAATCAAACCGTTTGTATCCGTTTTCTGGTTGAAAGTCGCATAATTGAAATGTCAACATACCAGTGTACGGTTTATATATAGGTTTGACATTACACTATATTATGTACAGATGTCTTTGAGTCGTGTACGTATTGATTATTTTACACTCTGATGAATCAAACTATGAATTGTTGTTGTGTGCTAAATTTCCTAATTATCAAATTACATCTAAACTATGTTCTCAAAGTGTCCATTAAGAACGAAATAGAAATATAATGTTAATTCAGTCCGTGCAACTAAATCCTTCTTCAAAAATGGCCTCATTGATTGATTAAATTGTCAGCATAGAAGGTACTTCTTATATTGAAATGTATCCGTTGGATTGTATGTATTCAACACTCGCAAACTGAACCACTGAACGCGATTAGTTGAAATGATAATCCAATGTTAATTCTTGTTTTATTGTGTTTGCATTTGTGAAACCAATGTTTATGAAAACAGATTAATGAGGTTCAGTTTAGATAGTAGACATACCAAATGTTCTTAGTTTCAGAGGAAATTCTTTAAATAGTCGCTTACCTGAATAATTCTATCACACCTGGAATTATTTCTCCATTGTCATTAATCGTAAAGAGAAGTCTACGTTCAAAGGCTACATTTATCATCTTAAGTAGTGCGTTCCCTTCAGTATCCTTTGCAAGAAAGCATTTGTAGTCCAATTGTTTGTATGGTTTATCTGGTTTGACGTTTAATTTCTGAAACAATACGAGCTGACATTGTTACAGTGTATATAATTATTACGTTATTTGTTAGAAAAATATATCATTGAATTTATGAAGTTCGTTCTTGTTACACCCACAATCAAATACATTTGCAAAATAAGACGCAATCCCTTAAAAGACAAACCATGACACGCATATCATTGACGCTACTGATACTACACCAAATTTGTTCTTTGCCTTCCATTATTTCTGCTAAAATATTTTGCATTTATTTTCAAAAAGAAAATAATTTCAGACATGTCACAGTATAATTTAAAGATTTATCGTATGTCACATTAAGAAGAAATATATATATTATATTTCAACTTGAAATTTACCTAAAATCTTATACAACATGTATGTATATCAATGCCACGTTGTTTGCTGAATAAGACAAACATTATATGTATACACGATAGCATATTGTATTCAACACTAGGCTAATATTTATTGCACCCAAGGATTAAATCATACCTTCAAATAGAAATGTACTTCATTCCCCGTTACAGACATACTCATATATCATTATCACTTAGAATGCCAAATAATACACAAGATGGACACATTGTTTCGATCGAGGGTGTAGGACCCTTCTTGAAATGTAGGTCTTCAGTTGGAAATATTCTCATATGCAGCCAGTTTTATAAACTAGCTGTCTCAATGTCAGTATTTGGTTTGGTAGCTGGCTATTACTGAATAAAGTCAGTACACCATTGTGACACTAGACAGACAGATAAACAAACAGACATGCGGACTATATTTTCAAAATTACAATGTGTGAACCTGTTTATACTTTTAAGTTATGTGATGTGTTCTAATAGTAAGCACTCAACTTAGCAGTACTAGCAAAACAAGGATTCTAATCATAACATACAGACAGATAAAGACAGGTCAGCTATCTGATAAATCACAACAGATATATTAAGTTTCAAGTCATAAATAATTTATTTATGGAGTTTTTCACCCAATAACAGCTGTTAAAAATATGCTAACAACTTTATGACTTAAGTATAATAACCAAATGTAGATATATATGCCACTGATACAACGGAATTAAATTACCAGTGAGCAGTATTATATAATAATTTACAATTTAATCAGTCCAACTCTTACAACCTTCTTAAAATACAAACTTAGACTAAGTTTAAGATCTCATAACAAGAGGAACAAGATGGCCCTATATCGCTCACATGACAATCACTTTTCACTCACTAAAACTTTTGTTTTGAACCGGTGACATAGTTTTTACCCCAGACGACCCACTTTAGAACTATGTCCTACATATAAATAAGACAAACATTCTGACAAAACTTGGTGAATATCCAATCAACACCATGGAAACTACAGCATAGATAAGGTTTTCCTAAGATTTGACCTCGTGACCTAGTTTTTGACCTCAGATGACCCATGTTCATATTTGTCATACATATTATTAAGACAAACATTCTGACAAGGTTTGGTGAAAATTCAGCCAATATTTGACATCTACAGTATTAATAAGGTTTTCCTAAGATTTGACCTCGTGACCTAATTTTTGACCCTAAATTACCTATATTTCAATTTATTCTTAATATCGTTGAGACGAACAATCAGACAAGGTCTTGACAAGATCCAATCAAACCATGCAATTTAGAGCTTTTACAGGATGTTTACCTAAGATTTGACATCGTGACCTAGTTGTTTACCCCAGATGACCCATGTTCGAATTTGTCTTACATATCATTGAGACAAACATTCTGACAAGGTATGTTCCATGTCAAATATCCAAGTTTTACCCCGTATGGTTTAAGACAATTAGATTGTTTAATTTTTTCCTTCTGGTTGCCATGGAAACCAGAGTTCTGCATAAAATGAACTTCCTTAATCATTTGTTTTTGTAAATGACCACCCAAAGATCATATCTGTGGAGTTTCTTCAAATTTGACACAACCGTTTCAGAGGAAAGAACCTTCGAAAAATTGAAGACGGACAGACGGACGGACGACAGACACAATAGCACGCCAACAGCTCTCCCTGAGCTTTTCTGTAATAACTGTAATGAATTACTACACGACACCGACGCGTAACTGCACATTTTAATGCATGATGGCAGTCAATTTCTTCAAAATAGGATGCCAAAATGAACTTTTAAAAACAAAAATGTTAATATTCGACTACTTACATAATTATAATGATCTTTAGAACGCGTTTGACTGGGTATAAAGCTTTTATAATGACTACAAATGAATAAATATATATTATTGTCATATAAATGAAGGCTGAATAGCGAACCTTTCAAAACGTGTTGAAAAAATATACATATGAAATTGATATATTTGATTCTGGCCCATGCACCCCACCATACTTTCGGACTCTTTCGGAGTCTTGGGACTCTCTTTTTTCCTTAGTTAGTGTTCGTTCCATAAAGTAGAGATATTAAACTGTATTGTGTGAAAAAATTACGGATGTACTTTTTGGTAAAATGTTCTTCATATGTTTACCCGTGTCCTTTGTATATTTCAATTGTTTATTCCAAAGCTTTCAAAGCAAACCTAATCACTTCAAGTTCGTTATTTCCCAAGCAATTGAGGCCATTATGATATTGCGATTTGGTTGGATTTTTGGTTTAAATGAGATTTCTACACATTCATATTATAGTTTTCAAGGAAACAGGAGGTGTAATTACACAAACCTAGATAACAACGAATAATTAAACAATGTGTCATTACATTTAACACAGAGATCTCTATTGGAATGCTGTACCATTTTTATTCTTACTGATTTGGCATGTTATGATGAATTATTTATTTTTTAACTGTAAGTTGTAATGTTGAAATCAAAATGAATGCTCTGTTAAGCAGGATAACGTATTTTGATATGTCGATGGATTATTGTATACAGTCAGACTTAAGTTATATTGCTATGTGTGTGCTACTTCTTTCAACGGGATAACTTTATGGATGAACGGTTAATTGCTTTCATATCAAATATATTCAAGCATGCCGTCCGAATGCAATTCTTTCTCTTAAACGAATATTCGTTCACAATATCTTTAAAATGTAAATAGTTCTTACCGACTGTGTCCCTTTTGAAAACTTCATATTTATCTGATGGTAGTACACATCAAAAGTATATTCTTGGACAGATGACTCCATTGTTCCACCAGGCTGATCTACAGAAATATGTGTTTAAGTCATGAACAATGTAGGTAATAGATTAATTCAAGTCTTTTATAAAACAATGTTCAAAGTTTAATCGAACGTCAAATGTTGTGTAAACAAAAAAGCTTGTTAAAGAGGACCGCAACGAGCGGTGCCAACGCTCGTCTATGGACTGCTTCGGGAGATATAACCATCTATAAAGTGTCATGTTGCTACCTCACATAGTATCTGAGTCATGTCCTACACTAAAGTAACTGTTGTGCACGATCTGACACCGAAGTGATTACGTAAAAAGAAACAGACCAGCTAAATGTGATTCAATAGACATAAGTAATGGTTATGCATTTCAAATGTCTCTAAAAAATAACACACATTTTCGTTGTCGTAACTTCGAAATTGTAATAGCTTTGAACTATGAAATCTAATATCGAATGACAGTGAAAAGTACATACCACCATATGTAATACTACAAACATCACATCTGATAGTTCTGTTCCGTGTCATCATCTCATGATTACCCTTGTGACCACATAACAAGGAGATTTCATTCTGCAATGAATATTATACTATGGGAGATTTCATTCTGCAATGAATATTATACTATGTGTTTTATAAACACTAATCTCGATAATATCTAATATCTCATTTTCGAACGGTGTACGTGTACCCAGCAACAAAATACTTATTATGATAAAAGCTTTGATCGTTACTGTGTAATCATTTCTATAATAACGCGCTCAATGTGTCAAAAATGAGAAGTATATCCTACGCATTGTCCCTTTGCTGCAATGCGGTGTTCCGTATACTAGTATGTAATAATTAGTCGATTTGTTGTGAATTAAATGTGACTGACTGATGACAAAGGTTAAGAAGAACCTCCGTAGGTTAATCAAAATATTTCAATATACGGTGTGATTAGCAGACATTAAGAAGCAAGTTGTAGTTCTGTTGAAGTGGTAACTGACTATATAAATTCAAAGATTTAGTTCAAATTTTCCCTGAATATTTTAACTCATGCAAACAATTGTCAAACATGTCTCCCAAACATATTTTTTGCAACTTGTAATGCTGCAATCGATCTCTAAATTTCGAATTCCATCGCTATATTTACAGGGTGGAACCCGATGTCAAACATGAGAATTATAATCCGTTATTCAATACATTTCGATTTTAACGCATTGCATTTTCCTTCATTGAACTTTTTTATTTCTATGTTCATGTTCGGTTTAAAAGTTTTGTCCGGTAAGCGATATAAGCCCGTAAATCTTAATCTTACTCTTAAGTCACCTTACAACGAACAAAACATAAAACAACACCGTACCGATTTATTTCAACTCTAACATTATTTCTACAATCAATTCGGCGCTTCTTAAAACCCTTGAGAAACATTGACTAAGACATCAGTCAAAGTATTTTTATAAAGCTTTCCTGTACATTTATACTAATTTGTTTAATTCGTAAAAAACTAAGACCACTTACGCTTTTCATTTTAAGCTGCTCATTATATTTTCCTTTCAATGTTTGCATTTCATGTTTCATAGCCTGTGTAAAATGATAATGTTACATACAAATAATAACATGTAAAATGCTTCAAAATATCATGAATCACATTGTAAAATGGTTTCGTTAATCTGGCATCTACATGGCTTATTATGTTTAATCAGAAATCTATGTATATCATTTTAAGCAATTATAACAGTGGTAGAATTATATGGTTAACATTCTATGGTAGAATTTACTTACATCAAGTTTCAATTCCAGATCGTCTATTTTCTTTGATTTCTTCGCAATCTGTGTCTGCAATGTATTTTAAGGAATTAAACATCACGTAAAAGAATACTTTACTGAATTTATGAAATAATTGTGTTTCTATTTACTCCGTATTCATCTCATATAAATTTAAAGACTTGGGGCGGTTTCCGTTTGCTCAGTGTTTATCGCTAGGTTTAATTACAATGTTGTCTAGTTTAACATGACGCCATCCCACCATGCTCATTTTGTATTAACTGTAGTATTTACGGATTACAAGTATTTCTTACATAATCCTTGTCATCTTTCAATAAGGTTGGCTATAATAGTCAACATAGTATTCACAACAATGTCAAATATAGTTTTTGTATGGGCCTGTGTTTGTCCAACTTTATGTCATAAATATGACGTAGATAACAGTGTCATTTCAAGTTTTTGAATATAAATGACTGCAATTGGGTGGGAACCTAATTGTATATGCAGTTTTTACGATGGGATAGCTTTGATGATTTATTTAGCATTTAGATATGGATGAAATGATACATAATTAGCTTCAGGGTGAAAGAACAGGAACCAACGGTGATTGATAAATCGAGACAAATACAAATAAAATCATCAGCGCAATGGAATTACTTAATGATACATTGCATACTGTACATGTATATCAAATTACCTCATATTTCAATTTCATTTCGTCCATCTGTGCTGTATACTTCGACACTGTAATCTGTAATAAATAATGGAGACTGAATAACCATAACAGTAGCATATAAATAAGTTTCCCATAAATGTAGCTTTTTGACAATCTTCATAAGCTACACACACTTATTTAGACTTACTATTCACATAACGGTGCATTTTTGCTTTTATTAAATTTTAAGTGTCACCCAGCTGATACAACATATAACATATTTTACCTCGGTTTCCTCTCTCTGAGACCTCAGTTGCTGGAACAATTTATCAGCTCGCTCTTGTTCCTTCTTGAGACTAATTTCTAAATCGGGTTCCTCATCTGTAAGTTTGCAGTTACATTTTACAAATTGAATGAGAAAAATGTTTAATCGAACACATTATATGAAATAGACAGCAACGTATTAAATCTCTAAATATGGACTGCGATTGACATTTACATTCCAGTGTGACATTTCCTTGAAATTATTCAGACTTGAGAAAATATCGATCATATACATAATACACAACCTATTAGCATTCCTGTTAATGTACTTATTTGATAAAAAAGTACGTTTCCTATCATACTAGTATATATATATTATTATACATATTAAATTAGATGTATATACATTATTATTACATTTAATTACAGGCCTTTACCTTGATTGCAATCTGTAAATCTACCAAGAGGTCTGGTTTGTGTGGAAAAATCTTTCAGTAACTTGCTAGGTTGGAAGGTGAATTTTGTGATGACGTGGCGATCAATCGTCGATAAGGTATTCCGTAATGAAGCTACTTTCTGTTCTGATTGTACGGCCAAGACAAAGAGCTGATTGGTCCGTTCTTCATTTTGGAAGGCTGCAGTGACCTCATCCAGCTTTGATCCAATAACGTCTACATCACTCTTTAATTTATCAATAAGCTTCCTGTTTGCTATTCCCCTCCTATCAACTTCTTCTAGGGCAACTTTCTTCGCTCCGGTTACATATTTGATCAGCGATTCTGTAAATGATATAATATCATCTTCAGCAGATTTCTTCATCAGCGACATAGCTTTAGATTGTTCATCAATGGTATCTTCACATTCTTTGTGGCTCTTTTCTAAACTTTGGATTAGCTCTAACATCCGAGTAAGTTCGCCATTTTCTTCAAATTTCCTTGAAGCCTCAGAAATGTATTCACTATTGCATTGCTTATGTCCAACAAAAATGCATTCTCCACAACCGAAGAACTTGTGTTTCGGGCAGTATAACTTGATTGGTTGATGGTCGTGTTCAGTGCATGTCTCGTAGTAATCCAACGTTGAATCTGGTTCATCTTGAAGAACATGGTTTCTGCTTTTTCTACCCTTTCTGTGCCGATCAAAACATGATTGACATATGTATATTTCACATTGTGAGCAGTACCCTACTGATTGTTTCTCCTCACACATCTCACATTGCTCTTGTTTTGCTGTCCTCCTTTTACCATCTACTTGACTTTCTGATGGTTCAGGCTCAGCCATTACGTCAGTGATATGAATTGCAATCACGACAATTTCCTAAAACTGAAAAAATACTAATTGCGTACATTTGCGCGACATGTTGTTTAAGATGTATTATTTTACAGTATACCACGCACAATCAGTGTTATGATATGCTATGAATGTATTATCTGTTAAAATAATGTAGTATAATTTCCAGTTTGTTACCAGATAGAAAGGAAAGTATATAACAATATAAGTATAACTGACTGTTACATTTACAACTTTCAATGACGCAGTGTGATGAATTTAAGTTAAATTTAGGATCAGAAAATTGTGCATGTACACCAGTTAGACATTATTGTTTATTTAATTGTAGATTTTTATGAATTAATGTATCCCCTTCACAATCGATCGTTGTATAGTTTAATTTGTATTTGCATTATTTCCTACATTTATACATGTTTCACTTCACATGCGATGATTAATTATATTTGGTTTAAAATGTATGCAAGTCTATTTTGACACATTTATTGTAAGAAACGTGTAAATGTATACTAATAGAAAATGTAACGAATACATGCACTTACAATGGTACATATATACGCACACATGTTTGTATATATAGTGTATACATGTATTACTAATATACTGACCGGTGATGCATGCATGTATTTTGAAATATCGATATCGAAATGTCCATTTCATATTATAGTCCACATGTACATGTGTTTGTAGTTAGGATGGTTCAATACCATATAAAGAGTTCTAAATTTGTTGAAGGAAGACGATAGTATATGATTAGTGTGAATATATTACAAACCGGATACCAACTTTATTTTGCGAGAAAAGATAGTATCCACATACCTATCGACATTTTGAAAAGGAATATATGTAAACAATTATTATCTAAATTTCTTACAGTTTTATGATATTTGATAAATGAATTAGTATTTTTGTTAACATGATACAAAAATCTAAATTACATTTGAACATAAATGAAGAATAACTAACATCCTTGAATAGTAAACGTTCGTATATTCGGAGGTCCTCAGAGATAATGCCTGTTTTGTTTGGAATTTCGTGTAAGGCATAGTGACATTTTAAACATTTTTCGTAACATGTTTCATTTTTCATGCACACCTTACATTCGAACTGCCTATGTTAATGCTGCGCTATGCTTGGTTATTTCTCAAACCTTATTAATTCATTGACAATTCCAGAATAAATCCTCACGGTTTCCAATAGTTTTACTTAAGTGTTATCAATATTTATTGTACATAATTATTTTATATCATGGATCATCAGATATATTATTTTGTAAACAATTATAACTTTTTAGTAAAGGAGCTAAAAGATATGACCCTGAGTACTCTAAAGTAACATTATGCATAAGTGTTTATCAGACGTCGCATTTACATCGCATCGATTTAACCGTACCGATCTTTGCTCAATTGACGCTTTATGTTAGTTTATGTTAGATTATTACACAGATAGACACAAGTTAAACAAATATAAAATTTCTGTGTTAAGTGTCTGCATTCATATGCAAGTTATTTAAATAATCGAACGATAATTAATAATTATAACTAGAACTGTCACAGAGGTGACTTATACCCCCGCCGCCGCTTTGACACTAATAATGTAATAGTATACTATATGGCTAAGTTCAAGGGGACATAACTCGGCAATGAGTGAATCACTGGGCATGACAATTATGTCTTGAAAATCTACATTTAATATTGATAATATATTTCAAGTTTCAATTCAATCCCTTGAAAAATGTGGAAGATGTTCGCTCCACAAACTAAGACTGCTATTCTACACTATATCGCTAAGTTCAAGGGCACATAACTCTGAAAAGAGTTAATCGCTGGGAATGAAAATTGTGTCTTGCACATGTACACTTCATGGTGATAACATATTTAAAGTTTCATTGCAATTGCTATAAGAATGTGAAAGTTGTTTGCTCCACAAACGTTCGATATTTTTTGCGGACGGACCGACCGACCAACCGACAGAGTGACTCCAATATACGCCCTCTCGTTTGCGGGGGTATAATAATCTATGAACCTACGACTGCTTTGTCACAACCAATTTAAACAATTTTATACTCATTAACATCGACTGCTCTGGGTCAATTAATAAAAATACATAGCCTACATTCATATACTGAAAAATAAATAATGTCCTACCTGGTTTTCGGAAAATAGAATTACCATATGACCTATATAGTTTATCTAACAATTGTAAATGTTGCGTTAGTGCCTACTTATAGAATATCATAGTTACAATGTCGTTACGTGTATATAATACTGACGTAAATTGCATATACTTAAATTTTGACATATTTCATTAAACTGTACGTCAATGTACAACAGACATGTCGTAAGTAGGTTAGATTCACCGATATACTGCCTACTTTCGCTTTCGATTTTACACACTTATCAATTATCTTAAAAGACAATAGTTTAAAGCGATGAATCAATAATATATATTATAAGGATACTACTTACATAGCAAATTGAAGTAAAATTAACATTCCATATTTAATCTGATTTTGTTGTTATGCTAGAGCACTTTCGGTTTTATTGATACCAATAAATCAATTAAACTGATGTCAGAACTCTAACATTAACATATGCAATATCATATTCACATCTTCAATACAAATTATATTATTCACTCACCGTGAACTTTCTGTTTTGCTAGTATTTGTAATCAACACGCAATAGAATCGGAATCAACAATCATTGATATAAACTAGTCACAAGGTAGTCATGTCACATGACTACCGGATGTAACATTCGTAGATTGTTCTGAATCAGTTATTTCCCCTTTATCGGTTAACTATTCACATTTTAAATGTTTACGCGTTTGTTGTTTGATCTAGTTTTTACATATGCACAAGATGCTCTAGTGATATATAAATTAATTACACTGTGTTAAGTCTATATTGTATCAAGATCATGGTTAGTTGTTAAATCTAGTTAACGGTTTGTAACATTCTTTGTTAAAAAAGCATGTACACTGAAGAGCAGTGATAAAATAGGTCGGCAACTGGTCTTCATTTTTGAAAAATCAATGGATTAACTATTGATATCTTGATATAAACTTATTGTTGTTCCTAAATAGTTTGAGCAAAGGGATTCAGCACACATTTTGACATTTTTTTTAAAATTATGTGCCGACTCCCTTTGGCTTTGAGATGTGTTAAACTCATGTGCAATATAATTTTAGACTTTAAGCAAATGTTTGCGAATTGTGGTCAATCTTAACATTAAGTCGTTTTTGATACATGTATACTAGAATTATACTACCTGATATAAATATTATGCTTACAGAACAAGTTTAATTTGTCACCATGTTTGTTATGACAGCGCCTAGAAATATAGAAAAACATTCGTTTCCAAATAAACACACGCAGGTAGATATTTCGCTGGTGAAATAACCAACAAGTAAAAGTTACAGTGTATTTACTAGTATGCAATGTATATGCATATACACCAACATTTGTTGGTATCGGTTATGATGTTTAAGATTTCAGTCTCGAATTGTCTGACATACGGAAGATATTTTTTGTGAAAGAAATGCTAAGTATTATCCAGTAAACGAATTCTATTCAACGCTAGTCAGTCAAGGACTCACCGATTGATGCATCCACTAGTGGTCATTGAAACTCAGTCATAGCGATGTAAGCTGTGAGGGAGCGCTCCTCTGTATATTTTTTCGGCAATACCTAGAATCATCATTGAATAGAATGGGTCGCCAACAGTCCTGTTCCATACCAAGTCATCTACATATCGGCTTCAGACAGATGTCTTCTACCATTTATATAAAATTATAGTGTCCTATATGTGTCATGTTCATGTAGACAATAAGTCAAAAATCACTATGAGAGGAAATATGTTTGTCATGCGTACCATGCAAAACTTATAATTCTGCCAATGCAGTCTGTGATAAGCCTGGATATTATTCCTAAAACTCTGTCATGTGATGTTTTATGTTGGTATTTATAATACAACATATTTTCAATACAGTATTTTCCGATGTCATATTTCATAATCACTGTTAATATAAGTAGTCTATATTCCATATGACGATTTGCCTACCGGTAACGTGTTACCAAATCGCTAAGCTGAGTCTTGTCAGATGTGTTTCGTGTAAAACATTTATTCCTTATGTTTTGTTTGTTTTAATCATAAGTGTACGAATACTTTTTGAGTAGTCTGAATATAAAAAAAATGCGAGTCTGTCCACGGAAGACGTATTTATGACGAGTCAGGATAAGGAAGTGAAGACGACACAATAACTATTTCCTCCGTAACTAAATGGTGGCATTTATCTTTTCCGTGATAATCAAACCTACAGGAGGATATAATACTCTTCAAACGTTTACAAGTATAATTCAACAGTGACTTCGACATTAATTAATATGATATACTAGTATTTAATTGCTGATATTATCTTATTAATAAACTGTTATGTTATAAATGAACTAATTGAATTAAATAATTCAATGCCATTTGTTTCAGAAAAAGACTCTTCGCTCCCGTATTGTACGGAATCCGGATAGGGCCACAACATGCTCGCCCCGCACCTTTTTAATTGTCCCAAGAAAAAAACCCGCAAAATTTCATTCTACGAACTTAATTTTGTCTTTTTTTTCTGACTAATTCACTGTTTTTAGCATTGCTGTTTCATCTCATAAAGCTTAAAAATGACGCGAGGTGAAAGTTTCACATTGTTGCATCTTTTTGCAATAAATCAAAGTCAGTGAAGTATTCAAGATTCGACGTTGCATCGGCCAGGGATGTTATATAACATGTATACATACTATGCATCCCTGCATCTATTTTCGGAGGGGGCTGCTCTATGTTGTAATACATTGACACCGTGTACAATTCTACAATTAAAAAAAAAAGATAATGCGAGATTATTAATTAAAATTTCGAGTTCTGTTGATCTGTAACATGGTCTAATTATTCCCATACTACGGAATACGGATAGGACCACAGCGATCTAGCCCCGCACCTTTCCGACTGGCCCAAGAAAAAACAATGCGAAATTTTATGTTACAATATATACGAGTATATATATATACAGTCTTTTTTCTGGCCAATTTACTATGTAAAGCATTGCTATATCGTCTCATAAAACCTAAAACATGACGCGAAATGTCATTTTCCAATCAGCATATCATTTTCATGGGTGTAGGAATAAAGGGTGTGGTTCTAGTACAAATAAAAATGACGCAAAATTCTAATTTATAATCTCGCGTAATTGTTATCTGTACTAGAGCTATTTCAGTCGCTCCGATTGGTGCATCCGTCCACAATTGCTTTATACAACATCTGCAGTTGTTCAAAAAAAGATAAATTAAATTAAGAACTCGAAAAGCTTTAATAATCTGCATTCCCGAAACAACAACATCTAGAGTTTGGTGTGTAATATTGCCTACATCTCTCTACCAAGTTTGTTCAATTTATGCCCCTGGGCCAAAATTGGCTTCGCTACAGGGTCATTTGATTTTAAATAGACTTATATAGGTAAATTAAAAATACATATAGCTTAGATATTTTGAGTGTAGCATCATCTAGTATACCTATTCCAAGTTTGTTCATATTATTGCTCAGGCTTAATATTGACTCTGGCCGGGACTTATTCAATTTTACATAGACTTATACAGGAAGATTTTTAAAAAATCTTCTCTAGCTTAGATAATTTGTATGTAGCATCACCTAGTGGACCTAATAATGGCCCAAGGGTAAAAATTGGCCCCATCCCAGTGGTCACTTGATTTACATAGGCTTGTATAGGAAAATTGGAAAATCTATTCTTGTCAGAAACCTCAATGCATAGAGCTTAGATAATTTTTATGTAGTATTGTCTAGTGGACATCTACCAAGTTTGTTGAAGTTGTGGCCGCGGGTCAGAAATTGATCTGCCCCTGGATTTACTTGATTTTTACAATTGATTATACAAGAAAATCTAAAAGCTGTTCTTGTCAGAAACTGCAATGCATAGAGCTTAGATATTTTTATGTAGTATTATCTAGTTTATTCAAATGATAGCCCTGAAGACATAATTGACCACACCCCGAGAGTTACTTAATTAACATAGGCTTAAATACATGGAAAAATGAAAAATGTTCTTTTTTCTGGTGAGTGATCATAGGGCCACCATGGTCCTCTTGTTTAGTATGTCGAGGTAATAAAACCAAGCAGTCTCCTCCGAAAAAAAAGATACACCAATGAAATGTCGATCAAATCTCGCGTTTGTTTTTCTTCAAACAAATTCCATATTATACTTGTAAACTTGCTGCAAAATATTAATCATAAGTTCATATTAAGATGCATCCATACAATTTTTCCCATGCAAATGATTACACCATCAGACAACATACCGAATTTGGACAAATAGGATGGGATTTGTTGAAATTGGTCCAGGATGGAACTTTTAACTTACACGATTCATGATGGACTGTTTCAATATTTCAATTAAAATAAGCTAAACTATCAACAAAGTATTATGAACACTCAATTATAAGCCATCAAATAAAAAACGCTCAATTGTATGCAACCAAGTCATCGCTCTCTATTCCAAGCACTCAAGTTATAGCACTCTATTTCAAGCACTCGAGTTATGGCACTTAAATCTCAAAATTGATGTCTCAGCTATCAAATACATAGTTCCAACATCTACAATATTTACCTCCCTTGGTGGCCATATTGTTTGGTAAATTCAACAGGCATTGATATTTATATTTTTGTTTTGATAATTCTAAACATAGGATATTCATATGTGACAACTACATTTTCTTAAACCTAATGTGCTTAAGGCATTAACAACTTCATGATTATGTTAATTTCTTTAGAATGAATTGTTTAATAACCAATTTTCAGATTTTTTCTATTAAGCACATAAGGCCTAGCAAGATGGCCGCCAAGGGAGGTAAATATTGTAGATGTGGTAACTATGTATTTAGTCTCCAATCCTGGCAGCTTTCATAGTATGAGAACCCAGCAATACATATATGCTTAATATTTATGTTGTAATAAGGCAGAAAGCCGTAACATCATGTTTAAAACACTATCTAACTAAGTTTGAAATATAGAAAATAAAACTGTTTAAAGGAGTAAACAATCAAGATTCCTTTGTCTAAAAAAACAATGAAGAGCGCATGCGCAATGTTGGCGAAGCGACTAAAAGACTACTCGTACCGTAAGAACGCAACAGAGTTCTCGTTCTTGCCACAATGGGCATCTGACATATAAATGACATCACACAGCTCCAAAATAAAATATTTTATATACATATAAGATACATATCTTTACACATTTTATGGGATTCAATTTTCAGAGAACAATTGTTGGGACAAGCTTGGGCTCAGAGTTGTTACGCAATATGCAAAATGAACACATTTGTCTGTTTGTTGATTATTAGACCAATTAATTAACAAAAGACTGAGCTCCACTTTTGCACTTGTCTTTAATCTCAATGTTGTGCTTTTTTCTGGAACACTTTGAATTCAAACTTGACATTGTTTTCTTCATAAGTTATCCCTGCCTCTTTGTGTTCTCTGAAGAAAATAAAAAAACTTATCAAGTCAGGAGAAAATTGTCGTGTTTATGGTTACCCCACTGTGCCGACTTGTATTAGCAAGGCCTTTTATCTTCTTAAGCAGAGGAAGACAATTTGGGGGAAGAAATTTCCAAAAAAAATACATTGCTGAAAAACTAATTTGAAGAAATAGTAAATCAATTTCTCACGTGAATAAACTTACATTATTTAGCATTTTTTGAAAACAACAAAAGTTTTTTATCCAAACACTGTAGAACATATTCTAACTTGGTTGTGTAACCTTCTCCAAATTTTCTTAACTGATAGGCTAAGGAGTTCTGTTTATGACTTGAAAGTTTGGTAAACATATCCAGGGATGTTATGTAATATCGAATCCCTGATATGTCATAAAATAGATGAATGTTCACAGCGGATGTTATGTAATATAGCATCCCTGATATGTCATAAAATAGAAGAATGTTCACAGCGGATGTACTTTTTTATATCGAGTTCTACGCAGTCAGAGTCATATGAGGCAGACACTTCACCTAAGCATTGTTCCTGGGAAGAACCAGTACTAGACTCCTATCCTCTGTAAGCAACTGTCTACTTTCTCACATAAAGAGACATGTTTGGTTGCAGGATTCGAACCCAAGACCCTCTATCAGTGAGAGGTTACAGTGATTTGAAGCCAGCGACCTTAACCACTCGACCACAGAGGCAGGTCTTGGAGGATGTACTACTGATGTAGAGAACTGAGCACTTTGGTCAGAATCAAAATTCATGCCCTGAGTGAGTAACTGTCTATTTCGGCAAATGCTTATGAAGACCATCTATCTTCTTTTAGTACTCCTAGATTTTTTTATCTTAAATTTTTGTTTAATACAAGATATTGACTGAACACATAAAGCAAAAACAAGCCAATTTAAAGAAACAACATGGATGCTTTCTAAAATACCCTGTTTAAGAAATCATGTAAAAAGGTACAAATGTATCTACTTAATGACAATCAATTTCAGTTAAATAGGAATTCAACGATACAAGCTTTGACAACTACAAACAAAGAATACATGGTAGCAGAGACGTATAATACAAGAGTTCTATTATACGTCTCTGATGGTAGTAAAGATAAACTTGAGGTTAGTTTATTTTACGTTCATTAACAAAAGCTTGCAAGTACTTGGGTTTGTAAAGTGATTCAATGTTACTTATAAACAATAGCATACTTGATCTCTACAAAGTTGTCTTCAAACTCAGGAAAGAAAGTATCTGCTGCAAAGTCGGTATATACATATGTGAGATAAACTTTCCCACATCTAGAATGCTTCATCGCTGCCTGAAATACAAAATAAGATACTTACAATGTTAATATAGAAATTATGAATGATAACAAACTAATGACAGTATTGTTGCTATAACAATGATCTTGAAAATAATATTAAATTAAACAAGAGGGCCACGATGGCCCATAATCGCTCACCTGAGAACAAAGGCCAATAATTAATGACCAGGTAATATAGGTTCCATCTCGTAAAATTCAGTCTTACGTAGAGTTTGAGATCAAAACCAACAATGAAGGTATAATACTGTTAAACAAGCTAAAACGTAGCAAATTTCTAATACAAGGGCCCATAACTCCTGAAGTTGTGGTCCGATTCCACCCATAACTTAACTTGTCCAAAACCATAAGGTCATACACATTCATTGTAAATTTGATCGGTGTATAAATGAGGGCGCTAGAGTGTAAACAAGCTAAAATATTTAAATGAAGGTGCTAGAGTGTAAAGCAAATTTTCTAAGTCAAGGGCCCATAACTTTCGTAGTTTTAGTTCGATTCCGCCCATAATCAAACTTGTTCAAGATCTTTTGGTTATACTCATTTACTGAAAATATTTTAGGGATCCTTGAATAAATGAAGGCGCCAGAGTGAAAACAAGCTAAAATATAGCCAATTTTCTAAGTCAAGGACCCATAACTCTTGAAGTTCTGGTCCGATTCCGCCCATAATGAATCAGGTGAGCTAAAAATCTATGCATCATAAATAGAATGGTCCAAAATAGTCCCAACATATAACATTAATATTCTATAGGTAGAATTAACAGTTGAACTTTTCTAACCCTTTAAGAATTGATGCACACACCCATTCTTTAAAGAAATAATTGAGTATGACTCCAAAATGATTACACATTCTTATGCCCCTGTATAAATAGATCGGGCGTATATTGTTATTGGCCTGTTTGTCAGTCTGTTTGGTTGTACCTATCTTTAACCTTGCCTATAAAACCAAAACACTTCCACCTACAATTATCAACTTCCATATGATGATTCCTCATGACAACCTCTACATGCCTGTGCATTTTCAGGTCAGTATGTCAAGTTCACCCAGAGGCAGCATTGTGTTTCAAAAACACATCTTGTTCGTCAGTAAAAATGGCTCTTTTCTCAAGAATGAAAGAAAATCATCTGTGTCCAAATATGTATCACAAAGTAATAACACAACATTAAGTAGCTTATAAAATATCTCATACCTCGTACACTCTGTTTCCACCCATGATCCAAACACTGTCCACTTTCTCTTGTATACTATCTATGTATTCTACAGAAGCATTAAAGCTTGGCACAATTCTTAAAATCCTTGGATGATTCAACGTACTGAAAACATTCATAGTACTTAGTTATTTATTAACATTTTATAAAAGTAAACTTGTGACTTAATTTGTTTAAGTAGAAAATGCATTTAAATTACCTCCCTTAAGAAGTATGATCCAAACATATTTTAATCAACTCCCTTTAGCTACTAACTGATCTCCCTTTAGCAGTATGACACAAACTGATATCAATTACCTCACTTTAGCAGCATGACACAAACTGATATCAATTACATCCTTTTAGCAGTATGACACAAACTGATTTCAAATACCTCCCTTCTGATGTTCATAACACAAATTGATTTAAACTATATCCCTTTAGCAGTATGATTCAAACATATTTCAGTTACCGCCCTTTAGCAGTGTGTACTTGGATTATTCCCCTTTATAATAAGTGAATGCGTACTGCACAGTAAGTATGCAAACTCAATGATTGTCACATAATTATATAATACCCGTATACACGACTAGAATCTAATTTATGAATTGACATGCCTGAAACCAAGGCAATAGTAGCATGGAAGAAAGGAGGATGGAGTATAAAGCTTACAGTGAAGTACCTTCTATCTGCTGTTTGACTGATAACCACATAGTATATATTTGGCCTCGATCGTTTGTCTGGTTCACCACTCAACCATGTAAGTCTACCGGCTATATGTATAATCATTTTATCTAAAAACAATAAAATGTTTAATTTTAAACATAACATGAAAATTTGTCATTTGTTAATGAATTTCGAACTATTTGGACACAGTATTAAATACAAAATGGAGATTACGACAATACAGAACATTCGGTAAAGGTAAAGGATATATATGTATTTATAGTCTGATATAATTTTATATATACATGTTCAGCCGACTTTCATAAGTTACACCCCCCCCCCCCCCCCGATCACTTGTTTATAGGTCATCCATTTACACTCGGCACCATAAGGCAGCCACGGATCATTGACTTATTTCTCTCACGGGTACCCATTTAAACACCTGAGTGGAGAGCAAACATGGGATAAAAGATTTTTGCTCAGAAAAATTCTGATGGTCCAGGCAGGATTTGAACCAGGGACCTCATGATCCCAACACAAGCATTCTACCACTGGAGCACCGTTCCCACATGACAATCACACATTCACACAAGAGCTGTTATGTAATCCATAAATATAAAAATGATTCCTGAATAAAACACAAACAAAAACATATCTCGGTAAACCCACCAATACAAGACAAAACAAAATCAACCTGAAGTGGACTTCCTTGGAATAGTCTGAAGCTAAGTTTAACTACACAGACCCAAAATTAAAATTATACATTAACTTCAGCAGGATCTATTTTGTACATGATTCTGTATTTAGGGTAAGCATGTTTTTATTGTAGCTTTTATGTCACATCAATGTGTTGTTTTTTTTCAATGGGTAAAACCTAACCAATTCACTTTATTATAATAAGACTTCAAAATAAAGAATTCTGATTCTTACATAAGTCCTTGGTAATAATCTTATAAACAAAATCACATTAGTAACCATGGTAACCAGTTGCTATGACAACACTTACCTGCACGTTTATCTCTTGGAGTTGATGTTTTAGTTGTGTAGTAATCGTAATCTTTCCTTAAACATAGAAATATACATCTCATGAATAAGAAGACATTACGGCATAAAATAAATGGTTTGTTTCTAGTAACCTCACCTACATTAATTTTTTTCCTGGATTTCTCAGTAATCCCTACGAATGGTCAACTTTCTCACTTTTTTACACACTTTTGAGAACAAAATAAATTATTTCCTACCTACCTACCTACCTTATTTTTAATGAGCATGTAACCAGAAAAAAATTCATTTAGGTACAAAATACATAGTTCATGTTCTTAGCCAGAAAGTCAATGACTGCCATGTTTCATGTATAATTTTTCAATCACTTACTGTTTTGTAAGAACTGTGATTAATACACAATACAGTACATGTATTTTGCTTTCATGGAAGTGCATATAGATACAGTGCATTTTTTTCAGTTTAGCTGAATAAAAAAGGACTTTATAAACAAGAGGGCCAAGATGGCTCTAGATCGCTCACCTGAGAACAAAGACATTATAATTAATGACCATGTAATATAGTTTTAATCTCGTATAACACATTTTTACATAGATTTTGATCAAAACCAACTTTAATTTTCATGAATACTGGGTGCAGGGCAATGTACATTCTGTCTAAATACGATTATGATTATATGTTCAGGATTGGTGAAGAATTGAAGGCGCTATAGTCTAAACAAGCTGAAATACAGCAAATTTTCTATTCCAAGGGCCCATAACTCTTGAAGTCCTAGTCAGATTTTGCCCATAATTGAACTTGTCCAATACCTACAGGTCATACACATTCACTGAAAATATGATCAGGATTGGTGAAGAAAAGAAGGCGCTAGACTGTAAACAAACTCAAATATAGCAAATTTTCAAAGTCACGGGCCCATAACTCTTGCAGTTCGGGTCTGATTTCACCCATATTTGAAGATGTCCAAAATCTTTTGTTCATACACATTAACTTTATATATGATTAGGATTGGTGAATAAATGAAGGCGCTTGAGTGCAAACATGCTAAATATAGCAAATTTTCTAAGTCAAGGGCACATAACTCTTGAAGTCCTTGTCCGATTTTGCCAACAATCGGTCTTAGCCGAGACATTGTGGCTATATACATTGTGACCAAGTTTGATAATGATTGTTTAGGAGCTGTGGAGTGTAAATTAATTGTGGACGAACCATGGAGATTCATCAATCCTAAAAGCTCACCAGGTGAGCTAAAAAGTCCAAATTTATCTAAGGTAAACATTTTCAAATATAATATTAAATTAAAATAGGGTCTAATCTTACTAACTGTGAAGGACTTACTTCAATGAAGGCCAGGGTAGACCCATCTTGTAGCCAATTGCACGGTTACCATGGCACATAGCAGCCATCACATCAAATAGCACAGGAACATTCTAGCAACATCAAATTGGATTATGCCAGTGTATAAGTCAGTGTTATCTAACTTCTAATACAATCAAAGATATATACAATAATTATTACATGTGACCAATAACATTCAACACAATAGTGGTGCAACAATATATACCGTTATGTTGTGATGCAGTGTTGGGCCGAATCATACCGCAGTACGACATCCATATACCTACATAAATAATTGTGCATATAATCCAGTTCCAATACAAATGAATGCAGACACAATTTTTAGTGTTGTTTTGAGCCATCAAAGACCGATTCATCCTTCTGAATAACAAATTAAGTTATTATTTGTAGTTTCCCAGATAGTTTATCTATTGGTACTGATAAACTTTCAACTGGTTATACTCTATGAACAACAAGGTACTACCTTATACAGTTATATCTCTATATGGTAATGATTTAACACTTGAGTTGGCAATGGCTTGAGTTATTGAGTTTATCATTATATACTTCACTGTATTGCAATACGGGTAATGCTGTATCGTTATACCCCTATTAAGCACAGTTCTACATATAGTCGTATGACCAATGTACACAATGACCAAACTATTCAACGAACATCTATATACAGTCATATATGGTAATAACATCACTTATGAACATTCACCACACTGCTCTACATAGTTATGTGGACAATAGCCATACAATTCCATGTACAGTCATACCTGTAGTTTATTTGACATATGAACCAAATACAGGTAAACCATAACCATCCATGGTCTTGTTTTCTACTGAATATATCAGATTTGTATTAATTTTACAAGCAAGTATGACAAGTTGTATTGTATTGTAGCTGAAACATGTGATTTGTAGCAATAGAGGCAAACAAGTACACCTCTAATAACATATTTTACATTTGGGAAACTGACAGTTCTTTAAGACTTAAAAACAATGAATGCAAACATGATATTGTCAAATTTTTAATAAATGTACCAAAAAATACTTCAGTTCTTAACATTATTAAATGCATGTATTTCCAGTTGTTAACCATATCAAGACAATATTTCAAATCTAACATCATGTACATTGTAAGGCAATAATGACTGACAAGGAAGACACATTCAATGCTTTTGTCAAACAACAATTTGAAGAAGAACTATGCCAGAAAATGGTTCAAGCCTACTATACTACCAGGTATGTATGCTTAGAAACGTGTCTGGCAGACACGAATATCCCACTGAGAGCTATGTCAAAAAGGGGCCATAACTCCTGTAAAAATGTTTGAATTTTATTGGAAATTAAAACTGACCAGTATTTCATTATTGCATACCTTCATGCAAAATATGAAACCAATGCATGAATATTTTCTAGAGTTATGGCTCGGAAACCAATATTTGAACAGATGGACACCAAACATTCAATGGACAGAGAGGTGTAACAATTAATGCCCATAATAAAAAAAGATTTATTTCAATTTAAATAAATGTTGAGATGACAATTCTCCAATAACAAAATGAATATGTAGTAACAACTTGAACCTAATTCAAACACTGACATTTGAGATTCTGACTCAATCTTGACAAATAAAACTTAAATCCCACATTGAGATTCTAACAGACAGTCTAACTACAAGGGTTCAGGTTTTCCAGTTGCATTAAACAAAAATTGGGAAAAAAGGAATGAAATAAACAAACAACAGCGCATCAAGCGGTGCCAACACTCATCTAATAATTGCCTCAGTAAAACCTATCCACAAATTAAGTTCCATGTTGCTTCCTCTTACAGTTTCTGAGTTATGTGCTACATTAATGTTTTTGAACAGATGCAGATGATGCAAAGATCACAATAGATGGACTTTCTTTAAAAACAGCCGAGCTAAAAAGTCAGAATTTGGTAAACAAATGTAGGAGTTTTAATACAAAACAGTTATTTCTTATTTTATCTAAAAGTTACCATTCCATGCTGAATATTAGCTGCAAGTGACCGGTATCTCTTGTATGAAGTCTTCTCATAACATATATTGCAAGACACCCGTCATTTAAGCTAGAATCATCATTCTGTGAATAAATCTCAATCAAAACTATGAATTCAAAATCAAGAATGATATGATTTAAAAAAAAGAAGAAAAAATAGAAACATTTAAAAAAGTATGAAAAAGTATTAACACTGGAAAACCTGAGTGTTGATACAAACTATACTGTACACACATAGAAAAATGAAAATCGGAAGTGAACACATTAGATCACAAAGTTATCAGATCAATATTGAAATTGCTACATATTGATAAGGTTACAATGTTAAGGTTACAATAAAGTGATAAGGTTACAAAGAAAATGTCAAGTTACAAAGAAAATGTCAAGTTACAATGAAAATGTCAAGTTACAATGAGAATGTCTGAGTTACAATGAAAATGTCAAGTTACAATGAAAATGTCAAGTTACAATGAAAATGTCAAGGTTACAATGAGAATGTCAAGTTACAATAAAAATGTCTGAGTTACAATGAAAATGTCAAGTTACAATGAAAATGTCAAGGTTACAATGAAAATGTCTGAGTTACAATGAAAATGTCAAGTTACAATGAGAATGTCAAGGTTACAATGAGAATGTCAAGTTACAATGAGAATGTCTGAGTTACAATGAAAATGTCAAGTTACAATGAGAATGTCAAGTTACAATGAAAATGTCAAGTTACAATGAAAATGTCAAGGTTACAATGAAAATGTCAAGTTACAATGAGAATGTCTGAGTTACAATGAAAATGTCAAGTTACAATGAAAATGTCAAGTTACAATGAAAATGTCAAGGTTACAATGAGAATGTCAAGGTTACAATGAGAATGTCAAGTTACAATGAGAATGTCTGAGTTACAATGAAAATGTCAAGTTACAATGAGAATGTCAAGTTACAATGAGAATGTCAAGTTACAATGAGAATGTCAAGTTACAATGAAAATGTCAAGGTTACAATGAAAATGTCAAGTAACAATGAAAATGTCAAGGTTACAATGAAAATGTCAAGTTACAATGAAAATGTCAAGGTTACAATGAAAATGTCAAGGTTACAATGAAAAGGTCAAGTTACAATGAAAATGTCTGAGTTACAATGAGAATGTCAAGGTTACAATGAAAATGTCAAAGTACAATGAAAATGTCAGAGTTACAATGAAATGTCAAGGTTACAACATTAAGGTGAAAATGTCAAAGTCACACCTTTTCATAAACTTCAAATCTAAATTTGATATCTTTCTCTTCCTGTTGCTCTACAGAAACATATTCAGGGCTGAAAACAGACAATTTGTATGAATTTATTTGGGAGAAACAGGAAAACCGTTTTTAATACTATCTTTAGGCCGACATAATTATGTCTTAAGGACGTTTGCTACATTTTCAAATAGGCATATAGGCAGAATTTAAACTGTTTCATAGAATTTTTTAAACTATGCATGATCATAGCATATGATAATGGAAACATTTTAAGCAAAAAAAAATGTTTTTGAGTTATCTGCCCTTGAATTTCAATTTTAGGTAATTTTTAAGCTTATATGTCTATGTGAAAACTGTAGCAAATGTTCTTAATATTGAGTTGGACTCATGTACAAGTTGAAACATAAAGAAACTAGAGGTGACCAATATCCCCACTGCCGCTTTGACACAAACAATGGAAAGTACACTATACGGCTAAGTTCAAGGGCACATAACTCTGAAATGAAATCAATGGGTATGAAATTGTGTCCTGCACATCTGCATTTCGTGTTGATAATATAGTTCAAGTTTCAATTCAATCCCTTGAAAAATGTGGAAGTAGTGTGTTCAACAAACATTCATGAGTAAGAATGCCATTATACACTATATGACTAAGTTCAAGGGCACATAATTCTGGAATGAGTGGATCAATGGGTATGAAAATTGTGACTTGCACATCTTGACTTCATTGTGATGACATATATTTCAAGTTTCATTGCAATCCGTTAATGAATGTGGAAGTAGTTCGCTCCACAAACTTGTCTTATTAAATGCGGGCGGATGAACGGACCTACGGACCGACAGAGTGAATCCAATATACCCCCTCTCCAACTTTGTTTGTGGGGGTATAAGTATTAAAATCTGCTTTAAACGTTTGGGTTTTCAATAATGAAGAGTACACAATTGTTTGACTGTGTATGAAATACAGTTGAATTGCGATAGTCCAAAATGCGATAGTTCGAAAAAATGCGATAGTTCGAAATCATTTGTCGGTCCTGGCAATTTTCCTTCAATTTTCAATATAAAATTGATGCGAAAGTTTGAAATGCGATAGTACGAAAAAATGCGGAAGTTCGAAAAGAGATTGAAGTCCCCAGATAGTTTTTACACTATAATAAGATGGGAAAGTTCGAAATGACGTTACGCTGTTTTTCACACCTATTCAATTTTTTCGATAGTCAGTAATAACTGATTTTAGTTGTCTACCACTTTGACATGGGTAATTGCTAAAAAGAAATCATTTGGCCATAAAACTGTGAAAATATAAATAATAAGCGTTGAAAGTTTGACTTTGAAAGTCGTGTGTATATTGTAATTGTTTACTGTACCGTCTTCGGTCCACCTGCGAATCAGACACAGGTAAAATATCTGCTACAATCCAGGCAAAACATATTCATGTGTAAATCACGAATACATTTTTAGCAAAGATATATGACCAAAGAATTGACGAGGAAATGAAAAAAAATATCGGTGCCATTTTGTTTGTTTTGTGCTACGTAATCATGGAAAAGTACAGACTGTATTGTTTTTCAGATAAACTTTGCAAAAGATTTATTTCCCTTGGATGTTGAACTACCATTTGCAAAGCTTGACTCCGGTAATCAATTAACTTAAGTTTGTCCTGATATAATTACCATTTTTAGCTGCAGAATGTATTCCAGTCTTTTTTTTTTTCAGATAAACAAAAAGATGCGAAAGTTCTAAAAGTGTCAATAGTTCGACAATTTTTAATGTTCCCGGGGCATTTCGAACTGCAATTCAACTGTAATCATGTTTCAAATTTTTGAGTCCCCCACTTATTAGGTGAAGTTTCAGGTCTACAGACTTTAAATTAATTATGCACATCCTAAAGCCAGCAGCTTAAGATTCAAATACTCACATAAGAAGATATTCCTGATAATAAAATACAAAGATAAATCCTATAGTTCCGATACTTACTTTGGTATTTTCTGGAATTGTTGTTCTTCTATGGCTGGAAGGAATGTGTCACATGTGAAATCTTTGAGCACTTTAGTAAGGTATATTCTACATGGATATGGCCCTGTCATCGCTTCCTGTGTGGTAAATGAGTCAATGTATAAAATACGGTCAAACATATGATGAACAACAATTATATTTTAAACACCTTCATGTAAAATATGAAACTAATACATGAAATATTTCTTGAAAAATAACTTTGAACTTAATTCTTTATTTGACAGTTGCTGAGTGTGACACAGATGCTGGGGTAGGCAGCAGGCTTGGCTTGTGTGAGGGCTGATGTTACCGAGGCTGCATGTAATTAAGTCAGCCTCAATACTGTCAGACAAAGACTTCCTTGGTCTTCCACGTCCTCTGGTTCCAGGGATGGTCATGCATATGATGGAATTTGTACACGAGGTTGCACGTACGGCATGTCCGTATGGCAAATGTAATGGCAGGGGCATAAAAAGAGAAGCACCACAGTAAATAATTATTGACAATTTATAACAGAAACAGAATTGATGTTAATAGACAACCTAAAAACAACACAAATATAATGAAGGTTGTACCATTTGTAAGAATTACTTCATATATTCTAGTTGGGCTCAATTTTCCTATTTTTTTTACTAAAAATGGCTGTTTCGTACGGACATAAATTCCTGAATTTTTATTTTTGAAAAGGAATGCCTTATCTCTGCATTTAATTTCATGGAGATTTGATTTTGTGGATGAGCCGACACATGGAATACACCGAATAAAATCCCCAACGAAAATTAATGATTCCACAGTACCTGATAGACAGAACTACCACCAATTATGTGGATATTTTCAATCTTTTCCTTCAAATCATCAGTTTGTATCAAAGATAAAGCCTCTGGAAGGCTTCTAGCTATATGTACCCCATCTGGAACCTCTCTGAAATTAAATAAAAACGCTAAGCATCAAGTAACTAAAAAATGTCTTTGTTGACTTGAAAATTTGATTTTTATGCATTGTCAGTAAATCTTTCTGCATTAATTTTGCATGCATTTATCTCCCTTACTTACTAAACAAGAGGGCAAAGATATCACTCACATGAGAACCATTACTTCATCATTGAGTCATCAGGTCTGTTGTTATCAGTAGTGACCCACAGATGACCTGTGTTCGAAATTGTCCAAGACAACATTAGGACAAACATTCTGACAAAGTTTGATGGAGATTCAATCAAAAAAGGGACCTCTGGAGAGTTCACATGGTTTTCATTTGATTTGACTAATTTTTTTTATCGGAAATAACTCATGAATGTTCAAATTTGTCCAAGAATTTATCAATACTAACATTCTGACCTAGTTATGCTAAAATCTAACTAAAAAATGTTGACAACGCATGCACAATTCTGTCGATTGTGGACGACAGACTAAGACTTATTACAAATGCTCACCATAAGTAGCGCTCATAGTGAGATAAAAGTGAACATATCTTTTATAGAGAAAAGTAATTATTAAACCTGTTGTCAGCATTTACTATATACTAAATCTAGAATAGTAAGCCTATAATGAACAAATAAAAATGAAGGTATAAATGCTTGATTTCAAGATATTGCATAAAATTCGTCTTTATTTTCTGAAACATGAATTTTCTAGTCTTTTCGTTACTTTTGCTTTAAAACAAAGAAATATTTATTTTGTTCACAAAGAAAATTTCTTTTTGTAATTTTGGAGGAAAACCTGATGCAGAACTTTAAACATAGACCTGTATGAAATATACTTACTTCAGTTCTCTGCTTAGCACAATGTTCAACCGTCCCCTCAAAGGTCGATTTTTCTCCGGTATAGAAAACCATGTTTTTCTTCCCATAATGACTGCATTCTGCTTATCTACGTAAGAAAAAACAACAACATGTTTTTGAGGTTCAATTCAAGAGGGGTTCAAAGGTCAAATGTTAATATTTCATATGTTTCTTGGTAATCACAAGCAGCTCAGGTGTTGTTTTTAGAACTGATTTAGAGATGGCTTCCCTCAATATCAGAGCCTATTTTCCAAAAATTGTGAAGGGGCCTTAGCCTTTAATTCAAGGAAATTCAAGCACTATTTCGGCCAAATTAGGAAAACCTTAGACAACCAGGTTAGAAAATGTTACACAGTGTTCAATTAAGAAAATTCTTTTTATCAATTGTAAGTTTTCATAAGAAATGATTATGTTACATTTCAATAAATAATGCTAAATAATGTAAATTTCATTCACAGAATGTGAGAAATAGATACAGAGAATCATATTTCATCATATTCTCAATTTCTGCATTGTATGGGGGGATTCTTTCACCAAATTGGAAAAAGAGGCTTTTTATAGTTGGGAAGTTACCGAATTTCAGCCTCTATTACAGAGGGAAACGGTTTATAAACCAAATGCCCCTCTGAGTGACCTTGACCTTTGATCTTAAAATGCACAGGTCCAGTAGAGGTTGTCAGATGATAGTTGGTGGAAGCATTTTGATTTTATAGGCAAGGTTAAAATTTGGTACAAACCAGGGCTCGAAATTTACACTAGCAAAATGCTAGTAAAAGAAATAGATTTTGCGAGTTCATTTTACGACCACTAGCATTTTTTGGTGTAATAAATTTATGTAAATTAATGTACAACTTATTTTGTTATAACATGAATATTTCTGAAAATTTAATACAAATGCAGTGAGAAAGATGTAAGTGGATTTCAAATGCTACTAGTTGAAATTTTGTGTACTATTTAGCAAAAATTTCTAGTGGCAGAAAAAGTTAAATCCGAGCCCTGCAAACAGACAGACAGCAGCCCTTTTTATGGCGAATTTGAGGCTGATATTAGACCCTATTCCCCAAGCTGAATAGTATTCTGCCAAATTTTAAAAGATATTCCCCAACGGAAATATTGTAGGCTAGAAAAAACTGGCTTTATAACTTGGTAACCAAGGGTGCATACAGTTGTAAATTCTGTGAAATGTTTGGGTCAATAACCATTAATATGCCTTCATTTGCCACAGGAATAATGGTAACATGCATGTTTACCTCGTAACTGTTCCACAATTTGCCTAGTTCCCTTTAAACAAGAGGGCCATGATGGCCCTATAAATGCTCACCAGGAGAAAAGGTCATTTGGAGATTAACATTGTTGAAGTTTTCTATACGAGTCTAAGTAAGATCAAGTGACCCATCTGGGCCGTTTTTTATCCCATGGCCATTATATGAACAGATTTTAAAGAGGTCCATTAGACAAAGCTAGATACCAAATATCTTAGCTCTAGGCCTTGTGGTTTCGGAGAAGATTTTTAAAAATTTTCCTATATAAAATAGAATAAACCCCAGGGCAGGGCTAATTTTGACCCCGGGGCCATAATTTGAACAAACTTGGTAGAGGTCCACTACACAATGCCACATACAAAATATCTAAGCTCTAGGCCTTGCGGTTTCGGAGCAGAAGATTTTTTAAATTTTCCTATATAAGTCTATATAAATCAAGTGACCCCCGGGGCGGGGCCAATTTTGACCCTAGGGCAATAATTTGAACAAACTTGGTAGAGGTCCACTAGACAATGCTACATACCAAATATCTTAGCTCTAGGCCTTGTGGTTTCGGAGAAAAAGATTTTTTAAATTTTCCTATATAAGTCTATATAAATCAAGTGACCCCCGGGGCGGGGCCAATTTTGACCCTAGGGCAATAATTTGAACAAACTTGGTAGAGGTCCACTAGACAATGCTACATACCAAATATCTTAGCTCTAGGCCTTGTGGTTTCGGAGAAGAAGATTTTTAAAATTTTCCTATATAAGTCTATATAAATCAAGTGACCCCCGGGGCGGGGCCAATTTTGACCCTAGGGCAATAATTTGAACAAACTTGGTAGAGGTCCACTAGACAATGCTACATACCAAATATCTTAGCTCTAGGCCTTGTGGTTTCGGAGAAGAAGATTTTTTAAATTTTCCTATATAAAATAGAATAAACCCCAGGGCAGGGCCAATGTTGACCCTAGGGCATTTATTTGAACAAACTTGGTAGAGGTCCACTAGATAATGCTACATACCAAATATCTTAGCTCTAGGCCTTGTGGTTTTGGAGAAGAAGATTTTTTTAATTTTCCTATATAAGTCTATATAAATCAAGTGACCCTCGGGGCGGGGCCAATTTTGACCCTAGGCCAATAATTTGAACAAACTTGGTAGAGGTCCACTAGACAATGCTACATACCAAATATCTTAGCTCTAGGCCTTGTGGTTTCGGAGAAGAAGATTTTTTAAATTTTCCTATATAAAATAGAATAAACCCCAGGGCAGGGCCAATTTTGACCCCGGGGCCATAATTTCAACAAACTTGGTAGAGGTCCACTAGACAATGCTACATACAAAATATCTAAGCTCTAGGCCTTGCGGTTTTGGAGAAGAAGATTTTTTAAATTTTCCTATATAAGTCTATATAAATCAAGTGACCCCCGGGGCGGGGCCAATTTTGACCCTAGGGCAATAATTTGAACAAACTTGGTAGAGGTCCACTAGACTATGCTACACACCAAATATCAAAGCTCTAGGCATTGTAGTTTTTGACAAGAAGATTTTTTTAATTTCCTATATAAGTCTATATAAATCAAGTTACCCCCGGGGCGGAGCCAATTTTGACCCTAGGGGAATAATTTGAACAATCTTTGTAGAGTTCCATTAGACAATGCTACATACCAAATATCTCAGCTCTAGGCCCTGTGGTTTCAGACAAGAAGATTTTTTAAGTTTTTTCAATTTGTTGCCATAGCAACCAGAATTTTTAATGAAATTTAATTTTTTGAACAACTTTGAAAGGGGACCACCCAAGGATCATTCCAGCCAAGTTTGGTTGCAATTGGCATAGCGGTGTAGGAGGAGATGTTGTTTTAAGTAAACATGGACGCCACGTATTCGTAACGACGCACGACGCACGATGGACGCAGGGCGATCACAAAAGTTCACCCTGAGCACATTCGTGCTCTGGTGAGCTAAAAAGGCCTGTCACCCTTCCCCAATACCTTAGAAAAGGGGCTTGAGTGACATCTATGGATGTGGGGGGCATAAAAAGGCCCTGTATATGATATTGTAAAGCAACTCCAGTACAACAGAGAAATTAAAATTCTACTCCAGATTATTTGTTAATTCAACTGTATGATTATTCTATTTACCTGGATTTTCAACTAGTGAAGTCATCTTCTTGAAAAACTCCATATCTTTTCTGAAGGAAAACAAGGGTAACACTCAATAATTAGTCAATTGATACTTTCTGTTGTTAACAACTTAACATACTCTAGTTTGTGTGATGTAATGTACAGTGCAGTCTCTCCAAAGCAGAACCCTTTGGGAGTGTAAGTCACATCAATTTTAAGTCTTAAGAATACTCACAATAGTGTTAGGAGAGCATGATACCAAACCTCCATCATCACATCTGTAGAACCAGCTTCTGGAGCACGTCGCCACAGTTCAATCTTTGGATGTCTTCAAGGTTTGGCTAGTTGCCCCCCACAACTAGAGCCACACATGGTGCTTATTGATTTTATCAATACCTTGAGTTTCTCTCAATAACCAACAGTCTTTGAATTAGTTTTTTGTGGCAGGTTGCCTGTCAATATACTTTATGGAGAAAACTCTCAAACAAGATGATGGCCCTGCTTGGAAAGAAAACGAAACCAGTCGATTTCCCGAAAATGAGTCAAACCGAAAGTATAAATCACGACAGTATACATGTAATATTGTAATAAACTTAAACAGAAAGTGGCTCTACTTCCAGATGTCGAACAGATTTTTACTTCATGTCTCTATTGCGCCCTGCTGAGAATGTTGACCGATATTCGGGTTGAAAATGAGAAGTTATGTACTCGTTTCGTTATGTACGTGTAGTGTCAGAGCAGAACACAATCAGCAGTGCATGACAACCAGGTAGACATTACTCCATGCAATGCTAAGGCTCTTGATAATATTTATGAGAAAATTGATGAATGAAACATGTTGTGAACTTTTCACAGGCATACACAAGTGAAACAAGAGTGTCAGATACTCATGTTTTTGGGGGACTGACATTTAACCAAAATTTGACCTCATGTCCCTTGACTAAAAAGAATGTTTATTCTTCTAAACCCCCCTACGGTAGAATTTTATGGTCTTGAAAAAAAGTTTTGATAAATAAGATCATTAAAGTAGGCGAGCTCTTTGTTTGCAATCAACAAGGTTATATTATAACCTATTGATAATCAAATGTAGCGAGTAGATATGTATGCTGTTTTTCCCTTTTCTAAGGCCCAGCCAACTTTTATCTAAAGGTAGGCCCAGAAGTGTACTTCTAAAGTTCTGTCATGTGAACATGCTGTATAAATACATTACTATGATGGCTTTGACTTTTTTGCTTATCAATAAATGTGATCCAATGTTAATTTCACATTTTTATGTGCATAAACCTATGTAACAAGATCATAAAAGTAACCTAGATTATAAAAGAAAGCAGAATTATTCATGTGACTTGCTAAAACATTAATTTATTAACCTTATATAAAATTCCCAATTTGCCTTATTTCGCGACATTAAATTCCCAATTTGGCACTTTTCACGATGCGAAAATTCCCAATTTGATCGGTACCGGACCCGTTCCCAATAAGGCGAAAAAAACGCTGCGAAGACTGGACCAAGCTCCAGAGAGTCCTGTATATTAACTCGGGGTGCAATGATATGATGATATATTGCAATACAGTCCATCCATATTGTGTTCATTTAGTTCAATAGATTAAAGAAAATATTGCGGTACATGGATGTCGTACCATGGTACATATCGGCCCAACACTGTATTGCAACATACCGGTATCAAGGCGAGTTGGTTCTTCTTAAGGGTGAGTAAAAAATTTGCAGCTACTAGTCCTACAGGATGAGTGCCGTCTTGAAAAATTTGGTTATATATGGTTCCACCATTAATATTAACGGAGAAGAACTTATAGTCTCAACATTGTTGTTCAATTAGTAAAGAAATTCTCAGAAAAAGCTGTGTGCCTATTGTATACCATACGAGCCAAGTATAAATATGGAAATTGTAAGATTTCATATCAATTAATAACAAAACAGACACTGGTTTTGACAGATGTTTCGCGAAAACATATGACAAACTGTTAGTCTAAGTAAATGTAAATATGGCAGTCTATAAAATACGTACATACACAAATTATAGAATACCTTAGTCTCCATGGCAGATTTCCATTGATACCGATTCCATTATTATTGCAAACAGCAACCACAAGATTAAGTTTTGGGTTAGCCATTATGATTGAAGGTTTGTCTAAAACACGTTCCTACCCGTGCGTGAAACCGTGATCGAACATAATGTAGAGTTCAATGAGTCTGTTTCAGGTATTTCGAATGAAAATATAATTTAAAGTGTCAGTCAATAATGTTCTATTGCATAAATTATCATTTTGCGCATAACAACTGTAGAACTGACTACAAAAAACAAAAAAATGAATAATTATGCAAATTCTCTCCGGGACGATCCGGATACAATTGATATTTAACCTATCAGGAATTTTGACAGTTGGCGTCTGTCAAAATTAAATATGTGATATTTATTAAGGAAAACGATATAATCCGCTGGTTTGTTAGTGCAAGAAAGCTACAGACATTGATTTTCATCAAATTCTTACGATTTGTTTCAGATGACACTTCGTATATTTTCCGAAACCTTCGATTATCGTTGAAACGGAATTTATTTTTTTCATTGTTCTAAGCGATAAACTTTCACTGGAAACCACATAACACTAATTAGAAATGAAATAGATAGGATATTTGTTTAATCGGCTGCCATTGATATTTTTTAAATAAAAATCCTGAAATTCTTCACTGTATAGTGAGTGAACGTCAACCTATCTACGATTAAGGAAAGGTAACATATTATTTTTAGATAATGTTAATGAGGTATATTTGTAAACATACAGTACGTGATCAATTAAGTTATATCACTAATCTACTGAACGTGTTTCACTCGTCTTTTGTTTAAGGTAATCAATACGTTATTTGTTTTTCTTCTAGTTTTTTAGTGTTATTAAGGGTTGGGCTAATGGAATTCAGTTTTCAATAAGTCAGTGAATATTAACATAATTCATCAAGGCAAATTTAGACTGCAGTCTAATGAAGGCTAGCTAGTATATTCATATATCCTATACATGTATAAACTTTTTATTGTGTATACTATGTACTGGATTAATGTAGTATCTTATGACAATATTGTTGATTTATTATTGTGTCATTTTTCGGTTCATTAACAAATAGAATTGAAAGGATTTTTAGACTAACAAACAATGTTACCAATACTTATAATCAATTTGACACCGAGTTAGACATATAGAGACACACAGGTCTACTGATTCCAATTCATGAATGGTCAGATTTTTTAGACAATCATTTATTTATTTGTCTAGAATAATATTATAATGAAAAAAACTGCAGATGTTGTATTAGTTAAACAAATGACAATTCCTCTTGCAATTCCACAGTGCATATATATAGGACTTTATGATCAATTATCATTCATCAGATATCATGGTGTATTTCATTTTGATATATTGAAAAGCTACATATGAGAGTTTATTTTCATTGTACTGCTATGATATGTACCAGTAAACATGTATGTCCATTACCTACACTCGCATTCAATGACTTACATATATATTTTATCAAGTAAGGTTTCAAGTGGGCTTATCTTCTACATTTCTTGACATATGCGAGCAGGAGGTGGAAGATAATTAAGAGACTGTCAAATTTTCATAGAGGATCTGTTTAACTTTCAGTGCCTCAGAAGCCAACAAAGCTCTGGGCAGGAAGGAAGAAACACACAAAAAATATGAACCCTGATTATGGTATGGTGTTTGTTCACTTGTTAATGCTTCTGGCTACTGACTCTACATTCCTGCAGATGTTAATTCACTCCCAGGGCCTTTTTTCCAAAAATTGGGAAGGGGCCTTATCCTTTCATTTTTGGAAATTCAAGCAGTATATTTGGCCAAATTTTGAGAAGGTTAGACAACTGAGTTAGAATAGCATTGTATTTTTGGGAATTTCTTGCCTCAAATTGGGAAAAAACAGCCTTTTAGCAATTGGGAAGTCACCAAATTTCGGCCTCTGTTATAGAAGGAAAAAAGGCCCTGATTTCAATATATTTACTTTCTCTTTTTATGCCCCTGTATCGATAGATTGGGCCATATTGTTTTTGGTCTCTCTGTTTGTATGTTTGTACCAAACTTTAACGCTTGCACCTACATTCATCAAACTTTATATGTAGGTTCCTCATGACAACCTCTACAGGATCTGTGCATTTTAAGGTCAGTAGGTCAAAGATCAAGTCACCCAGAGGGGGCATTGTGTTTCAAAAACAAATATTGTTTTAAATGCAACATCAGGAATTAACAAATTAACAAAATCATTCACAGAAAAGTCTTGTATCCCTTCAAAATATTTACAGTTTTGTAAGATTTTGTTAGATTGGTATAACTGCATGGAGCTATGATTTTATGTCTGATATAATGAGACTAAACTATCAATCAAGTGAATGAACCTGGATCTAAAGCCTCTGACCTCCCATAATTCATGATCTTAGCTTTAATTTCTGAGCTAACGTACAATCTTGTTCAAGACACAATAACCGAAGACACAATTGATGCATTCTTTGACAGTATAATCATACTTCAAGTTCCAGACACTTTGACTATATCTTACTTTAGAATAATTACACATTTTGGATTGAGACATATCCTTCTGTTTTGCCTGGTCTCCTATGGATTTGTCGGGAAGATCCTTTCAAAAGTACTAGGCTGATTGTATCTTAACTTTGTAGATAATTTAATAATTTAGCCTATAAGTTATGCATTATCATCAGCCCTTCCTGAAGTCTGCATCAGTAGGACACTGGCTTAAGAGTATTCTTAAAGGTGTATAACTCTAAATTAACACCTGAAATTAAAGGGACAACTCCAGATTGACATCAAAAGTTATAAGGACCAAACTCTACAATGACTTGAGAAGTTAAAGGTTCACAACTCCATTTTAAATCAGATACTGTGGAATCATTAATTTTCGTTGGGGATTTAATTTTATGGATTTCGTGGGTCGGCTCATCCACAAAATAAAATCCCAACAAATTTAAATACAGATTTAAGGCTTTTTTTCTTATGAAAACCTTGTTAACAATGTAGATGTCAAAGTTTTGATTGGATCTTCACCATATCTTGTTAGAATGTTTGTTTTCTAGACGAATTATACTTACGAGTATTTGTTTATTATAGCTGTTTGTGAGTACTTACTGTAGTGTCTATTACTTTTTTGGCTAATCCTGGCCATTTGATCGGCTAATGGTGATTTCGGTCATTTTTGATTGGTCAATCATTGGACTGGCTTTTTGTCGCATTACCTGTTTGTCTGTTCTGTTGTTGAAACGTAAGTTAGTAATTAATGTAGGCATCGTTCTACATGTATGTATGATGTTAACGTGGCATTATATCGGAAACAACATTAGATGTAAGTTTACCAGTAATGTGGTTGTATCATATCAGACTATGGTGGATTTGGTAGTATTTAGGGTGTACTTTATTCCATTGATGTATGGTATGGTAATACCATGTACATGTGAACTATATACAGATGTACATGAATGTATTCATTTGTCAAATACTCATGATTGTCAAAATATGTGTATTATCTATAACTTGTAAATATGTTATACTCTCCATAATAGAGAAATGAATAAAGTACCGGTAGACAGTCAATATCCTTTATGAAAAAAGCAACTTCATACAAAAAACTTAAACCAATGCTTCTTGTAATTCGTTTACCTATAACGTTTTTATAGTTTTTCTTGTTAATGATATGTAGGTCAGGTTCAATCATGGATCATCTGGGGTCAGACACCAGGTCATCAGGTCAAATCACAGGAAAACCTTGATATCAGCAGACCTTATGACACAGGTTCAAAACAATGTTTTAATGAGTAAACAATAATTGTCATGTGAGTTATATAGGGCCATCTTTTCGAACGGATAAAAATAGATGTTGCGGATGCATTATTTTTAAGAAATTCATTTGCTTGTCATTTACATTGAAAACAGACTATAGTTGTATGTACGAAGCCAGAGCTGACAGACATAAATGTATTTCCATTGTTAACTAACCTTGCACTGATCTGCATTTTTAGAAAATGAAGACCAAAGCCAGCAAGTATGGTTGTAAATAAACACAGCATCTAAATAAATCCTTTATGCCTCTTAATGCCAACTTGGCAGTAATGAGAAATGATAGACAAAAAGGTTTTGCCTCGTAGCTGACATTCTGATAGGTATTATTATGACGCCATGTTTTTAATAACAAAAACAATGGATTCATTCCTTAGAATGTACTTTAACTGCTGACAATTAAGGGCTGTAGCTGATGACTAGTTATCAGTTGCCTTGTAATAGCGTGGTTATGGTAGATGACTAGTTATCAGTTGCCCTGTAAAAGGTGGTTGTGGTAGATGACTAGTTATCGGTGGCCCTGTATTAGAGTGGTTATGGTAGATGACTTGTTATCAGTGGCCCTGTATTAGAGTGGTAGATGACTAGTTATCAGTGGCCCCTCACGTTCTGCCAAGCCAGGGCCAGACAGTTTTCTCATGAATGTGAGTATAAGCAGCTCAGCTAGCTAGCTATCTGGTACAGTCAGTGGATCTTCCCAGAAATCTACAGTTAAATCTAGAATAGTTGCCTAATGATCCTGATTTTTGGTGCTGACTGTTGGTGCATGGTTAAACTTAAACCCAGTGCCAAAAGTATTAATGGCTAGTACTTGTAGTACTTCATTGTCCTACAGCCTTCATCAGATGCCCCTCTCAAATAGTTATTCATACTTTATAAATATTTATTTTTATGAACTATTCATGAACTATGCATGAAAAGTTCAAGAACAATTAACGTTTTGATGAATTTCATTCCAAGAGGTTATACTAGTATTTCATCCAATAATTTAAATATGTTTCAGAATCAGAGAACAGATTTGGAAATGAACAGAGAATAGATAGATAACTGATTATGCCATGTTCAGAAATGGATTTCTTTTCTGTCTCATAGTTTGATGGGTAAGTACATTTATATACATACTTGAGGCTTTATCAGCCTGTCTGTGTGGGAAAGACCTGATCACAGGATTCTCGAAACACTACATCATGCTCTTAGTGTTCACATGAATCCCATGACCAGGTCTTTCCTATGCAGATATACCTCATACTTAATTGATATCCTTTATTTATCTACCTTCATTTTTAGCTTGTCTGCTTTCATTGAGCTATTGTAATCACTGTGGTTCCTGTGTCAGCAGCGTGCAAAAACTTAAATGTAACTCATATTAAACTCAGAAACTATAAGAGGTATGAAACTCCATAGGTAGATAGATCTCACTGAGGCAGTAAACAGACAAGCATTGGGACTGCTTGTGATGCTCTTGTTATTCTAAAATGATTTCTGTGGTTTGGCTGTGTTATACTAGATCCAAAATCAAAGATTAAGGTGGAAGTAGTCATAGTCTTGTTTTCAGGAGAGCAATATTATAGGACCATGAAGGCTCTCTTGTTTATCATCATTTCTGCAATTTATTTATTTCTGCTGCTTATTTCACCTTGTTCATATTTTTTGCTTATTTCACCTTGTTCATATTTTTTGCTTATTTCACCTTGTTCATATTTTTTGCTGGTCTGGCCTTAGCAGGTTCAGATACTTCTGCTTATGAAGCAGTAATTTATTTATTATATGCAAGTGAGCATTATTTAGTCTCCACTTCATGTTTGTTGCTTTGATGAGCACCTTTTTGTTGGAAGTCATTTGTCTGCAGAATCGTTACACGCATGAAAAATTTGGTCTAATAAATATGGATAAAGGAAGCATATTTGGGTATGAGATTGTCAGGAAGGCAAGATCTTAAATAAGCAACTACTAAATGACGTTTATAGCTAAATGCCATGTTACGACTAGCTCTTCAAAGAGTTTGCTCGAAAAGCATTGAAAGTGGTTTGTAATTTATATGCAAATCATTACATAATTACAATATTTGGGTCTTTCAAGAGTAGAGTATGTTTTAAATCAATCATGTTTTCCCATTGATCCTTAATTAGCCATGTGCTTAATGTTCCTAAATTATGTATATACTGCATTCATAATGTCATCTCAATCAGATAGAAGCTTGATTTTAATCATAACATCTGTATCTTCTAGAAGCTTTTGTAAATAATCAAGCTGTATCCTATAGTGCACTTGATTGTTAAACCATTGTCAGTATGGGGAATCAGATGTTTGTATCATGGCCATGTGATAGTAAAGTTTTATGGTATCAGCGTGACCAAGGACTTATATACATATGCATGTAACATATAAGTTTCCTTGGTATTTGGTGTCTAAACCTCTTCAGTATAATTATATATGATATGAGTTACAGTTTTATATTTAAAAATCTTTGCAATTGAATAAGCATCCATTTAGCAAGTGGACCATGGTGTGTAATTTTACATTTGTCTTGCCAAAATTCCGCAGTTTAAAAAATCTTTCTTGGCCAGATCTTTTTTGTTCGATCCTAAAATTGTTTTAAAATTAATTAATCATGGATAGATACTAAGGTTTGGAACTACTAAAAATATGGCAGATGTTGTTTTTTCCCTGAACCCCTCTCAGCCCACAGGAGCCCCCCCCCCCTCTCAGATCTGAGCTAAAGATGTCAGAGGTTATTGGGGTTATTGTTCTTCACTTAAATTCTTCAAGCATTTGTAACTGTGTCTTGTTCATGGATAAGAAATTTAAAGACTTGACAATTGAGCCATCTATAATTGGCAGCTATAATGCAACTGCCTACTTTTGAAGGCCAGAATTTTTTGGTACTTTTGAGCATCATTCATCAAAAATGTTTGTAATACCATCATTGGTTGGATTTTGCTATTAAATTCTGAGGGACAGTGCCAGAAAAATAGGGCTGCCTTTTTGTTTTCTTCCCTTTTTTTTAATTTCTTAATTGAATGATAGCAATATTTACTATGTAGCAGGAAAAAATTAGGACTTTGTATATAATTCTGCAGGAAAGTGCCAGACATACAAGTTCACCCTGGGGTATCTCGACACATTGTTGTAAATCGCATGATATCGGGCTATAATACATGCTGTTTACTGAAAAAGTAATAAGTTTAATTACATGTTTCTGAATAATGTATTGGACAGTGTCATAGAGGGCCTGATATCTCTGGGCTTTTGGGTATAAAAAATAATTGAGATTAACGCATGTTATGAGATATTGTGATAAGAACAGCGTATGATGAAGCGTTAATTTCCCTGATATGTAATATTTACAGATATCAATGTCAATTGGCAGAGAAAATTACCATGTCATGTTGTACTTGTCTGTCAGGTTATCTGTGATTTAAAACCTTGATTAAGTATTTTTACAATTGTTAAATTTTGTGCAACATTCATTGTGTTTGATTGATTGATCTTATCAACATTATGGAACGATGTTCTTCTTAATAATTAATGGAAAGATATTTGAATTATTCGATTAAATGTTTTGAGTTATTTTATATGAAATTAATAGATGTGCTTCAAATGCAGCATGTGAAATTTGATGAATGGTTCAAGTTACATTTAGATGTTTGTTTTTTGAAATTAATGTTGTGCCTGGTTGGCGTTTCTGGTAAGCTGAAACTGATGTAGGACGTTTGACTTAAAAGTTTGAAGTCAAAGTGGGATACATGGATTTTAGACTCAAATTGGAAGTTAAACAATCTTTTTGAATTAATTTCGTGATGTTTTAATTGTAACTGTATATGAATCTGAATTGGATGTTTACTACATTGTTGTTTACAGATTTGAGTTTTTATCTGAGATTCCAAAGATCACTAGTTTATAACTGTGTTAGTTTGAACATTTCATGAGTTTTATGTGCATGAGAATATTAATAATTTATCGGAAAAAATAAAAAAGGTAGAAGAAGTTGTTCCAGAAATAACATGGTTTTGCATTTTGACAAAAACAAAAATACATAATTCATGAAAATACTGATGAACAACATTTGTTATGTGCGTAAGCCACTGCTCAGTGTGTGTGTATGTGAGCCAAACTGATTATAAAAAGATATATATCATTGACTCAGTAATCAGAAACAAACTAGGAGGCAATATTTTAGGATAAATTAGTAAAAAAATAATTCTTTATGAAAATGATACGCTGTGTCGTGGGACTATTGTATCTTTATTATACTGCATTGGCAATGTTGGACCAAACCTGTTACACTCTGTCATGAATTGACTTTCAGTTCACACTGTCTTAGAAAATATATATTTCATGTTTTCTTAGGGGAACAGAATTTCTTATTAATTTTGGCGATGTAAGTCAAATGATGGTATTAGTATTATGATATGTCAATATATTGATTAACCTAAATTGTGTGACTCTGTAGATAGAATCTAATTCAAGTGCAAACTCTTAAGTGCATTTCATCTATGTGAATTATTATAGGTACTAAAAGAATGAACAGTGTTTGAAGATATCTGCTATTAGTTCCTGTTTGAGTCTGTTAAGCATTTAAACTAAGACTTGTTCAGTGTGTCTGTGCATGACAATGAAGATAATTACAGTAATAATAGTAATGGTAATAATGATACTGAGTGTGATGTTGTTGCAAGACAAGCATATTTTGTGCTCTCACCTTTCGGTTTGATAATGTTAAATATATATCACTTTTTTTCAATCTAGAGATTTGTCTGTTCTTTTTCTTAGACATAACAATCATAGAATATTTGATCTCTTTACATAATTATGTTAATATGATGCTGGAACTATGAACATAGGTGCAGTATTTAATGATATGTTGGGGAGGGTATTACCACCCTCTTGTAAAAGTTATTCATTCTTCTTGAACTATTTATGAACTATTCATGAACTGCAAGAAAAGTTCAAGAAAAATACAAATGTTGATGAATTCCATTCAACGTGGCCTAAGGAAATAGGAATACTTAAAGCACTGAATGGCATTGTTGAAAATTGACAATATGGCCTTAATCGTAATTATGGAGCAGTGGGCGTGATCAGTCGTTGAAATTGAAATTTTGAAAAAGAATGATATCTGTAAATTTGATTAATTTATTCTGTGTTATGTTACAAGCAGACTGGAATTGCAAGTAGGCTGGTCTGTGTTTGATAATTGTTCAGAAACTCACTTGGGAGATTGATGCTCTTGTTGAAAAAGAAACAAATGAAGCAGATGTTTTTCATGACATGATATCCGACCATTATCATAGTAACAAGATAGAACTTGATACAGTAAATGGGAACATATAGATGTATGAATAATCAAAATGGCAGTATTGAAATGAACCAGTGTAAAACCTGAAAATTTTGTTAGTAAGGACTGAAACGTCTAAAAAGGTGGAATACAAAATGGAAGATACTAACGAAAGGATTGAAAGACATTCATCTTTTGATGTTTTGGACATGCATGTTGGGTCAGTGGAACATTATGTTGGCCCGGATGTTATTGTTACTGAAGCTGATGTTCATTTGTCAATAGATGACCTTGATGAATTAGATCAAGGTCACAGGAATGGAAACAATTTTATTGAAAGAAATGGAAGAAGTAAAAGTTGGGATAGAATGTTGGATGGGGAGGATAAGATTAATGAAAGATCTATTAAGAGGAAATTCCAGTCGCATCAAAATCTTAGTTCTGGAGGTCAAGGTCAGAGAAGGTCATCAAGGTCATATGAACCAACTCCAGTTAGTAATGGCAATGGTTATAATGATACTAGTGTGATAGATAATGATAGTTATGAAGATGAAATAAATGATATAGTTGATGCTGAAAATCATACTGGATCAAACAATCGAAAGTCAAGGTCACTGGGTACCAAGACAACAAGTCTGGACATAATTATGCCACAAAGTAAGATGGGAAGCTTTCAAGACTTCAGGCCATTGACTCATTCTAAAAGTACATCTAGAGTATCAACCTCTCTGGGTAAATATCTGAGTTTTCTTACTTTGGATGCATGACACCTATCAAATAGTTATGCAATATTACTTCATGAACTTATGATTTCATAAGTTTGTTCAAGGGGTAGTTTCGGAACCCTAAAATGTCAGTACAGTAGAATTTTTTTATTAATATAAAGAATAAATATGTACTCTGAGTCGAATTTCTGAACGTCCTCCTTGTATTTTTTAGCACTTAAGAAGTGAAACATTGAACACACTTTGCTGAACTCCTGGTAGACTTTTAATTTGAAAACTCCATGTCTTTAAGGAATGAATTCACTTATTTGGGCTCTTCAAAGAATCAAGTATATTTATAGATGGATCTCTAGAAATGTGACTCTGTGTCTAATTAATTAGTGATCACAGTTAAAAACAAAGAGCATTAAAATACTGATATTAAGAAAATTTGATGAAGTTCTGGCCTGATTAACTTTTGCTGTTTATGATAAATATTATAAGGCATATTTTATGTAATACTGAATATATGTAGTGCTCCAGACAAAACATTTTTGTCAATAAGTTTTCGGTATGGTGCTATTTTATTTACCTGTCAAAGCTGAATAATTACATGGTTGTTGAATGTATTTATATTTAGCTTCATACCACAGTTGATAGTTTTCATTTATTTTACTGTTAGGGAATGATCCATTCCACATGTTCCTATGTTAAATTGCCCTCCACTTCTGAATTATGTGGGGTAGCTTGGCAGAAGCTTGCAGATAGAATGTGGTTAGTACTGGCTAACACCTTAATGAAGTCCAGGAAGTCCTGTTTAGGATAACTGCCCACCATGAGATGACTGAAATAATGTTGAAAATGGCGTTAAACCCGATGAAACAAACAAACCATTCCGCATGTTTATATAAAATCATGTAGCGCATCATTAAATACATGTACATTTGAAAATTATCGTATAACATGCAAAAGTAATCAGATGTCACTGAAACTAAAAATAAATGCAAGCATTGACCATGAAATTATGCAGCTTTGACAAAGTCTGACAACAACCTGTGAATGATCAAAGATAAGCAAAGTCCATTCTGTAGGGTAAGTGGCATTTCCCAACATTTCGATAGTTTCCGTAAAATATAAATATCAGTTATTTTTGGATTTGTCTGAGATTAAGAGCGTAGCTCAATCGGTAAAGTCGACTTTTTACTTATGCAGCCTGTTAGGCAAGATGTTATGGGTTCAAACCCCGTGTGAATGCTTTTTCCTTTCCATTTTTCATTGACTTTTTGGCATTCGGTTATTGCAAATTTTAACTTAAACATTTGGACTGAATTTCGTATGTATCATTTAATTTCATTTCATGTAATTTCAATTTCCATTACTCCTAAGTTAGCAGTATCTATACTGGAGCCATCCACTGTCAGAATCTAATAAATTGCTTTGTTGTAGCATGACATCGTCTGCATTCTTTGAGGACAGGGCGAATATATACCCTTTTTAGCTCACATGTCACAAAGTGACAAAGTGAGCTATTAGGATCACACTCCGTCCGGCGTCGTGCGGTGTGCGTCGTGCGTCGTCAAACTTTATGTTGTGACCACACTAGGGGCCACATTTTTAGCTCAATTTTAGCAAAACTGGGTCAGAACGTTAATATCAACAAAATCTCGGACGAGTTCGATATTGGGCCATTTTGGGTAAAAAACTAGGTCACCAGGGCCAAATAAGGGAAAACCTTGTGAACACTTTAGAAATCACTGTTTTGACTGGATCTTCATGAAACTTTGTCAGAATGTTTATTTTAATAATATGTAGGTCAAGTTTGATAATGGGTCATTTCCGGTGAAAAACTAGGTCACTAGGGCAAATTGCTGGAAAACCTTGTGAACACTCTAGAAGTCACTGTTTTGATTGGATGATCATGAAACCTTGTCAGAATGTTTGTCTTCATAATATCTTGGACGAGTTCGAACATGGATCACATCTTGGGTCATAAACTAGGTCGCTAGGTCAAATCTTATGAAAAACCATGTTAACACTGTAGATTTCACAGTTATTATTGGATCTTCACCAAACTTTGTCAAATTGTTTGTTTTAATGATATAACGGTCAAGTATAAATATGGGTCATCTGGGGTCAATAACTAGGTCACCAGGTCAAATCTTAGGAAAACTTTGTTAACACTGTAGATGTCACAGTTTTAATTGGATCTTCACCAAACCTTGTCAGAATGTTTGCCTTAATGATATGTGGGTCAAGGTTGAACATGGGTCAGCAGGGGTCAAAAACTGGGTCACCAGGTCAAATCTTAGGTAAAAATCTTGTAAAAGCTCTAAATGTCATGGTTTTAATTGGATCTTGGCCAAACCTTGTCAGATTGTTTGTCTTAATAATAATAAGGACAAGTTCAAATATGGGTCACCTAGGGTCAAAAACCAGGTCACAAGGTCAAATCTTAGGAAAACCTTATTAACACTGTAGATGTGAAATTTTGATCGTATCTTCACCAAACCTAGTCAGAATGTTTGTCTTAATGATATGTAAGACAAATTCGAACATTGGTCGTCTGGGGTCAAAAACTAGGTCAAATCTTAGGAAAACCTTGTCTATGCTGTAGTTTTCATGGTTTTGATTGGATCTTCACCAAATTTTGTCATAATGTTTGTCTTATTTATATGTAGGACAAGTTCTAACATGGGTCATCTGGGGTCAAAACTAGGTCACCAGTTCAAAACAATGTTTTAATGAGTGAACAGTGATTGTCATGTGAGCGATATAGGGCCATCTTGGCCCTCTTGTTTACTTAGCTCTCAGCGCTCTTGACACACATTTCTTTTTTTTTTCCTTTGTTAGAATACGAAGTATAACTCCTCCCAAAGTATTTTCATACTTAGAATTTTAGGGGTCAGTCACCGTAAACACAACCATTTTTTCTGGTCTAATTTGATAATTTAGCGTATTTATAACGGTCTGACAGACATGTTTCCATTGTGAACAAAACATTATATTTGACTTTTCAAGCAACATTTGAGGTTTAAAATGTTTTGCAATGACTGTTTTTATTAATCAATTAGGCAAACAAAAAATATGAAATCTATTTGAAGATGTCTGGTTTGGTAATGAGCTTCTAATATCAAAGTTTAAATTGCCTTGTTGTTGTTGTTTATGGTGTTTTAGAAAATCTGATCTTATGGCTGCATTCTTGACAAGTGCAACTGTTGACTTTATACTAGTGGATGTACTTTGTGTTCTTGTTTACATCATTAGGCAATTTATCATTGCTGTTGATGCCAGCATTACTTGAACATTATCCTAGCTTTAATAGATGCTGTTATACTTTACAATGTGCATATTGTTGCAGAACACAGGAGCAACTGTCATTTAAAGCAACCTTGCACTCTCTGTGTGAAATTCTTAAAACAGTCTTAATTGTATTAAAAAACATTGGAATAATCAATCAGTTTTAATGTATATTGATATTGCTCTGAACAATTATCTCTGATTGTATTAATTAAATTGGTGTAATAATTTAAAATGATTGAAAATGGTTAGTAGTTGTTGACTGTTGTATGGGATGACAGTATGAAAACTCACTTGGGAAATTTAGGCTTATTATATGAGTTTAAAGCAAATCAAACCAACATTTTACTTGACATGGAATCTAACTTTCTGGTGTTAACGAGACAAGATTTGGTAGTGTAAAAGGTCCATGTAAATCAATTAAGCAAACTTTAATATTGGAATATGATTGGATAAAAAAATATAAGTTGTGTTTGAAGTGATATACATATTGACAACTTCAGAGGAATGTCTCAAAATAAATCTATCATGGATGTAAATATGGATAGAATTGATAAAGACACAGTAAGTGACATTTTAGACAGACATGTAGCTGGTCCAGATGTTATTATTACTGATGTTGCTCGTTTGTCATCTGATGACCTTGATGAAACAGGTCAAAGTCATGAAATTGAGAACAACGCAATTGGAAAGGCAGAACATGGTAAAAGTTGGGAAAAAGTCCGAGAAGACATGAGATTGAGATCTATTATCAGAAAATTTCAATCACATCAAAGTCTGACCTTTGATTGTCAAGGTCATGAAAGATCATCAAAGTTGTTTGATAAAATGTTGCCAGGAAATTTACATCAACTGACAACCAAGATTAATGACAATGACTTTCACTATAACACATCAGATGATGAAATGAATGATGTAGTTGATGCTGATAAAACTTCTGCCGGAATAAATCCAAGGTCAAGTTTCATGGATAATAGAAGAATGACTATGGGGAATGTAGCTGGACTGCATTTACTAAGCCCTCCAATAAAAATGGGAAGTTTTCAAGACTTAAGATCACTCACTAATGCTCCAAGTACAAGACTGTCTACTTCTTTGGGTAAATATATGAGCTTTCCAAATGTGGTAATGTAAGTGTCCTTACAGTCTCATTGGTCAATTTTATAGAAAATATTCTGTATATTCTCACACCCTGGCACCCATTAGTCTGAGTGATTTTCCTTGTAAAACTAAACAACTTTGTTTGCACTTTATGCAGTTTTATTTGTTTACTACTTTTGTTGGCTTATTATTGCGTTACTGAATTATTTAAGAGTCTGTCCATGTTTACATGATTTAGTTCAATGAGTTTCTTTGTTCTTAGTCACTTCATGCAATTCAACATGTTTATAATGATCTTGAATATACAGAGAAAAATCGGATACAGCAAAACATGGTGATAGTGTACTCAGATCTTTAAGTGAACAATATACTATTCTATGTAAATAATCAATTACGCCTGAACACAATAAAACATTGTTATAGTAAGATTAGATTATGTAAACAAATAATTACGATTTACCCATGGAAACACACTTATCTTCATTTCATTGTTAGTGTTGTAGTGAAATATGAATATGATAATCTGGTATAATATGACAATTATTCGGGGCTCATGAATTCATGATGCTCTTCTGAATATTCAAATACTGTTCCAGTTACATGTGAGTTGCTTAAACAAAATAATTTGAAAAGCTTACAATGTTTCATGGTCTAATAGATTACAGTGTTTAATTTTTCTTCTTTAGGGTAAAGGTGGCTGGTGCCTTATAGACAAAGGGGAAAATAACACTATTTAAAGCTTATATATCCGCCTGTAGCGGTGTGGTATTTGGCTTGGAAAAATATTCACCAGCCTGATTAGCTCAGTTGGTAGAGCATTTGATTTATAAGCAGGAGGTCATGGGGTAGAGCCCTGCATAGGGTACATTATTTTCCTCCTCCAATTACACACCAAAACATTTGATTGCCATTAGTTTATAATCGTGAAAATTATAGACAAAAAGCTATTACAATGGTCAATTTGAGATCAAAATGTTTGATGAAAAATGTCTCAGATGAAAAATACAATTTCAATTGACGGGTATACTTTTTTGATACCCTGGGTTTATTGTTTGAACATTTTACATATTTGCACTGATTTAACTTCATTCAGAAAAAAATCTAATGTCTTACATTTGAGTTGCTTATAACTGTTTTGTTTGTTAAACTGATTGTTGATATTATTAGGTTCTGATTAATGTGTGGCTTCATTGAGATTCTTGAATCTAACACTTATTGCTTAAACTCATATTATGTATGTTGTCTAACCATTTCATGAAATCCAATGTTGATGATATTCTTACTGTATCTCCACTGAACAATATGTCTTGGATTATGTGTGACTTGCTCTACAAAGTATTTTGGTTTTGTTTGTTTATTTTGAGTTTTTATAATGCCCCTTTTCAACAGTCAGTGTCTTACGAGGCGGACAGTTCATCTAACCATTGTTGCTGAGAAGAGACAGTACTAGACTCCAATCCTCTGTAAACAAAAACCATAAAGAGACAATGTTCGGTAGTGGGGCTCGAACCCACAACTCTCCATCAGTGAGAGGTTACAGTGATTTGAAGTCAGCAATCTTAACCACTTGAAGTTTTCTCGGAGGAGAATTTGAGAATGCCCACAATGAGCTTGAAACAATATATACTGAATAATTTAATATATTGCTTGTATGTAAGAGTTGTCTCCCTTTGAAAGGAACATCCTTGTTGATTTGAGTTGTAATAGCTTACAATTAAAATTCTCAGGACAACAGTTTAAGTAAAGCTTTCAGTCAAACCTGTGCTAGCGGCCACCTCTGTATAAAGGCCACCATGTGAATTAAGGTCAATCTTTTAAGAACCATCATTAATTATTAAGAACAAAATGATTTCCAAATATAGTTGACCTGTCATATTTTGTCTTTCCCAAAGGTGGCCTTTGTTCACGGGTTTAACTGTATTTCTGAATACTATCATGTTATTATGTATAATTCTGTCGAAGGCTAAATGCCGAAACGTTAAGAAACATAAAGAAATTTTTAACACGTGTTGTTGTTGTTTTAACTGTATTGAATACTACCAAGAGTTTATCAAACCTGTTGTGGAGTCGTCTATTGTACTTACACAATGATCTAGTGTTTGGTTCCCTTTTAGGACATTTGTTTGTATTCAGTTATAATCAATGATATTTCAGTGAAGATCTGTCAGTGTTTTTTTTCACCTTTAGGGGATAGGTGGCAGTGGCCCTTAGAAAGGGGAAAAATAGCGTCTTGAGAGGGAAAAGTGGGGACAATAATATGACAATGTATGCATGTCCTCCTTACATTTATTTACCAGTAGGTTATAACCTTGGTGTCTACAGACATAGAGCTATCCTTAGTAACAGGTTAATTTATTGATCTCTTTTACTAAAATATTTTCAAGAAAAATGAATATCTGATGTGGAATATTTTATGAATTTAGACAATTTGTACTGCTGCTGGTCAATAAGAGATCTACCAGTACTTACTTGTTCTCCATCTATTTCCAAGACTGTATCCATTTGAGAGCTTTCATTTTGTCCCCAATTTTGTGTACTGAGTATGTGATGGGTATAGGGTTTATGTTGATTGGTTAAGGTTTGGTATGCCACTGGTTGGTTTTTAGAGTCCTCCACTTATGTATGTTTGACATTACATACTCATCTTGCATTGGCAAAATGAGGAAAAGGTCTCTTTAATAATTAACCATCATTGGTACATTGATTATCATGTTTGTTATAAATTGTGTTTTTAAGTTATATTTGATTTGTTGGTACTTATTATCTTAGTAAAGTCATAATAGGTAGCTTCCTGCTTTTCATTTAAACTGTAAAATAGCACCCATTGGTTTATATAAGGCAACAAACATACATAATGTCTATTTAGTCAATAAACCCCATAATCTTGGAGTGATTATTTACTGTCCTGCTTAAATTTATATGTGTATGTGGAAGTATTTCATTGGATGGGGGAAATTATCAGTTGTTTGTAGAAAAAGTTGAAAAAAAATATTATTGCACTGTTTGAGGGTACATAGTTCATATTGTTTTGATGTTATTATCAAAAATATTATCATTATTGGTAGGTTACTGACCTCAACTGCTGGTAAAAATTGTAGTTACTCTGGTAACAGAAAAAGTAAAAATATGCCTGCAAAATCTTGTTCTTGAGATAACGTCAACAATGCAAGCTAGGTTGATGAAATTTTGTATGCTGTAAGGTAGGTAAATACATGGCAATATTGTGATAGGGTATGTTATACCTAACCTTATTAAGATTGCTCCGATCAGACACTTCCAAGGTCCAACCCAGGTAGGGGTCTTAAGTGTTACGAGCAAAGCCAGTGACTTATAGAATTTGCTTGTTTGCTGCTATTCTGATTGTCTGTTGAACAGTTTGCTTTGAAAGTTAACCAGAGAACCTCTTGGGATTCTGTTTCCTTCTTCTATTCTATTCTAAGAAGAATTTATTCTATAATGATTCATTTTTTCCCTTGACCGTCCTATACATACAGTTGATCTTGAGATATTGTTTGAATTTATTGTAATGTTGGAAACTGAATGATAGCTTTCCAAAGCTGTATGTCACTCGCTTAGTGCACATCCATTTTTATACAGACCTAAATTTTTATCTGTAATTTTATATCTTCTGTCCTCTTTGTGTTTAGAGTATCTTAAATAGTACATTTTGTCCTAAGTTTAATAAAGATATGTAGGTATTTTATTATCTCTGTCTGGTTTGAATACAAAATTAATGCAATCTTCCCATTGGTCAATTTAAAAAAATCAACCAATCAGTTACACTGAAATTTTGAACTGGTCTCCAAGCCAAGATTTTATGAATGTCTCATTTTATTTACTTTGTACTCAAAAGTTTTATATTTTTAGTATTTGTATTTGTTTTTTTCGGTAATATGTCACGTTTTATATTTGTCTTTCGAGTGAATGATTACAGAATAATTTCGGGGAAGGATATCAGCTCATAACTATAACGTTACAATCAATATTAACCCATTTAATGTAGCTTATCAAGTGTTCTTGTATGAATGATCCCCAGTTTACTTGGTCGATCCTATATCTCGTATCATTTTCTTTCCAATGTCTGATTTCGCTTGTCTGATTGCGGACAGTTTGTTATTTGGCAATGCTGTTCTTGTGTCTTTGGGAATTTATTTGGCGAGTGAGAATATTTCATGAATGCTAATATTCAAATGTGATTTTTGAGTGGCTATGTTATGTAAAATTGTCTGATATGACACTTACTGTGTGTGAAGTAAATAGGATTGTTTAAATGATCGGACACTTCTTGATATATATGTTGTTTTGTCTTAAATTTGGAGGCCAGCAAGACTAACTTTCCTTTATACATGAGATATTAAAGAGACAGAACGTTGGACATATTGATAGAGAAACATTAAATTTTGTTGATGAAACTAAAAAAGCATAAAGCATATTATACATTGTATTGAGAGTATAATTTCCTTGTGGTCTGGCTTTGACAATTGTTGACTTTAGACTTGGTCAGCAGCTGTTTGAGTCCCATTGGTCCAATGTGGAGAATATAATGCACTCAGGCTGATGCATATTGTGTACTGCTTTTATCTGGTCAGTTTATTTGGTGTATGCTTTCTGTGAGACCTGCTTGACATCTAATGTCCAAAGGTCGATCTATGTGTGGTTATACATAAAGAAATCAAAACTGAAACAAATGAAAGTAAATTCCTGGTAGTTCAACCCAGAAGTGAACTAGCTGATGCTGTGCTGGTGTGAATATTAATTGGTTGTAGGGATGTGATGTTTGTATTATAAACATATTCAAATTTTAAAGAGGATTAGCCATGTTTAGGAGTTGAAAATAGTAATTTTTTTTTTCACCATTCGATGTGCTTTACTTCTGAAAAAATATATATCTATGTTAAAAAATGTGAATAGAACGTGTTGTATCTTTGTTAATGTTTTGGATAGTTCTGCAGTGTTAAATAAACAAATATTTTTGAAGGCTATCATAGCTCAGAACATCATTATAAATCTTCTTGAATTATTACTGGACTTGGATCAGGTTTGGATCAACATATTACGAAGAGAAGGAGAAATATTTTTTGTACAGAATTGAGAATTTTGTTTGTTGAACATTGGCATCTCCAGAAGTAGCAAACTTGAAGAACTTAAAATACATCCAAATAATTGTTTTATTTCAAAATCAACTTGAAAGAAATGAAGTTCTTGCACTTCAGTATGTTTCATTTAGGGAGAAGTATTGGTGTATGAAACAAACAGGAAGTGATAAGCGTGTGTTTAAGATCTTTTTTGTGATCATCACTTTATTTTCAAATCTCTTTATTTATCTGCAAGGCCGTGAGAAATGTTGATTTAATTCATCAACATGTGCCTCAACGCTAACTTTGGAGGATGTCTCAGGAATTTGCAACAAGAAGGTAAGTTGTTGCTTTGCTATTGGTCAATCTTAAAAATTGTTATCACAACCATCCAACAGAAGTAATTTTTATGTATATGGAGTGTATTTGATCTTAGTCCAAGTTTACACAATTTAGGGTCAGATTCTGGCCCTGAGGTTATAAAAATCTCCAATCTCAGCTTTAACCTCAGACTTCCAGCTCAGCAGAGATTTCAGTTCAGACTAAACTTTTGGGAATAGTTTTTAAAGAGACATACCCTACAACTGACAAAAATTCTGTGAAAGTGTAAAAAATTAGCTAGATGAATGTTAAATATTCTATAATGGATAATTGCAAGAAGAACTTGGGTCGTAAAATGGCTTGTTTAGGTACTAGCCGCTAAAATCATATCTACAAAATTTTCTTATCTTTTACGAAAACTTTGGAGAATGTGCACTGTCAAGGTAAATTTCAAATTTTGTTGAGTGTTGACATATTTCACCAATAATTTAAGGAATGGGCAAACATGCTCGGCACTGATCTTGACTAAAATCTAACATTTCCATGACTAAATGTTCATGTTCTGGATATGTATTTTTGTCATTCTTATTTTTAATTGAAGGAATTTTTGGCTGAAACTTTCTTTGTTGGCTATTTTCTTTACAAGCTTCTAATATATCATCACTAAAATTTCCCTTGATTCTAGATGCACCAAGTTTTAGGGTTACATGCCCCTTAAAACTGAGCTTGGAGTAAGTTCTTCAGCTTGGAAGTAAAGGGTACCCATATAAACTGATATTATAGCTTGTCCTAATAATGATCACAAATCAGTAATACTCGTTAATAATGCATTCGGTGTTCTTACATGATATTGTAGCACAAAAATATTTAACACAAAGATATTGTACCATGAAAATATTTTAACTCAACGATATTTTAGCAGAAAGATATTGTATGTAACACATAGATATCTTAAAAAAAGAAAATCTTGTAACACAAAGATAACAACTATCACAAAGAAATGGGATATATGTGTAAAAACATTTCTGTTTCCTAGCTATTAAAAGAACTTGCTGAGCTGTTCGAAGTTTCATTGATTGAATTTGCAATTGTTTAAGAATTTACAGCCATTCTTTACTCAGAATTGATGACTTAGTTTTTGTCAAGTATTTAGTACATAAATGGTATTATGTTCATGTTTGAATATATAATTGAATGACAATGTACTGCTTGTAAACATCTCGTATAATGGAAAGTTTAAGTTGATGTAGACATTATATCAGATATGCTTCTTTGAAGCTATCATTTTAGAGTATATTTATTTTCTTGTTGCATTAAATGGTGATGCAATTCAGTAAGTTCTTGGCAATAAATATCAATAGCATGCAAATTGATTTTGGCAGCAATTTGTGATGCATTTAATGTTTGAATGCCTATTCTGCTTTACTCATGATAGTGTATCAACTAACAGACATGCTCGGGGTTTTGTGAATGATGAATTATGTATTCAGTTTTGTCCTAGAATGTTGAATATACTATAGTGGATGACCTTGCAATGACAAATGAATGCCATAGTCCAAATTTATATATTTAATAACCAAGCTCTCATTCTACTAGTATAGGTTGTACTGTTCCATTTTCTTATTTTATTGATATTAAAGTTGTTGTAAGAATGCAGCATTCATGTAGCAGACGTTCTTTATTGCATTTTGTTGTTTCTTTTATTTGTTTGTTTATTCTTTCATTTGTTTGTTTCCTAATTCCTTCCTTCCTTCCTTCCTTCCTTCCTTCCTTCATTAATGTCTTCATTCATTTATTTCTTCCTTCCTTCATTCATTTCATTTTTAGCTCATCTGGCACAGAGTGCCAAGGTGAGTTTTTAGGATCAAGCTTTGTCTGTCGTCTGTTGTCAGTCGTCCGTCGTCAACAATTTCTTTAAACAACATCTCCTCCTAAACCACTTGATCAATTTCAACAAAATTTCACAGGTGTGTTACTTGCTTGAAGTTCTACCAAAGTTGTTCAAAGAATTCCATTCCATGCAGAACTCTAGTTGCCATAGCAACTGGAAGGATTTTGTTTGAACATCTTTAAAAATCGTCTTCTCAAAATCCAGAGGACCTAGAGCTTCGATATTTGGTGTGAAGCATTGCCTAGTGGACCTCTACTAAGATTGTGCAAATTATTGTCCTAGGGTCAAAATTGGCCCCGCCCCGGGGATCACTTGATTTATATAGACTTATATATAAAAGGTAAATTAAAAAAAAATCTTCTTGTTCAAAACCACTGGCCTAGAGCTTCAATATTTTGTATGTGGCATTGTCTAGTGGACCTCTACCAAGTTTGTTCAAATTATGGCCCCAGGGTCAATATTGGCCCCGCCCCGGGGGTCACTTGATTTATGTAGACTTGTATAGGAAGATTTAAAAAATCTTCTTGTCAAAAAAAATGAGGCCTTGGGCTTAGATATTTTGGATGTTGCATTTCTTGTGGATCTCTACCAATTAAGTTTGTTCAAATCATGGCCTCATGGTCAATATTTGCCCGGTCCTGGGGATCAGTTGATTTCAGTCGGGGTAGATAACTCTTTTAACATGTCAAATACCTTTCCTTGATCTAATTATCACTTTGTGTTACAATGCTCAGGTGAGCGATATAGGGCCATCATGGCCCTCTTGTTTTCATTTGTCTTTCATTCCTTTATTTCTTCAGTCATTTGTTCCTTTATTTCTTCATTCATTCATTAATTTTCTTCCTACATTTCCTCATTTGTTCCTTAGTTCTTTTATTTTCTTGTTTGCTCCTCCATTTGTTACATTGTTCACTTGATTGTTCCTTCATTCACTTGTACATTCATCCCTTGGTTTGGATATATTCCAGTCAAGCGAGGAGATCTGTTCACCTAATCAGTTCCATCTATTTGATGGTTGGTACCAGTATTTACACAGCCCTAAGTGGTCAGTTAACTGTGCTGGTTTCCTCCATCATTAGAAAACTTGGCAGTTGACTGTGATGTTTTGGAGTCAGGGTACTTCAATAAAATAGATTAATGACATTAAACTCAGTATAAACATTCAGACATTTTATGCATCAAACATCATTTGTATTGGCCGTCATTTATCAAAATCGAGCATTATGACAGAACCAGTATATTATAAAACTTTCATCATTTCATTCAATTGAATTACCTTCAAATTCTGGCAGCTGTGTATTGTGATCTAAGGCAGTAATACTCTTATTTAGGTCTCTGCGGTGGAATTGTTTTATTAAGTAAAAATGTCAGTTACAAATGTTTTAATTCTCTGGCTAGACATATCATTGTGCCTCTAGTGTTTTGTATGACACTGTCATGTAAGACGGCTTGTGAGATCCCGCTAATGAAGTATTGCCTGGGTTGGATATGAATATTTCTGTCTGATCGAAATTACAAAATAATTACGGTGAAAAATGGGCATATAAGCATATATGAGATATAAGCATTTAAACTTATTAAGTTTGTGAAAAGTGATGGAATTATGAATGCAACTTACTGTGTATAGGATTTTTATCATTATCGTGTAATATAAATGTGATGGATTATGCAAAGTGTTTTATGGTAGGGATCTTCATAAATGTAAAATCAAGCCTGTTAAAAAAGGGCACCCTTGAGAAAGACAAATGTGACCTTTATAATAATGACAGGTGACCTTTAATCAGAGGTCATTTTGTTCTTAACAATCAATGGCTTTTTTTTCAAAGGGTGGCCTGCTACCACAGGTTTAACTGTACTTCTGTATGATTGTAATATAGTTTTGAATCTGCTTTACTTGTATATTTAATTTTTATTGAATTTGTTCTTGTAAAAATATTTGACAAAACAGATTTGCAAATGACCCCTATAAAGCATTTAATTTATTGACATGAACCAAATTAATTTAATCTCTAGTCCCTTCTGCTTAGACCTTTTTCTCTCTCCAGTGTATTATCATATTCCGACTGGTGCACTTTGTTGTATTGTAAGCATGTCATTAATTGTTCTTGAACTTTTCTTGCATACTTCATGAGCTATCCATGAAGTATGAATAACCACTTGACAGGGTAATTAGACAAAACAATAGAAATCTGATTTCTGATATAAATGTCCCATAAATACAGGTTAGTAACTCAACAGAGCTTATATCTTTTTTTGAGTCTGGAGGTGTGGATAACAGCAAAATGAAAATGACTGATAAAAGCTTATGGTTGAAGAAAAAATGGGGTACTGAGCGGAATTCAGGAAACTTTCTTATATCATGTCTTAATTATCAAAAGCATGTTTATAAAGACTTGACATGACATCTCTATCTGAGACTATAAACATCATCATTTGGTTACAGTAATTAATCTGATTGGTTGAATCTGATTTTGTTGAATGTGATTGGTTGTATGTAATTGGTTAAATTTGATTGGTTGAATATAAATAGTTGAATCTGATTGGTTGATTCTGAGTGGTTGACTAGAATGGGTTGAATATAATTGGTTGAATATTATTAGTTGAATCTGATTGGTTTGATGTGGTACTTAATGGTCTAAGAATTGACCAATGACAAGAACTCATTAAAAATTAAGTTTCATTATCTGTTTTGAACCTTGTGACAATTCTCATATACTCCCATATTGGGGAAAATGAGTAGTCACTAAATATCAGATACAGAAATTAACTTGCTTTAAGCATGTTTTGTGTTCCTTGTATCAATTTACTGGTCTTGTTACTGTATAATGTGCCCTTATTCTCTGCTTTCTGTCATAACCAGAGGAGATTAATTTGCCAAAAAGCTAAAAAATCCAGAACTGTCAGAAATTGTCTATCACTATGGAAACCATTTGGGAATATAAAAGTTGTATATCAAATTAAACTTCTTCTTTCCCTTTATATAGTCTAACCACGCAACAAGATTTATTGTATCAAATACTTGATGAAAGACTCGGTACAAAAAGGGTTGTTCCAAACTCTAAATTTATTGGTTTCTGTTTGGTCAACAAAAAGGTAAATCAAACAGAATTCTTGAACAATTTTGTTTTCAATATTTGTCTCTTAATTATGTTAGAAACTACTGCGTCTAGTTTAATTTTTTAAAAATCTGGTTGACTTAACTTTGAAATTCAATTAAAGGGGCTAGACTCCATCCAGTCTGTTGTGTTTAAAATCTAGAAACTACTTCCATATGGTAGCAAACATGTTAATTAGTGACTAGAACATAATTATACACCATGTAAATGAGAATTTAAATGCTGTATTTTTTATGTTACTACTGCTACAATTACTTGTGGGTCACCAGGGGTAGCTAATTGTCCTATATGTGCTCCAAGGACATCTTAACTTACATATTTTGCCATTTTGGCTGAAATATTAGTGGTAGTTACTATTTTGATGGAGAATAGAGAAAATTAATGTAGATAGAATGTTATATAAGATACAGCCATAATTCTGATCAAAACAAATGAACTGTGAGTTGTAAATACAAGTTCCTGCAAGTTTCTGTAAACCTGTTGACTAGATTTGTCTGCCTTTGTTAGATTTTTTTTGGTCATTTTTTTCATACCAATATTTTCATTTTCACTTCAGTATCTTGAACTAAAGAAAATGTATATAAAAATTATTGTGGCTATGTGCCTGTATTTATTATGATTTTAGCCATGTATTGTTTTTTTTTTCACCTGAATTGTAAAAAAATATATTTGAGATGTCTGTATTTTTTACCATTTCTAAGAATCCTGGATATGATTTAACATGTCTATCTGATAGTAATCACTTACAAAGCTGGCTCTTATCTGTTTCTATGTACATTTTTTATTGAATATATTCTGAATAATAAATGTACTGAATGAATTATTGATAATAAATGTATTTCATCAATTTCAGTATCAGAGATAAGTAATTAGCTCTTGTCTGTTAGCACTACATTCTGATTATTAAGAATATTTATTAGATTTACACGCATTCCTATGAATCCATTAATTTTAAACCAGAAAGACTGCAAGCTTTCAGTCCTTCTGCAAACATGTAGACAAGGTCTGGTAAAATTTGGATGTTGGTCAGGTAAAATTTGGATATGGTCTGGTAAAATTTGGATATGGGTCAGGTAAAATTTGGACATGGTCTGGTAAAATTTGGATGAGGGTCAGGTAAAATTTGGACATGGTCTGGTAAAATTTGGATGTTGGTCAGGTACAATTTGGATATGGTCTGGTAAAATTTGGATATGGGTCAGGTAAAATTTGGATATGGTCTGGTAAAATTTGGATGAGGGTCAGGTAAAATTTGGACATGGTCTGGTAAAATTTGGACATGGTCAGGTTAACTAATTTTACCAGACCTTGTCCAAATTTTACCTGACCCTCATCCAAATTTTACCAGACCATCTAGTAAAATTAGAACATGGTCTGGTGAAATTTATTAGATAAGTCAATTTATTTGATGCAATACTGTTTTTAGTAAGACAGTCCTTTTGGTCCAGTAAGTTTTCAATGTCTTTCGTTATACACTGTTTTTTTTTAAGTGGAATAAAAATGCCATTTATGCAACAAAATTGTTTTCCATGGTTTAAATATTTTTCCTATCCATTGTCAAAAATTGTCCTGTATTCCATTGTCTAAAAAATGTATTAGTTTTGAACTGTGTAAAATATCCTTGTACATGTTTTCCCCTTTCCTGCAATATCTTTGATTGTCCATGTCTTAGACCTGCTGATCTCTAGAAAAAAAAAAAAAACAGGATTCATTTTTTGTATGTCAAAGCAAATGTATTTTCAGTAAACTTATATTAATTCATGAACTTCTATTTTTTTTTAAAAATGTCAATAATAGTAATGTAATATTTTAATTATTTCATTACAGTTTATTGATTGGGTTTATTCGATTCTTCATTGTCTTATCAATAAATTTTGATAGTTTTATTCCACTTACCAGTCGTGATGACATTTTGATCCAAATTCTGAATAAGTAATGAGGCTGATGGCCATAAAATTGAATCCACTGTTTCTGTTAAATTTCTCTGGTATGTCATAGCCACCAGACCTGTGTTTGTGATGTCCTGTTCCAGATGTGATTGTGTTTTTTGGCCAGCGGTGCTATTCAGATCATTGTACACTGTACAAATGGGATGTTTTAACTCGGATAGCACAAATAACATAATTGTATATTGGATAAAATTCGGATAGCCTCCGAATATTGGTTTGATATCTGCTGTACAATAATGATGTCATTATTTGGCTATTCTTTTTTTATTGAAGTGTCTGTAACAACCCATAATAGGAGTAATTGCTTCCTATCACTGTAAATATCTTCATACAGCATTGTGGGAAGAAATTTACTTGTGGGTGAATATTTATCTTTGGTGCGGTCGGACAATTGTTTGTGTACTTGTGCAAATGATTTGGTTACTTCCAACTGATTGTTTAGGGGTTATTACGGAAAGACATTGTGTCATGTTAATATACCCAATTAAAGAGGGATATTTAACCCCATAGAGGGTACCGTTTTAGACGAATATGTATGTCTGTGTATGTGATTGAAGTATCAGAGTCTCTTATGATTCACTTCACTGGATGGACAATTTTGATGAATGTATATTTATAGACCAGATTCGTAGGATTTGCCATGCTGATCAAATTTGTTATTGTTCGAGAAAAATTGGGGAAAGTCCACAACTCTCTGTTTGATCAGTCGGTGGTTTATCATGGTATATTAGAATTGATCGGGGGATTCTCTGCAAGTAGGCAATGTACATAAACACAGATAATGTAGTTTAGTGATTAGGGCAGCACATGTCGATTTAATTAGTCGGATCTGAAGAACTGTACAATATGGCTGGTTGTTGTTTTTTATTTGTATGATTTGATGAATGTTGATTACCTCAAATAGAGGCTGTTTACAGTGCTCAGTGATTAGATAGTTATACACTGATATAATTATTTGGATATTAAAAAACAGTTGAAGTTTGATTTGATCATACAAATATTATTGTGAATAGTAATTGCCTAGACAGTGGTGATTAACATTGACTAGATATATGTGATAACAAGAGAATGTAATAGATCATTTGTTGTAAAGAACAATACACTGGATTGGAGCTGCTTAATTTAAATACATCATACCAATACTTTGTATTGAAATAGTAAGGGTATGGACAGGATAGAACGTTATTCCACTGACAATGAGTGCATCTTTTTGTACTCAGACTTCAAAAACAGGAGTGGCAGTATTTGTATCAAGGACAGCTATGTGCATGTGTGCATTTTCTACCTTAAGGGATATAATTTTTTCTTGGAGTTTAACCATGTTATATAGAACTGAAGAATTATGCCATGTAAAGGCAATTGTACTCGGTTGAGTTATCTTGAAGCATAAAAGAAAACTTCAACTAAAAGATGAAATAGATGTTTCAGGTCTCTGGTTTGTCTCACAATGATCAGCTTTATGTCTGTTTTCTTCTTAATGGCTTTGACAGGGCATTGCTTATGTTTTATGTATCATAATTGGAGCATACTTTATTGGCCATACAACATATATATGTCATAGGCAATTCCTACCTATAACTCCCTACTTTATGATATTAAACCAACAATGCATTCAATTATCAGTTTATGGCTCTGTGTATCTGATTAATCAATTTGATGCCAATTTATCTGGAAACAATGTGCCACCATTTGATTGCCTTGAAGTGAAAGTTGGTGACTTTTATTCGAACTAATGGCCTGAAAGAACATGCTCTTACTGCATGACTTACCTTTTGAAAATTAATGTACAATATTGAATGCATTCTGATGTCATATTAAGGATCACTTGAAGATAGTTGGCTGTAGAAATGAACTGATTTCTGATTTATCTATACAAACAATGCTTCATGGAACCCTTGTTTCCTCTGATTGTTGATCTGTTTAGTTTTTGTTTTTGCAATTTGAATTATTCAACAGGGTGTAAACAGTGTGCCATTTGTTTAGCCATTTGTTTTCCAAATGGAATGTTTGCTGATTGCATTGTGTTTGTTATAAATTCAAACAATTGAGTGATTCATGGATTTATAGATTGGATTTCTGAGCTGTTTACATCTTTGGAGGCAGTTCATCATGTTGTTATGAGACTTTTCATTTAATATATTACAAGTAGACATACAGACTAGCTTCTGTGCTGAAGGATGAGATATGACTGGCTTCCTTTCTGAAGGACTTGATTTTTCTATGATGCTGAGTTTCATACATGGACTTATTTGCTGAGATTTTATGTAAGGCAGTTTCTGTAACATATATTGGGACATAAAAGATGGAAGTTTATATCAAGCATGTTGCAACTGAAGATCTCCCATTCTGGGACAGTTACTGTGTTTTAGGCAATGGACCAAGATTGGTCTGTCCAAATCCACCTCCGCCGGTGATTCATGTGCAGCCTCTGAATATGATAAAAAAGAGTCACCCAAAGAGACTGTTCAGGAATATAAACAAAGACCCACCTGAAAAGGACTTTGCTGATGAACCAAAAGGCATTAAAACTCCGACTGAAATAGTTGTTGAAGAAGTTATAGAGGGCATTGTAATTATTAAGAAATTCATAGAAATTGAAGTGAAGCATTTTAAAACTGAGGACAGCAGTTTCGATTCTGTAAGTCCTAGTTCTGCTGATGGACATACTGACACTGATAGTGAATATGACTTGACTGAGGAAGAGAATAAAGAATTAATTAATGAGATGAAGTTTCGACTTGAAGAACTGCTTGGCATTCCAAATGAGTCACGGTCAAAAGTTCTGATGTCAGCCGGACCTTCATCAGCTGCAGAGGTAGATACTCTTCCTGTGTTCACAGAGTCTAGTGTTTCCAATGGTAATGTTAGTGCTGCTATTGAAAGTTTGTCTGATGAAGTGTTTGAAGCTGATTCAGATATGCTTGCAAGTGATAAAGATATGACAGTGCAGAATTGTGATTTAAAACAAAAAGATGCCAATGATGTTGAAGATGTCAACAATGATAGAAAATTTTCATTGACAAGTGCTAAAAGTATTGACTCAATTATAACCAATCAGACAGTATCCTCTGAAGGAAGCAGCTTTGCCTTATGGACTTTGTTTGGATCAGAAAATAGTCTTGACAGAATTGAACATTTCATTCACCTGACTAAAAGTGATAGCTTTGATTACAAGAAGGGTGGAAAGGCACACTCTTTAGATGCAGATGATGGTGATCCCAATGCTGGTAATAGTACAGATTCTACTGGTAATAAATTGTTCATGGAAAATGTTGGAAAAGAAACTGACAATAATTATAACCAGGGGAAAAAATCAAGTTTTACAAATGATGCAGGTTCTAATCTTACTGACAGGTTGAATGTGGATGACTTAGGTGTAACAAATGAGGATTCAGATGACAGTATAAGTGTGTCCGTTGATCTTGAAATTTGTGTTCGTGTTTCTTTGAATGAAGATGCAACAGTGCAAAAAGATCTCATGGGAAGTCCTGTGGATGATTTTGGTAATGGTTCCAATACTGGTACATTGGTTACTGATCCTTGTGTACTAATTGCTAGAGATATTGTAGAAAAAGTCCTTGAAGCTTCTAGGCCTCTTGTCGCACAGTCAACTGACAGAGCTTTAAAAGATAGACGTGAAAAGCCCAGCATGGTGTGTGCAATAGATAAAACTGATGTCCAAAGTGGAGTAGACGGTAGGAGATGTATTGGAGCATGTAACGAGTTGGAGCAAAGGGAAGCTGATGTTGACATTGACGAAAGTCAAAGTGAAGGTTTTTTTGAGCAGTCTGCTGATTGGGATGGCCAATCTGATGTCTATATTATTCACAACGACATTTCATCACATGCATCTATGGAGAGAATTCCTGATGAAGAAAGGTTAGATGGAATTCCTGATGAAGAACAACCTCATGATATGTCTGAAAAACTTAGAGAAGGCTATGATGAAAGTTGTAAAGATGATATGAATGATATGTGCACTCTCAGTAAAAGTAATGACTCTGTTGTTGACTTTGAGAACTTTCAGAAAGATCTATTTGAACAAACTGAGATGACTTCTGAAGGCAATTTGGTGCATTCTAGTAATGTCAATATTCATGACAGTTTGTTTGAAGGTGATCATAATGATGCCCATATGTATGATACAATCGAAGAAACAGACAACAACTGTCACCATATTATGTATGATGATCCTGGTATGTGTGATGCTGTTTGCACAAACAATGCAGGCATTGGTGTTTTATCTACTGTTATAGAAGAATCAGAAGTTAATAGCACTATAGATTCTACAACTGTCAGATGTGAATATTTGGATAATAATGGTGATGTTAATGCAGTCAAATGTTCAGGAACTAGTCCGGGGCTGTCTGTGACAGTAAGACATCAAACATTTAAGTATGATGAAGATGTTGAGGTCTTAGCTGTTATGATTGATAGGGATTGTGAAGGTAAATGTGATACTAATGAATGTTCAGTGGATGAAGTTGAAAAAATTCTAAATGATTTAATTGAAGATATTACTATGAATGTTGGAGAGGGAAGTGATGACCCAAGTGCAATGGCAATTATAATTGATGACCAGAATGGCTTTGACAACCCTGCTGTAGAATACATTGAATTACAAGATCCTGATGATTGCAATGTGAATGAACTTTTAAATGATATGTTGGAAAAAGTAAAACGAGATTTATCGAGTGAGACTGAAAGTGATGACAATAGTTCACACCCAGTTGCTCTTATTATTGATGAGGTGAGTTTTCAAGCAGGAAACCAAGGCCAACTTGCCAGAATCACTGATGTTAGGCCCCATGAGGATATGGATGTAATAATTGTTGCTAAACAAGAGTCTGAAGAGAGTGACATTGGGCTTGATGATTCTAGATGTTTAGACAGCAGTGAAGACTATATTACATGTGTAAGTAGTGAAGAAGATTATAATTACCCAGCAACTGGTAATGAAAATAATGAAGATGAACAAGACACTCGGGAAAAGACAGAAGATGATACCCATAGAGACTGTATGGGTACTTCATTCAATAGGGAATTAATCAATAAATCAAATGATGTACTTAAATATGATCTATATGATTCTACTATAGCTGATAATGACTCTGAAATACTTATGACTGACTATGAAAATGACCCTGTTTTGAACAACATAATACGAGATGAAACTACTACAGATGTTATTGTAGATGTAGCTCGAGAAGGAACAAATAGTGTATTGTTTGATGAATGTAAATTGGAAAATGAATTAGATAATCTCAATGATGACCTTGCTAAAGATGAATCTTGTTTAAGTGAAAAGAGGGAATCCAATGTGAGCAATTGTTTACCAAAAACTCACTTGTCAAAGGTGTTTGGTCAAGTAGAATGTCTAACTAAAGAAGTAGTCATTACCACTGAAGACGGAGGAGAATGTAACATATCTGAAACTAAAATGAATGAAAATGATGCAATTACAAAATTTATATCAGCTCAGAAAAACGAGGTTCAATATGATAATGATATATTTGGAGAAAAAGAAGAAATTTCAGTGAAGGGTTTTGGTGAGACGTCAGACATTAATGTATCTTCCAAACATTGTGATGAATCTCAAGAAATTGCAAAAGTTGATGTAATATTGCTTGTTTCAGTTGAGGAGACTGCAAACATGTCTCTTAATTCTGATGAATGTCATGGATATTCTGAAATACAAGATGAAAACAAAATGGATGATATCATTCACAAAAAAGGTGAAAATGGAGAAATTAAACCGGAATATCCTAATGGTACAAAGGAAACTTCTTCTGTTGAATCAGTTGATATTAATAAAGATGAAGATGCAAACAAAGATGTAACTGAACATGAGGGATCTTTCAAAGGAAAGACCTTAGAAAATATTGAAGAAAATAAGAACATTAAAACTGTTGATGAAGAAATTGATGAAAAAAGGTGTACCAAAAATGATGTCAGTGTCAAAAAAACTGACAAAGAAAATAGTGTTACAAATGTCAATGCTCATGAAGTGGAATGCAAATATTTAAATGCTGAAGTTGATAGGCATGGAGACAATGAAGTGAATCTCATGGGTGTCAATATAAGAAACAATGATGAAAATGCAAAAGGCAAAGGTAATGAAGACATACATTTGATTGTTGATGACACAGTGAATATTGATACTAACATAACAGTTGGGGAAATTGTGAATAATATCGCAAATGTGAATGTTGATGGAATTGATAATATTGATGCAAATTTCAATACAAATGGAATTGAGAACACAATTTCTGCTGTTGAAAATGCAAAAAATTATGCTGATCATAAGGTTGATGAAATTGTAAACATTGATGAAGATGGTAAAGTTGATGCTATTGATAAAGTTGGTGCAAAGATCGGAATTGCTAAAATCAATGACATATTTTCAAATATAGAAGTTCATGAAAAAGAGAACATTGGTATTGCTGCATATGTTAATGAACAATCTGTTGTAAAAGTTGATAAAATCTACAAAAATGATACAAATATTGAAGCTTATGAACTTGAAACCACTAATGTTAAAGATTGTGGAACAGATAATGATTATATTGATGTCAAAATTTATGGATTTGAGTATAATAGTGCAAATGAAAATGTTGATAAAATTGAGGACAGTGATAAATATTCCAATGTTGAAAAAATTGTGGACAATAACACCAGTGGAAAAGTTGTTGAAATTGGGGGCAATAGTGCAGAGATAAAAGTGGGTGAAACTAAGGATTTTGATTATGTAAAAGGTGCAGATTTTTTGTATGATGATACTGGTGCCAAGGTTAATGAAATTGAGAGTAATTATACTGATACCAAAGACAATGGCTTTGTTAATGACAAACTTTATCAAATTGATACAAGTGGAAATGTTGGTGAAATTGTGGATAGCAATGCAAATATCAAAGTTGATGAAATTGAGAACAATTTAAGAGATGTCAAAGTTGATGCAATTGATAATGGTTGTCCAAATGTAAATAATGATGCAATTGAAAACAATAATTCAGATTCAAATGTGAATGGAATGAAAAAAACTAATGAAGATGGTAAACTTAATGCAATTTGGAATAATGAAGCAGGTGAAAAAGCTGAAGAAAATGTCAATTTTGGCCCGGAAGCTGTTGATCTTGAGAACAATGATACTACAGATGTCAGATTTGATGAAATTGAGAAAAGTGATGGTAGTGTCAATGTTGATAGGCAAGATTGGAAAGTTGCCTTAATTGATGAAGGTATAGCAGTTAATGACATTGAGGACAAAAATGCAGATGGAAAAGTAAAAGATTTTGTAAGTAATGATCTAGCTGAGAAAAATGGTACTGACGTGAAAATGGATAGAATTATGAACAATGGTGTAGATGTTAATGCTAAAGAAATGGATACACAATATGATATTGAAAAAGTTGTTGAAACTAATAATTATGATACAAATGTAGAAGTTGAAACACTTGCAAAATATCATGCAGGTGGAAATGTTAAGGAAATAAAAATTGATGATATTGAGAACAATTATGAAGATGATAGTGCTGGTGAAATTTGGGACAGTAATACAGATGTAAAAACAGATGGCCTTGAAAACAATTATAATAGTGTCAAAGACTTTGAAAATGGAAACAAAGACACAGAAGTCATAGTGGAAGATAGTGCTTATAATGTGAAAGTTGGCATAATTGAGAGTAGTGACGCAAATACCAGAGTTGATACAAATGAAGCTGCTGGAACTATTTATAAAGTTGATAAAATCTTAATCAATGAAGCGTGTGTAAAAGGTAATGAAACCATGGACTATGATGCAGATGTTAATGTTGATGAAGGTAAGAACAATAATACAGATGTCAAAATTAATGAAACTCTGATAACAGACGTTGAAAATCACAAAATTGGCAATAGTGATTCGAACATCAAAATGGCTGAATTTCAGGAACATAATGTAGATGGTGAAGTTGATGAAAATGTAAAGAATCATGCAAATATTGAAGAAAATGTACACGAAATTAACAGAACTGTTGTAAACAATGATGAAATTGTGAACACTAACATATATTTCGAAGTTGGTGGCATCGAGAGTAATGATATAAATATCAAAGATAGTGAAATCAAGATCAAAGATATGGATGTTAACTTTGATGATATTACAAATGATAGAGACATCAGAGTCAATGAAATTGAGAACAAAAGTACTGATGAAGAAGAAATTTCGAAAAATGATGAAATTGAAAGTAATAATGCAAATTTCAATGTTAATGAATTGGAGAACAACACTTTCCTTGGACAAAATGAGGAAATTGTAAATAATGATGCAAATATTGAAGTGGGTGTAAATGAGAATGATAGAATAAAAGTCGATGAAATTGAGGACAAAATGGAAAATAAAAACATTGATGAAATTGCAAATATCAAAGCTGATGTAAATGAGATTGATCTTGATTCCAAGAAAGTTGATGATTTTGAGAAAAAAGTTAATTTGATAGAAGAGAAACATGATTTTACCCCTGAAATCGCTGGAGGTGAAGTTTCTAAATATACTCAATGTACTAAACATAATTCTGCCTCATCAAATGTTAAAATGATGGATTCTACATTCATATTTTCTTGTCAAAAACTTATTATTGTAATAAGTGAAGAAGTTACCAATAGTACCATTCCAGATGAGTCAAGTAGTGAAACAAAGATATCAATTAAAGAAGATGGTGGTTGGCACTTTGTTAAAACTGTTCATAATGAAGACAAAGATGAAGTATATCATGAAAAAGAAGATAAGAAAAATGATCAGCAATCTGAAATTCACCAAAGTGCATCAAAAACATCTGCAACGGAAGCTGTTTCAGCAAATGATAAAACTGGTGAATGTAGAAGCAATACACATCAAGTTGAAGACAGTGTTGATACTTCAAATGCAACATCTGTTGAATGGGATGTTGATAAGAAAGTAGGTAATTTGCAAGGAAAAGAACTTCTTGTTGTGGATGAAACTCAAAAAGTAGATAACAGTTATGAAAAGTTTAATTTAGCTGCAATAGACACTCATAAACAAGAAACTGCTAGTGATGTTTCTGTCAAAGTGGAAAGTGAAAGTGGATCACCAAGAGATGATCTATCAAATACTGAAGAGTCTGAAACAGTCTCTTTCAAAATTGGTGACATAAATAAAGAACATGACATTGGTGAAGAAGATCATAGGAATTTACTTCGGAGGATGACAAGTGTTGATGAATTTGGCAATGATTATGGAACACAAAATGAAAATTCAGGCAGGGTTATAAATGATGTTGAAGAAACCTTAAAGAACTTCCATGCAACTGATAAAACAGATGACATTACAATTGCTGATGAAGTTCCTGTATATGATGTTATTTTAGGAGAAAAAGATAAAGTAAATTATTTCACTAAGAAGAATGAAAGTAATTCCTTTTCAGACTATAAATGTTCATCCAAAGTAGTCTTAGAAGATGACCAACCACCAAATAATGGAAATATAGATAGTTCTGTGCAAATGGATTGCAACCCCAATGCTGATATGATGCAGAAGACGAGTAATGAAAGACAGAATGCAATTAGCATGACTATGGAACATTCTAAACAAATACTTGAGAGAGCTGAGACAAAAGAAATTAATGAAGACATAAACATTGATGCTGATGAACTACTACCTGAAAACTTGTGTGACAAGAATGGAGACAAAATGTCAAATGAATTTGGTAATACAATTAACGCTGTTGATATCATGGTAACTGTAATTAATATTACTGAAAACTTGGCAGGAAACAATGAATCTGAGTTCATTGATAATGGTCATGTTTCTGATGAAAGTGAAGGAATATGTTTAGAATCCAATATTGATTCGTTTGTTGAACAGACTGAGATTGATAATTTACATATCAATGAGAAAATCGACTTAACTGAAGATGTCAAATGTAATATTCCTACTGATTCTAGTGACAAGAACCATGGTGCAAAAGAACTAAAAGACATTGCAACAATAGATGATGCAGCATGTGAAAATGCAAATCCTGACACTCTTGATAATGAAAACAAAGATAAATTAATTTCTGATGAAACTAGTCAACTTGTAACAGATGGTGAAAATAATGAAATAAAGAAAGAAGCTGATGAGTGTGGTTTGGATACACATTTTAAGACAAAACGTTTTGAAAATAAAAAAGAGACCTGCGATGATATTTCAGATGTTAGAAAAAGTGACAAGATTGGTGTTGTTGTCTCAAGAAGAAGAAGCTATGATAAGAATACATGTTTGGAACAAGCAATGGTTGCTTTCAGTGAACCTTCTGACATGCAAAATGAGGATGGAATTACTGACAAGCCATGCAGTGACACAGGGATCAGTGATGATAAGGTTGAAATCAATTTTGGAAAAAATGATAGTAAACACACTGAAGAAAATGTTGGAAAGAAGTCTCAGTTGCCCGAGTCACAGAATGAAAACATGTGTGATGATCAGGAAACAAATTTTGTTGGCAATATCAAACCTGATGACCAGATTAAACTTGAAAGATCAGTTGATGGTCATGATGTTCAACACAACATTGTAACTGAGGCGCCCAGTTGCTTGCCATCAGCCGAAGAACATGTGCAAACATGTGGTAAGATTGACAGATCTATTAATAGAGTTTGTAAGGATGAAGCAGAGACCATGGTTAACACTATGTCCACTGTTAAAAACAAAGCAGATGATCTAGAAACAGATACTATAAGTGCAATTACTGTATGGAATTCATCTAAACCAGGTTTAAGTAGGCATAATACAAATAAATTAAGAAGAGGAAAAAGTTTCATTGGGAGTGATGTCAATGTGAAGTCCATGGGTTTACAGAGGAAACCAAGTTTATCCCAAATTAAAGTATACAAAGCAGTTGAAATGAATTCAGAAGATGATTCATTGTTACCTGAATCTCATCCAGATTTAGTTGAAGTTACAGAAGACACAATGGATACCAGTATGAAAAAATGTGTAACATCTGGAGAAGCAATTGTTGAGGGAATACATTCCTCATTAGATAAAGGAACTTTTGAAACATACGTGCTTGACGAAACAAAACTTTTTAAAGAACTGCCTGAAACAAATTCTAAAGTTTTACTTCCTCAAAATGCTATTGATCAAGACATACATGGTGAAGCAGGTAGTGGAATTTGTTCTGAATATGGTCCTGCAGAGGAATCTGTTAATGATCAAAGTGAACAAGCTGCTCACAATGCCTCAGGTTATGCCAAAAAGGGAGTAATTGACGATGAGATTCGTCCTGAGGAATCTCTGGTTGATGGTCCAGTTGATTCATGTCCAACGGACATGGAATGCATGGTATCTACAAATGTTGATAATGAAGTGGATCTTGATCAGACAATGGAAGAAAACATGAACATTGGGAATGCTGAAAATAAAGACAACCTTTGTCCTACTGACAAAGTAAATTTGAGCCCCCAAGAAGACGGGGATATAGTAAAACCAAAGTCACAAGTATGCTGTCAAGGCTATTCAGAAAACACAGAAGAAAATTACCATTATTGTGAGAAGAATACACAAGATAAAATAGAATCTTATTCAGACAGTGAAAGTTTTATGGTCACTGGAAATGGTATAACTATTTCAGAATCTGAAGAAAAAAACTCATCTTTTTGTGAAAAGGATGAAATTCCTCTTCCAAGCAATGAACCAATTGATCAAAACTTACCTCAAAGTCCTATTACAGAAAGTAACATACCTAGTAGCAATGAAAATCTTCATTTTGAATATGTTAAACAGGCAGATAGTGATTTGGCTGAAAATGATAATGTTACATTGGGAGTACATAGTGAATGTTTAAATGAAAGACTGTTGCAAAACTTCCAGGAATCTGTGCAAGACATTGAATACTCATCAGCAATAAATATAAGTGGTAATGCAGATGAAGAAGCTAAAGAGAACGTACAGGAACATAACTTGGTTAAAAGTTACAAATTCAATGATGTTGACAATATGCCAGTATCTGATCAAGAAACCACCATAAAGGATATGTCTAATGTCTCTTGTGTTGAGATAAAAGACACAGACGTAACAAATGATACCATCTTGAATGAAATAGGATGTGATTTAGTTGAGAATGAAAATGAAGTTGCAAGTGATGTTCACTATGAAAATATTGTTACTGTAAAAGATGATATTTCTCAGATTGCTGATGAAAAAAATGCAGACACTATGGTTGAAGATGTAATGGAAGGTGCTAGTCTCCTGGATAAGACTGAGTCTTCAGCAAAGTTAGATGGTGGTACAACTGAGATAGTTGATAAACTTTGTGATGCAATTGATACTGACAAAAATAAAATTGAAGCAAACAATACTGAAGGAGCACCAACACAGAATGATAACGAATCTAACATTATTGTGTCTGTTGGAACTGTTTCAAACATTGAACAAAAAAATGAACATGGGAAAGAGCAAATGTCCATAGAGTTTTCTGGTGAAATGTACCAAATTGTTGATGCAGTAGAATCTGAAACTGATGCAAGTCCTGAAAAAAACACTGATGCAATTTGTGTGACCATACATGAAGACAGTTTGTCTGAAAATAAAGATTTGGAATCAATATTGCATGGAACTGGTGATTCACAATGTGACAATGCAGATGCAATTGAGACAAATGTGGAACACATCATTGAAGAAGATAAGTGTGAAATAGGAAATAACAATGTTGAAGTTATCCATGATGGCAATAAGGTGATAGATGATAAAACTGAACTGATGTTTTCATACATTAGGGATAACTCACAAGAGACCTCGACCAGCAAAGTTCTTGGAACTGATTCAGAAGTGAAATATGATGTAAATGAAATTAACTCTACTGCTGACAAAACACCTGATGAGATAAGATATCATGGTGAACAGTCGGAAAATGAGCTTAAGGAAATATTAAGTATGCAAGTAGTACCTGACAATGAAAATATCACTTGTGATGAAAAGGTTACTGGTGTGTTTCCAAAAGATACAGTAGACCCAACTATGGTATTACCTACAACTGCAACAGACAGTGTTGATATACAATGTTACAAAACCGCTGGTAAAGGAAAAGACATTGAGATTAATGAAACTAGTTCAGATCACAGAACTGATGATGAACCAATGGCTAAAAATAACTATGATGAAGATGTTGTTGAAAGTGCTTCAGATGTTGAAATTAATAACTATTGTAAAGAAGAAGATAGTATTAATGATGTGACTTCTAGTGTAAAGAAATATTCTGAAACAAACAAGTATCAAGATACTAATAATCAAGATCAGTCTGTAATCAGCAAATTTACAAATGTTGAAGTGAACATAAAACAATCTGCTGAGAAACCACATGATGACAATACATCAATATGTAAGGCAACAGATGAAGAGTATGCCTCAAAATACTCTCCAGCTTTAATGGAAACTCCTGTCAATACAGAATCATCTGAAATTACAAGCAACTCTGAAAAAGAACCAACTAATCTACAAACAACTGCAGAAAACCCTTACAATACAGATTATGCTGAAATCAAGAGCAGTTCTGAACCTGAATCAAATGACATTCCACTTCAGGAGAATCTTTCTAATACTGGACGGATTGAATATGAGAACAGTGCTGAACAAGCTCTAAATGACATACCACCCCAGAAACATCTGGACAATACAGATTGTACTGAAACAATGAAGGATACTGAAAATGTACTTACTGACATACCATCTGACAAAAGACCTGACAATATGAAACACACAAAAATAAAAAATCATACTGATCAGTTATCAATTTCTCAGGAAAATAAAGAATGCATTGAAAGAGATAATGCTGAATATGCTTCAGTGGAAGTCCAACCATTTATTGAGTGCCCTGAGAAATCTGACATAATTAACAATACTGAACATATGCTAAATGATAAAAACTTAGGCCATGAGTATGCTACAAATACAGAGGCACAATATGATAAAACCAAGGAGGGTACCAAACATTCAAAAGAGGACTTCTCATTTTCTAATGTTAATAAAGAAAGTGATGAAGGAATGAACAATACTGAAATTGCTCCAAATGACCTATCAAATGTAGATATTGCTAATACAGAATATGACAGTGTAACAAATGACACACTACCCAAGGAAGACACTGGCAATACAGAAAAAAAAGACAGTCCAGTCAATGACCCTACTGAACATGCATTACATAAAATACCTCCTGCCAATGAAAATCCTATTTATACGGAAACAGACTGTTCTGTAATAAATTGCACTTATATACATGCATCAAATGACACAAAGCCAACTGAAGAAGGTCCTTCCATTAAAGCGTGTACTGATTTTGCATATAATACTAACCAGGCATCAACTGAGGTACCATTAGCTGAAGGATCTGCTAGTACAGGAGCAGAAATTAGAGAAACCGATCAAGTTTGTGAAATGAAAGATGATATATCAAGCTCACCAAATATGACTACTGAAAATACTGATTGTTTTAATGAAAGTAAAGACAACATTACAATACCCCCTTCTGACAATGATAAGGTACCAGATGATGTCAACAATGCAAACAATTTGGATATCTCTTGTAATCTGACAAACACTCAGTCATTGATGCAAAGGGAGGTAACTTATGAGATGTCTATGGCAGGTAATGAAGTAAACAAACAAAAATCCAAATCTATTGCTGATTCTCAAACTTATCACAGGAATACATTTGAAGTTGTTGCTGATGTGCACTATTCAATGGATATGGATGAACAAAGACCTAATGTTGCCTCAACAAAACATTCATCTGGTAAGGTTAATGATGTTGTTAAAATAGAGAGTGGCAGAAATTCAAACCTGATAGAATCAAGACATAAGAATAGAGAGTCCGAAATAAATGTTGTAGGATTGGATCAAGAAAGAGGTGTTCAACATGTCTCAAAATCAACAGATGCGCCACCACTGGAGAAAGCAAATGATGAGTTACAGTTTGATAAACACAAAAGTGTAATAAACTCTTCAACTGGTAAGAAGAAAGCAATTGAAAACTGCACAGATGACATTAAACAGTTAAACAAAGTAAACGATCTACCTAAGGATAAGATGAATTTTAATCATGATGAAAATCAATCACAAAAACCTCTAAGCCCAAATCCAAGTCTTCAACAAGATCTAAGAAGTAGAAGCTTAAGTGATGTCATAGCAAAGACAAGAGTTCCCCCTGATGGCACCGAGGGTACTCTTGGAATGAAGAATCGAACTGCAAGTTTGGGAAATTTGACAAAATATAAAACATTAACCGAATTTGAATGCAGAAAACAATTTTTTGAAACTAGAGGTAGGGTAAGTGGAGAAAGTCAGGACCACTCAGCAGGAGAGCATTTTAGAGAAAAGGGGAATCCTGCTTTTGATCACAATGTTGATACTGGAGCTCTTCAGGAAGAAGACAGAAATAATTATCAGGGGTTTCAGTCGGATAATTACAGAAGAAGTATTGATCATGCTCATATTAAAGACATGAATGAAATGACTGCTGTAGATATTGATTTAAATGAAAGTGACTATGATGAAGAAATTGGTTGTGTAGATGCTGATGTACTATCAAATAGACTGAAGAAGTGGTTGGCTGACAGGAGGAGGTCTTCACTTCAAGGTGAAACTGAACGATTTATTAAGGAGGCTTTCCCAGATGACATTTGCCCAACACCACGACGGCTGCACAGACTCTGTGAACATATAAAGAAAGAGGCGAAGAAAAAGGATATGTTTATAAAACAAAGAAATGAATCACTGGATAGTAGTGGACAAGTAAGAGATCTGACATTAAGACGTTATGGATCTGCTCAAAGAAGTATGGAATGTCTAGACAGAGACGTGACAATGGCTCGTAGAAGTAGGGAAGGGAGTAGACATCCCTCTATTGAAAGGAGAAGCAGTAGGGGCAGTATCTCACCCTTAGAATCCCCTCACAACTCACCTTATCAGAGTTTAGAAGATTTAAGATATAAGTGCAGAAAACCAGATTTCATTGAAGTAAGAAAGTTAAACAATGAAAGCAGAAACAAGAAAGCTGATTTTCTCATGAATGTTCATCTAAAAACATTTGCTAAACCAAAACCTGTCGTAAATGAAAAACATGGACCTTTCGAACTAATTAAGGTAAGAAAGGGTCTTCCTAGAGATGAAAACTTTGATAGACAACATGCCTCTGCAAAAAGGCGTGGGCTTTATCCTCAAGTAAAAGTCTCAGATCAAGCTAGACAGATAGAGTATGAAGTGTATAGATATGATCGAGAATTTAGACAAAATGAGAACCGTAACATTCGAGCATATGTCGAGTCACAGTATCTTAACACAAATCAGATTTATCATCAGAGTAAATCATCGAGACATGGAAATTTAAGGGAAAGATATGATGAAACTCAAATAACCAATAAACAAAGCCGAATAACAGATACCACGACTACTGCTCTGTACGATCAGCCTATAACAGATCAATATCAGAAAAACAGATGTGCGAATAAGCAAGCACCAACATTGACAACGAAAGTCGTAACTCTCTCGTCTAATCAAGATAATGGACTTCAGTTATATAGGAGTAATCTAGAACAAGTACATGATCGGAATAAGCTTCAACAGCACCTTTTGGGACACAGAGACCCAACGGGTCCAAATGGCCCCAAAGGTCTTCAAAAGATGAGAATTCCATTGGATAGAGAAAATACGCCAAAAGGTAAATGCTAGATGATATTAATATTTAACAGTCTTCGGAATTATTAATAATAAGGATAGGATGGGGAATTTATGTTACTATGTCCGATTAAACATTGTTGTTGTTCACTCAACTTGTTGTTTGCATGGTGTTGTGCGTATGAAATAATTTTACTGAGTGATATTTGGTTGATAACTAGTTGACTACAAAACCTGTTGTGACTGTTGTTTTGCAATGGTTCACAGTTGTTCCGTTGTATCTATGGTATGTGTTTGTTTGTTACAAACATATTGTAAAATGAAATAACAATAATTATTAGTATCAGCATTTTTAGAGCATAAACAGTTGTTTAGGATTTGAATCAATGCTCATTTTACTCATTGCCTTCATCATTGTATATTTTTCATGAGAAAGGTTAAATTTATCCATTTCTACTGGCATTATTGATTCAACTTAACCAGAGCTTTAGGAATGGGGTGATTGTGAAAATGATTATAATTGACAGTGTAGATATGTAGAAATCTAAAAGAAAATTTAATAATCACATACAAGATCATTTAGATCGTTTGCCTGGCTATATTTGTTTACTATTCTTTGAAAACATTATGTTTACATGAAGAAGTTTACAGATTTTAACTTCAGTGATGGTAATATCTCTCACAAAGTGTGAGTTATCAAAATGGTTTTGGTTAGTCGTGAGTTATTGAACTGATTTATCAAAAAATGCTACCCATCAATTATAAATATTTGTGTCTGTTATGATGGCTAACTGGTGGTGAGTGGTGGTTTTGGATGTTATAGGATGGGTAAAAAGTGGTTCATCTTATGGTTGGATTTTAAAGAGAGGCATGGCTATTTCAATGTTGAATATAAAAGCTTTTCATTAATTGTATCTGGTTTCAGTAGATTTTATTATTTAATGGAATTTTGCTATTGTTTTGGTTATTACTGGTAAAAAAACAAAAACAAATAGTTTCTGTTGTGGGCACATTTCCATTGTACAGATCAACCTCTACAAACCAGCACCCTTTGGAAAACCTAAATTATGTTGATGCTGAGAGGTTGCTGCTCTATAGAGAGGTTAAATTAATAGTTAAATGGTATAGTTGGGAAAAATCTTGCTGTTGTTGAAGGGAGGTTGTTGCTCAAGAGAGGGCTGCTCTGGAGAGGGTGCACTGTGTATATCTTAGTTTGTACTCGTGTGTACTTTCAGTTAAGATTTGATGAGAAAATGAACAAAAATCGTTTATAATCCTATCACAAGTAACTTGAGATCATTACAACACCAAATGTTAGATTCGAATCTCATTTTCATATTTCCCAGGTAACTGAAAAAAAGAGAGGGGTGACAGATGATCTTGTGGTCATGGGTTCCAATCTTGTCTCCACCTTGCAATATTTCAGGGACGCATTTTCAGCATCACCACCCCAACTACTAGTACTATGTTAAGAAATCATAGGAAACAGGTGAGGTGTATCTTTGCTTTAATATTACACCGGGCGTGATAAAAAACATTGTTACAGTAGCAGAACACTGACCATTTTTATTACACCAAAATGTCTTAAAAAAAGTCAAGTCTGCATAAAGGTCATACTGTTTTGATAACTTTTCAGTATATTTTCCCATTAAGTCTGTCTGATAACAGTTTAATTAATGTTTGATTCCTGCTTTTCATGTCATGATTGGAAATTATTCAAAATGCCCAAGTCATCTTTTTATATCATATAACATGTCTCAACTTGATTTATATATTCACCAGAACTTGAATCAGCTATATCTGGTCAATATCTTTAGAAACGCTCGTTTGGCATTTCTTAGCCTTGGTGTAGGAACATGTTCTTATGATTGACAGCACACAATTATTGGTGTCGGGAAATATGATATCTTATTCTGTCAGTGTTTGTCAGTAGACATGCGTCGTCAGGGAATATGGTTAAAATATTTACACCCTGTAGACCAACAGTAATATTCTTGTCAGTTTTTCTGATTTACGTTCATCATGATCACATAATATTTTACTTTAAAATAAATAATTGAATAAATGATTTAAGTATCACATGAAATAGATGTATATTACTTGTGGAATGAGTGGAAGCAGGTTAGCACTAGCCGGTTAACCTATAGCACTGGTTCAATCCACACATTTCTTCCCCATCATCCTGATGATCCCTTTAGATGGTCACTGGAAAAGTCAACAAATGATAACAAACTGGACTTCCAACCCTTTGAATGGAATTCTTGAAAACAGGATTTTTTAAAAAAGAATTCTTGCATAGTTCATGAATTGGTCTTGAATAGTTGATGAAGTATATATAGATAAGTATTTGACTGGGGTTTGTACACATTAATGAACACTAACACAAACTTGTTTCTGCTCTGAGGTGCAATAATGTGTTATTTGCTTATTCATTGCTGTCTGGGTCCAAATACACAATTGCATGATTATTTGGAATGATTGTCAGATTCCATATATCTAGCATGATGCTTTGATTATGATACAAATATTCCTCGACAAGGTCGCAGATTTATTCTTACTTTATTCCCTGATAAACCGATGCCGAGAAATATTCTGTTGTGATTTCCTTGCAGATATTTTGATATCTTCTGCAATTTTGCTTATAATTTCATCGCAGATATTTATTCATGTAGCGTTTAAGATCAAGGCCTTGGTAAAAATGACTCATTAAATTGTCTCACATGGGTCCGTTCCATCAAATTAATTGTGATTTTGATATTCAAATCAATTTGTGTTGTCTTGCCTTCATTGTAAAGTTTTATGAATGTAAACGTTTTTACTATGAATAGCCAGTGTAATGCTTTTATAGTTGATGTAATTACTTGGCCTTTATTCACTAACATTTATAGTTGATGTAATTACTTGGCCTATATTCACTAACATTTATAGTTGATGTAATTACTTGGCCTATATATTCACTAACATTTATAGTTGATGTAATTACTTGGCCTATATTCACTAACATTTATAGTTGATGTAATTACTTGGCCTATATTCACTAACATTTATAGTTGATGTAATTACTTGGCCTATATTCACTAACATTTATAGTTGATGTAATTACTTGGCCTATATTCACTAACATTTATAGTTGATGTAATTACTTGGCCTATATTCACTAACATTTATAGTTGATGTAATTACTTGGCCTATATTCACTAACATTTATAGTTGATGTAATTACTTGGCCTATATTCACTAACATTTATAGTTGATGTAATTACTTGGCCTATATTCACTAACATTTATGTTGATGTAATTACTTGGCCTATATTCACTAACATTTATGTTGATGTAATTACTTGGCCTATATTCACTAACATTTATTTTAACTCAGACTTAGACTCTGACTGGGACTCAGACTTAGCTGAGATGATTTTCAAATCCGTATTCACAAACGTTTTTTGACTCAGACTCAGCTGAGTTTAGTTTTTTTCGTTGATATAAGCGGTATTTTCGAAATTATGTGATGTCACCAGGCATGTACGTGCAAGTGTTCATAGTTTCATGATGGCTGATATCAATATTAAGGCAACTAGTTGTGGAAATAGTCCCTCTCGGACCGAGCCAGCCGAAATACAACTGATTCAATTTGTTAAGGACCAGTGTGAATTACTTTTCGATGATGACCCTTCTGATGGATTATAATCCTAAAAAAGGATCACAGATAATAATTTTCATATCAAACACGAGTAATCTAGAACAACAATGTGATTAATTTATCCTAATACAATTCATGAGGTGTTTTGTCATTTAAGTTACCATAACAATAACAAATCTTACAGTACCATTCAACAATGTATATTAGGATACATGCAACATGCATCAATTTATGAAATTAAATTTCACATCAGTAACTTAAGGAAGTTTTAATATTACATAATACAAGATAACTACAATTGAAACTTATTGATTTTTCTCCAATTTAAATCCTTCATGCAAACATGAAGTTTATAGTATTAAAGCAGATACAGTTAACATAAACAGCTCAAGACTGCCCTAAGTCTACAAATTTTAGACACAACATTTCAGACTCAGACTTGAGACTAAATCTTTTTGTGAATACCATTTTGGTCGCTCTGAGTCTATTTAGTCTGAATCTAAAGTCTAAACTTGACTCAATCTCAGAATCAAATGTGTTAGTGAATACAGGCCCTTGTCTTTGAAGTCAGAGTTTTGAAAACGGAACTCTTCAATTGAAGTTAACAATGGAAATAATGATATACTAGTATTCATTCTGAAATTTAGAAAATTAGACCAAAACCCTTAAAGCAATTACAGTACTTAGACAATCAACAAATTATAACCTTCTTGCACTTTTGGAAGATACTTAAATGTTTACTCTTCAATATGGAGGAAACTGATGACAATTTTGATAATGAAGTATAAGACAATGGTGACACTTAATGACTCTTTCCTTTGGAGGTAGGAATATGATTGCATTACAGGGCCTTTTTTCTACAAATTGGGAAGGGGCCTTAGCCTTTCATTTCGGGGATTCAATCATAATTTTCGTCAAAATTGGGAAAAGGTAAACTGACTTTCAAAATACTGTATACATCTTCAAATTGGTGGGGCTAAAATTTGGCATTTTTGGAAAGTTAAATATTGGTGATGATCAAGAATTGGCGATTTCTTAAAAATGCGCCAAAATAAAACCACGCATTGTCCGTCGCCTGCTAAAATTACATCAATGTAACCTATACTTCAATTTGCTACATACATCTTTAAATGTTCTTTGTTTGTAACCATTTTCGCACGTTCCTAATACTTGTACAATGCCCTTTATTATTGTAATATACATTGTTGATAGTATCCCTTTGTTATAAAAATTGTAAACACAGTCGTAGATTAGCACCTTTAATTAACAAAATTAATGGTAAAGGTTTGCTTGTTCGTCCATATCAGTTAGCATTTTTTTGTTGATAAGGACTAATATTATATAGTTTGCATGTATTTGCATATTTAACCACTGATTAATTATTTGTAGCTTAAGTCAGGTTATTTGTTTTGTTATTATTGGCGGTGTTATATATCTGCGGTGTGAATTATTGGTGGGGTTTTAAATTGGCTGAAACCTATCAACCGCCAAAATAGCGAATATTAAACCACCGCCAAAATTTCAACGTATACAGTACATCAATGAACAAATGGCAGTCTACATACATACACCTGGAAAATGGAAAGATGTATCAGTTCAATAATTGAAAAATTATTAAATGCTAAAACAGGACATCATATAATTCAAAAATATCTGTGCATGATGAAAGTATCGTGGCTGAACGAGACTCAAAGATGTATGGGGTAATGTCTGCTTTTGGAATTTTAGCATAATCAACTATTTTTGGGACATTCTTCAACCAAATCCGGGAAAAAGAAGATTTTTGCTATTGAGAAGTCATCCAATATTGGCTTCTATTATGGAAGGAAGAAAGGTCATACATTAAATTTCTTTTGGAGTTAAGAAAGTGATAACATTAAAGCCCCATTAGCTTTTTACTGTAGAAAAATATATGCAAAAACATTTAATTGTTGATATTATCCCAAGATAATTATTACCGACGAAAACAGCCCTTTTTCTTCTAAAAACACTCATTTCTCTGTGATTTTTGCTTTTGTAAACTTGAAATATGTAGATCGCGTGACGTCACTTTACTACGTGTGCATAGCATGACTGTGGGAAAACTCGGGTGTTCTATAAATAGTATTTATTTCAATGATATTGAAAAAAATACGATAGTGATTTCGGAAACCTTTTTTCTTGTTGTAAAGTATGCACGGGAGGAAAACACACCGGATTCCTCCGTTATAGAACTAACAGAAACTATTAGGACCAATACATTTATATAAGCTTATGGGACTTTAAATTACTCTTCATTATAAAGTTGTGTATGTGATTTATTTGAATAGCTATTCTATTTGGAGGTATGAAAGTGATTACACACAATTACTCTCTATTTTGGAGTTATGAAACTGATATGACGTTGAGTTACTCTTTATTTGGAGGTATGAAAGTGATTATACATAATGTTACTCTGGGCTGATTTAGCTTTTATTTGATAATCTGTACCTGATATAGACCAGATCTAATTGAGGCTGTCCCAGGGGAGTCTCCCCGTGTTTTGTAGTAATTGGAAACTCCTGGGTACATGTGGAAGGTTTCTGTATTTATTTGGTGACCTGTAACATGTATTATTTATTACCAAGATCGGAATTCCTCTATATCCTCTGTTTGTGTGTGTTTTGATCTGTAGATTAAACTGAATTAAAGTATATCCCATAACTTTTCACTCTCTTGAGGTTGAGGTAATAAAAAATATGAGATCAAGGTCTGATTTTACCATACATAAATCTAATCATGTAAGTGAACCTAGAAAGTATATACACATCAGTTCTAAATCTCTTATTTCAGACAAATTTTTTTTGGGGGGGTTTCAATGTTTAAAGTTGTGATGTTAATCGTAACTACTCGATCATTCCCGAAACATTCCCGTAACTGAGAATATGCCTTCTACATACAATGTAATTGTAGTGTTACAAATTCTAGTGGTGTGGTTTCAGGTCACTACTTTCTCAATACTAGTCGCTAGTTTTCATATCGAATCATTCTTAGACGGGCAGACTTTCAAACATGTTTATTGTTCGCAATTAAATTAGATTGTATTACTGTGTTTTAGTATCTTTTTTAATTACCATGAGTTTTATTGAAATGGATCATCTTTTTTCTTTAATCTTTGAAAATTGGCTACTCTGTTAGACTTCAATGCACATTTAAAAAGAAAATAACTCAAGTATTGTTAAAAATTACACTTTTAAGTGTACTTGGTAAAAGACTTCTTTTGTTAAAAAAGGAAGTTGAGAGTAAACTTTGACCATTCAATGCATTACGAAGAATTGGATACAGCACTTGATAAAGTCACACTGAAGCTGCAGAAACTTGCTTCTTTAAAATGATATCAATAATGACAATGATGATTATATAAAATATTGTTCTGTAATTCAAATTATAATCATAATTGGCCCCACCCCGAAGGTTCACATTTTTACACAGATTTATATAGAAAGTATAACAAATCTACCTGTCTAAAAGCACAAGCTGTAGAGATTAGATAGCTTGTATGTTGCAACATGTAGAGGCCCTCTTTTTTCCAATATTTTTTACTAACTGCAACACATTTTTTTTAAATTTAAATGATATTGCCATAGTTTGTTTTACAGGTGAGCATGCCAGGGCCAAATAGCTTGTTTTACAGGTGAGCATGCCAGGGCCAAATAGCTTGTTTTACAGGTGAGCATGCCAGGGCCACATAGCTTGTTTTACAGGTGAGCATGCCAGGGCCAAATAACTTGTTTTACAGGTGAGCATGCCAGGGCCACATAGCTTGTTTTACAGGTGAGCATGCCAGGGCCACATAGCTTGTTTTACAGGTGAGCATGCCAGGGCCAAATAACTTGTTTTACAGGTGAGCATGCCAGGGCCAAATAACTCGTTTTACAGGTGAGCATGCCAGGGCCACATAACTTGTTTTACAGGTGAGCATGCCAGGGCCAAATAACTTGTTTTACAGGTGAGCATGCCAGGGCCACATAACTTGTTTTACAGGTGAGCATGCCAGGGCCAAATAACTTGTTTTACAGGTGAGCATGCCAGGGCCAAATAACTTGTTTTACAGATGAGCATGCCAGGGCCACATAGCTTGTTTTACAGTGCTTTTGGAATATGCAAAAACAACTGAACAACATTTAAAATAAGTTTTTTAGCTTTAAGGCAATTTACTTCACAAGGGTGATTGTTAGTGAGAACATAGACACTGCTGTGGATTTATTTATTGATTATGATGTGTGTCTATTAGTCAGTAATTACTTGTTGTTACTGGATACTTTCCAGTTTCAGCCGCACCTACAATGTGTAGTACTACGCCTACCACCAGAGTTATGAGTCACATTATAAGTTTGTTAATTGAGTTATCTCCCTTGCAAATTGATCATGGAGAAAAGCAACTAAATTTAGTAAGTAATGACAGTGCAGGAATTGAGTTACCTCCCTTGCAAATTGATCATGGTCAAAAGCAACAAAATTTAGTAAGTAATGACAGTGCAGGAATTGAGTTACCTCCCTTGCAAATTGATCATGGTCAAAAGCAACAAAATTTAGTAAGTAATGACAGTGCAGGAATTGAGTTATCTCCCTTGCAAATTGATCATGGAGAAAAGCAACTAAATTTAGTAAGTAATGACAGTGCAGGAATTGAGTTACCTCCCTTGCAAATTGATCATGGAGAAAAGCAACTAAATTTAGTAAGTAATGACAGTGCAGGAATTGAGTTACCTCCCTTGCAAATTGATCATGGAGAAAAGCAACTAAATTTAGTAAGTAATGACAGTGCAGGAATTGAGTTATCTCCCTTGCAAATTGATCATGGAGAAAAGCAACTAAATTTAGTAAGTAATGACAGTGCAGGAATTGAGTTATCTCCCTTGCAAATTGATCATGGAGAAAAGCAACTAAATTTAGTAAGTAATGACAGTGCAGGAATTGAGTTATCTCCCTTGCAAATTGATCATGGAGAAAAGCAACTAAATTTAGTAAGTAATGACAGTGCAGGAATTGAGTTATCTCCCTTGCAAATTGATCATGGAGAAAAGCAACTAAATTTAGTAAGTAATGACAGTGCAGGAATTGAGTTACCTCCCTTGCAAATTGATCATGGAGAAAAGCAACTAAATTTAGTAAGTAATGACAGTGCAGGAATTGAGTTACCTCCCTTGCAAATTGATCATGGAGAAAAGCAACTAAATTTAGTAAGTAATGACAGTGCAGGAATTGAGTTATCTCCCTTGCAAATTGATCATGGAGAAAAGCAACTAAATTTAGTAAGTAATGACAGTGCAGGAATTGAGTTACCTCCCTTGCAAATTAGCCATGGTCAAAAGCAACAAAGTTTGGTATGCAACAGAGGTAATAATGATTATGCATGAACTGAATTACATGTACTTCCGTTGCACACTGGTCATAGATAAAGAAATTTAAGTCAGTTGTTGAGCGTGTTTTTGATAAAGATTCAGTCCAGTTACTTGTTCATTAAAAATAGGGTAAGTAGTTTGGGACTTTTCTCTTAAAAAACATTTCCTCTGGCCTTATGGTAACCAGAAACGAACAATTATTTTTTATGGGTAATGGAAATATGTTTGAAAGACAGCGTAAAACTCAACACAGATAAACTCACAGCTATGAAGTGAGAGGAAATGAGTTTTTCTATCAACAATCAAACTTAGACCATCATACGTCTAGTTATGTTATAGTGTTAAATTGTAAAGAGATCTTTTCCAGGAAGTCATATATCACATATTTATGACCATTGATCATAACCCACGCACATAGTACTGCCATTAGTTATACGTCACGCATATTGCACTGTCAGTCAATGGGAGAAGCAAGTAGGATTCGGTAAAACAAAGCCACAGGATGGTGTATGAACAATAGGAGGTACTTCGTGAAACACTTGGTGATCATGTTTTGCAATTAATATTACAACCTACATTATTTGTGTGGGATCTATACAATCATTGCAAGACAGATCTACCATTGTCTGTGTATCTTTTCTTCAATCTTTCCATGTAACAATATCTGTATGGAATACATTTATGTAATGTCCTGTTGTAGAAGAAAAGAGTCATTTCTAGGGAAAATTGACAAACAATAGGATAGGTAGATTTATCTTGTCCTGATTATTTAGCTTAAACTGTTCTTTTGGAAGAGCAAGTCCAGTGTTACTAAGAATCCAGTCTAAAGTTGAACTGGTTTTTGGAAACTGAACAATAGCTCAGCTTTCCATTATGTCAACACTCTGGTTCATCAGCATGCATGAATTTTAATGCAGAGCAAAGTACTATGTTCTTTTACACCTGCTATGCCATTGTTAAACTAGTTCCCAAATCATGTTGCAGTGCAGGTCTTTAAGCTCAGTTTTCATTAGTACTTTCACTACTTTGATTACTTTACCTTTCAAACATGGAACAAGCTTTTTAGCTCTCCTCAGCATGTAGTGCTCTGATCTCTGATGTATCAAGTAATTTCATGAAAAAATGCTAACTTGACTTTTTTCTTGATTACTTACAGAATGGTCTTTACCTATTGTTGAACTGCTTTCACTGCTGATAATGGTATTTGCTTATTGATGAATAGCTCTTGCTTTTTACAAATGGTCTTTGCCTGTTTTTGAATAATAAGGACTTTGTGTATTTGGTGACCACTGGGACGTCCCTTCTGTCTGATGGGGTCTGTGGTGGCATATGTTTACTTGTTTATGATTCATTGACAGAGTGGTCAGTCATTATGTCCAGATGATATGTTTTCCACTGACATTAAGAATGATAGAGATTTGACTCTCGGGAAATATGAATATTGGTCAATGTGATATGACTGAAAAGGTGTAAGTGATTGAGCTTTACCAGTGATTGATCTGATGTTTATTTACTCTTGGACAATTCTGCCATCTCTTCTATAACAAAAATAATTACATATTATGCATTTTCGCACAATGTCGCAAACATAACGTGCATGCCCATGTACAATATAGCGTTCTTTTGTTGTGTTTATTCAATAGAAATTGAAAATTTCATTGATTAGGGCTTTTTGTTTGATTGCTATGTGTAAAATTTGTGCATATTAGGAATGTGTGTAATTTTATACAATTGTGAATTATTGGAAGTGAATTAAAGGTGGTCTTAATGGGTTTCTTCTTTTTTTTCAAAACTTCAAAAATCGTAAGATGTTGTTAATGCTGTTTTGTGTTTATTGTTAAGAGTGTTGGTGACTTTCAAGTGATAAAGTGAAGAGTTAACCAAGGATAATAGAACTATTAAATGAATATGAACAATGTAAACTTAACTTAACTGGTCAAGTAATGAACTAAAACTGTCCTTTTTTATACATTCATTGTCTTGTGAAACAATATTGTTATTTACAGGATTAATCATGTTTGTGTAAATTGTGAAATTAAATGTGTTTTCACTGAACCTAATGATATTGGTCTGAAAATACAGAAAAAATTGTTTAATTTTAGATTTCATTACAACATTTGTAATTAAGTGAATTTATAAGAGTGAGTGAGTTTGATTTTATTATGTGTCTATTTCCTGCGTCTAGAAACATAATTATATCACTCCTTTAATGGCAATAAATGATGTTTTTTGTACCAAATGGATGATGAATAACACTGCCACACACTGAAGACATTGGAATCATTTGGAATTCAATAAAGCAATCTTAAGACATGAATTTTATTGATATTCAATGAAGTGAGTAATGATGAAATTGAGTCCAAGTACTTCACTTTCGGATGGTGGAGGTATGAAGTGCTCAAAAACAGTCACATGGATTGGTAAAAAAAAATTAAATATCATTTTCTAAATTTCTTTCCTGCTTGACTCTGAACTTCTAGAGATGGGAGAGAGGGAGAGAGAGAGAGAGGGAGAGAGGGGGGAGAGATAGAGGGGGAGAGAGAGGGAGATGAGTCTTTGACATCAGAAGTAGTTACCTTAAGAATCCATCAGTGTCTAAAACATACTCCATGATTAAATGGTCATAGTATATCAAGAGAATGTATACATCAGTTTTAACTTCAGGCAGTTGTGCATTGAGTTCAGTCAGATAACCTTGTGCTGCACTTATTTTTTCTCGCTACCTTTTTCTTAAAAATATATTTTGTGATTGTTGAAGGGATTGGCAAATTTTTGCTTGGTATGCTATGTTAGTCAAATTGATCAAATTTAAATTCTCAAAGAAATGATAGTGCCTGAAATACTTTCTTTAAAATGAAGTCATTTTGAAGACAGATCCAAGGGAGAGAACACATTTGCATATTCCTTTATAAAGGGAGATAATTATGAAGTGTCTGTTAAGATTATGCTCCAATGTTTTATTCAAGGGATGCAACTTATTGGTTATTTATTTTGTCAAGGGAGCAAACTCTATGATATTCTTGTTGAGAACTGTTTCCTGGAAGTAATTGAATTAGATATTGCCTGTGTACCGTTTGACATTGTGTTTTATTGGTAGTTAATTCATACAATGTATACGGCCCTACATTAATTGAACTGTCAGTAATTCATGAGATTCATCGATGTAGCTATTCACACTGAAAATTGGCTTCAGTTTTTATCTCTGGTTTGTCTAAACATGCGTGAAAATGTATCTTTTAATCAACGTGAAATTCTGGATAAAATATGACATGTTTTCTATCCGTTTCATGTCATGTTTGAAAGTAGGTAGAAAAAGAGACAGACTTCCAGTTCTTTGATTATTGATTAATTCCAACGCACTACCAAATTAAACTCTCTTTATGATGAATTATGATGATAAATGGCTTTCACAATGGGCTTTTTACTCTTAATTAGGTCTCTTAATTATTAATACTAATTATTAATTGTAATGTGTGCTGTACAATATTTTCTGATGTCAATGTGTCAGCTCCCCAGTCAAATAAGTATGAATACTTGATGAACTGCAGGGATTTTTTTGGGACGATTTTATAGCCGAAATTCAGACAATTATTCCCAATGGAAAATAGTATCTTTTTTTCCCAATTCACAGACAAAAATTCCCAATCAAAAATAAACTTATAAGTTCATTAACATCACTATTGGTAGTAAATATCTAATTATGCTACTGTTCTATAGGAGAATAAGTAGAACATTGCAAAAATTGTAGTTATACATTTTTCCCAATTTTAATTAAAACACTTCCCAATCCCAAGGGTATGGGTCATATTCCCAAAATACCGAGAAAAAAACCTGGAACTGTTCAAGAGAATGTCAAGAAAAAATCAAATTTTCATGAATTCCATTTGAAGGGCATTAAATTGGCTCTGTAAACTTTAAACTTATCTGAAATGTGCTTTCATGGCTTGTAAGTAAATCTAGACTTTATATACTTGCAATCCTGCCTGAATTGCCTAGTCAGTAGGGTACTGGACTGTAGATCTGGTGGGATTCCAATTTGATAGTGTTACTAAATATATCAGAATATTATGTCTGGCGTTTTTTTACCCTCCGTAATTTGTGATTTTTATAAAAAAAAAATAAAAAGGCGTGTGTTTTATACAGAAAAGATACAAGTGAATGTATTCATACGTAGGATTTCTGCTGATTTCTTATTCACATGTAGGACTGGTGTGACCCATATTTTAAGTGATTGGGGTACTAAGCTGAAAAATAATTTGATGAAAAGAATGCAGATGATAACAAATCTCTCACATTATGAGTTTGTTTGTAATGGATATATTGTACTTGTCAAATGTATGTGTGATCACGATCCTTAGATAATTGATGTGCTATTAATTAAATATTGATTTTAACATCAGATACAAACATTTGTTAAAACAGAATTCTATAAACAGGAAAGAGATTGAAATTATAGCCTTGAAGCAGCCTTTCTGGTTTCCTGCTGTTTCTGTTGAGCTTGATCATTTATTAACTTGAATACCCTAATATTATTAATTTGTAGTTATTTTTATACAAGCATACTAGGATAGGCTTTTATTTTTTCTTGATTTGTCAACTTTAAAAGTAGAAATTAACTATCATTCTTTGAATTACCTTTTGATGTTCTTAATTGCCAACTTCATTCTTGAAATGATGTTCCTAATTGCCATCTTCATTCTTAAAGTGATGTATCAAATTGCCATCTTCATTCTTGTAATGCTGTTCCTAATTGCCAACTAAATACCAATCTATTCTTGAAATGATGTTCCTTATTGCCAACTTCAGTCTTGAAATGATGTTCCTAATTGCCATTTGAAAGGCTTCCATATGTAACAAATTGTCAATCATAGAAATAATAAATATAAAATTATTATGTTGATAGCCTTAAGTTGTGTCCCTTGTTCTCAGAAATGTTACAGAACTATATCATGTGTTTTAAGGGTGATATGATTGAAAACTGTTTGGATTTAATGCTCATGTTGGTTTGTAACACTTTTTTATAATTAAGAATCTTTGGGGAGACACTGGTTGGCCTATTTAGTTAATTAGCTTGCCTTCCTGAAAAAGATAATTGACAGCCAAGTCCTTAGGGAACTTTAAGGCTTTTCATCTTTTCTGTACATCATGAATGTTGCTTAATTCAATAAATACATATCTTGATATCTTGACTGGATAACATGTTCTAATGACATTTACCCACCTCTGTGGTCAAGTGGTTAAGGTTGCTGACATCAAATCACTGTAACCTCTCACTGATAGAGGGCCGTGGGTTCAAGCCCCACTACCGACCATGTCTCTTAAAATGTGAGAAAGTAGGCAGTTGCTTACGGCAGATTGGAGTCCAGTACTGGTTCTTCCCAGGAAAGATGGTTAGATTATCAGGATTCCAGTCACTACTTTTTCAACACTACAATCATGTAGGTACTTACCTTCAAGAATCAGTCTCAGAATTTCAGGCTTTCAAACATGTTTATCGTTTGCAATTTGTGAAATGGGCATCAAGTTCCCATTGAAAGAGAAACTGGTTGTTTCCATTATTGGATTCTCAGGGTCAGCCATGATGGATAGTAGCCTGTGAACAACAACAACAAAATAGCAGCCTTCCTATATTGCATCCGAGGCTCTTTTCTCCAGACAAGCACCGAGCAGTTTTGATTGCCAGCATGGATGTCAAAATTTGGCTTTAGTTTGATAACTTACCTTTGGATTAACCTTTTCCTACCAAACTTGGTATACATCAATTTTTCATGAAGATAGTAGATTTTGATTGTAATTGGGAAATCTTGAGTTAAATCAAAGGCCACCATTGCTAAAAATCAGACCATTGTTTCTGCTCCGTAAACAAAAAAAATCCTGAATTGATGGCATTGCCATGGTTCTTGTTTAAAGTGGCATGCCCTGGAACTGAAGTGTCTCGAATAGCAATCAAATTGGTATCATTTTAATGCATAAATCAATTAATGAAATATTTACAAATATCCCGCTAGGTTTATTCAAAATACACATTTCAAGATTTACCAAACCTGCCGATTTCGGCCTCAGAAATTATTCATCGTTTTCACAACTCGACCCTTTCGGTATCTGTCAAAACCAAAAACATCACAGAAAAAATGTCAACAAACTGAAATGGTAAGTATTGCTCATGTTATGTTCATTTGAAAGGCAGCGCACAAGCTCAGTAAAACTCTCAGACGTATCGGAAATATCGTTGTCGTCAATAAAAGGCTGACAGCCTTTTATTCAAACCGACATACAAATGTACAAATACCGACACGCGCGTTATAGGGTAATTTTTGAACGCACATTCTTCTTTGACTTTTTGGTAATAATTGGTTTTACAAGTGACAAACGCATTTTTGGTGTACGAAAAAAAAGACACAGCAGTTCCTGGGCATGCCCCTTTAAAAATTATTACTAGTCAGAAAAAACACTAGAGTCCATTATTGAGTTTCTACTTAATTTTGTTAGTGAAACTGGACCCAGGCAGGGCCTTTTTTCCTTCTATGTTAGAGGCCAAAAATATTGTAACTTCATGATTGCAAAAAGGATTTTTTTCCGAATTTGGTGAAAAAAATCCCAAAAATACAATTTTGAAAATATCAAATTGATGGGCTATAATTCTTTCTTATTCTAGCAATTTCTCATGTTCCGTGAATGAAACCTACATTACTTAGCATTATTTACTAAAAAAAATAAATAATTATGTATTATAAAAAACATTATTATACAAAAACACCGTAGAACATATTCTTCCACAGTTGTCTAACCTCTTCCCAATTTAGGAGAAAATTGCGCTTGAATTTCCCAATTTGAAAGGCTATGGCCCCTTCCCAATTTTTGAAAAAAAAGACCCTGCTAGGTCTTTACCACCTAGAGGTCTATTTTAATAATTGTGTAATAATACTTGTAGGCCCGCCCGGCTAGCTCAGTGGTTAGAGCATTTGTCTGATGATCGAGAGGTTGTGAGTTTGAACCCCGGGCGAGGCTCACACTGTCCATGATAAATTTGACTGAAGATATTACATCTTATGTTAAATTGTCCTCCACCGCTAAATTATGTGGGGTAGCTAGGCAGAAGCTTACGGATAGAATGTGGTTAATACTGGCCTAAATGAAGTCCAGGGAAGCTGGTTAGGATAACTGCCCGCCATGATATAACTGAAATAATGTTGAAAATGGCGTAAACCTGATGAGACACATTAATTATCTATGGTTGGTTTAATTGTTAGATTAATGAGCACCAGAATATTACTCCCGAGATCATTGATCAAAACCTTTGTTGTTATGATGACATTATAGTCTATTTGGTAATAGGTAAATGAACCAACATCTGTATTATTATACAGTTGAGAATAAAAAGGTTGCTAAATATGGGGCATAAAACTATTGCTAGTTACATGGCATAAAAAGCTTGCTAGTTACACAGCGTGAAAAGCTTGCTATTTACAGGGCATAAAAAGCTTGCTATAATAATAGAGTGAAAAAGTTTGTTATATTGCTGAGTATAAGTAAGGGTTACCCCACAGGGTGTCAAACCTTATTTGGATGTAAAACTATTAATGCACATACTTTCAAACAAAGATCCCATTTTTTACCACAATGTTTTATCATGTGACAGAACTCTTTAGTGTGTTCTATATGAAGGAAGAGTTCTCCATTGGGACAATCTTGGCTTACAGTTAAACTAGGAGCATGGAGGGTGTTGAAAAGCGATCTTTGTTATGTGTGCTAGCTAGTATATGAAACATGTCAGTCAATAAATTCATCAAATCTATTTCCTATTTGCTTACAGCTATATATATGACAAGTATCTCTCGATATTAATGCTGATGCGATTGATGTCGTAACGTGAGCCATCCCGCAGTGTCATTTGCCATTGTGTACTGAATAGTCCTTTTAACAAATTAAATGACATCGTGTTTTCATGCCATTATAATTTTATCAGCAGTTGTTTGCCATTTGGGAATCGTGAAAAAAATTATATTTATTGTTCGTGTCTGTACATTATTAATACAAAAGGCCATACCTTATGATGTATGCTTTTGCTGTGGCTATGAGCCTGTTAACACGATTCATAGAGTGTTTCTGGCACTGGTGACTAACAGCTTGAAATGTTGGTTCTGTATGTATGAGGAATGGGCTATGTTAGTGATGGCTGGCACATGTTGTTGTGATTCTGGCTGCTTTTTTCCCGTCATCATTATCAGTTAGATGACTTGCTTGTGTGTGCGTGCATCTGATTTTTAAAAAAGTCTGTGCATTAAGATTAAAAGGATTTGCCAAGTTTTGAAGTCTGTCAATTTTAAGCTTGATTAAAATCCAAACCTAAATGTATGGTCGTCTGTTTTTTAGGTTAATTAAAATGTATAATAATCTGCGTTTGAAATGTACACTTAAAATTGGAATAAATTCACTCGGATTTTTTTTGTAACTGGTAGTGTCTCATCTGTTGTTCATTATATGAATTAAGCTATGGATCTATCAACATGGATGAAACTTTGATTGAAAAAAAAGACGATTCTGCTATAATTACTGTTTGTTGATGCAGATTTTGTTTACAAACAAGAACAATTAATTGATGGATTTTGTTAATTGACTTACTTCTGAGACTTTCAGTAGCATTCTCATGGAATGAACTTACGCTTAGTTTTTTGTTGGATATTGAATTAAGAAACAAAGTTAATTTTCTTTACTATCAATTGTTTTTTACAAAGATATATTCATCTTGTGCCATTTAGATAGTAATATTTGTATCCAGACTGTTAATTTTTACAATTTGAAGAACTTCATAATGCTGAAGGATTTTTGAAAAAAAAGTTTTTCACAGGCATATGTAACCATGACGACGGAAATAACTTTTCCAAGTTGTGACTATGGGGTTATTAGCCCCAGCGGTTCGCCATTATTGCCTCGCCAGAGAACATTTCCTCTGGATGCTCCAACATTGAAAAGGTCAAGGTCAATAGGGGGCACATACAAAGGGCCACCAAAAACCCAGGTGTCCTTGACCTTGTCTCACTGGGATTCTGTGTCTCAGACTGTACATTATGGTAAGGGATCTTATTTTGATGAATTTCTGTTTGATTTACCTTGAGATTATTGTTAATGAATCTGTCAAATCATCAATCAAGTGCAATTTTTATGTGTAACTCTTAGCATCATTGCTATACAGTCATGTATACCCTTTAAAAGAGATAAATTAATAATGATTGCCTAGAAACAAATGATTGGGAGTCATTTTGGCTTAAGATCATAATCCTGAGTGATGGAGGTATGAGTTTGAATCTCATTGCAATAATGCTTAAAGGTCTTAATCATGTTTCAATTTTATAGTTTAAGTCATATAAATTACTCATCTTGAAAATTGCATGCATTTAGAATTAATTATGCTAGTTGTTAGAACATGTTTGACAGCATTACTTGAAATAGACAGTGCAGTGCAACCTCTCAAAAGCAACACTCGTTGGGAGTAGCAATATTGTGTTGTTTATTAAGACATTGATGCTCTAGAGAGGTAAAATTGATAGTAAAATTGTGCAGTGGAAAAAAAATCATGCTGTTGCAGGGAGGTTGTTGCTCTAGAGAGGCTGTACTGTATTACTTGAAATATAACTTCACCGAGTCAATAAATGTTTAGATGATTACCCCTTTGAATTCAATTCTTGAAAGCATTAATTGTTCTTGAGTTTTTCTTGCATAGTTCATGAATAGTTCATTAACAGTTCATGAAGTATGAATAACTTTTGACAGGGTAATGTAGTAGATTATTTATGAAATGCAAACTTGTTGATGAAAGATGGTTGCATAATTAAGGTGATTTGAACGGCAGGTTAAACTGTACCAATACAATGTTGAAAGGATGACTGTGAGTCATGTATATTTCCTTCTTACCCAACAAACATCATTTTGTTTCAACCAGACCATCCTAGGTGGTCGAGTGGATAAGGTGGCTGACTTCAAATCACTGTAACCTCTCACTGATAGAGGGTCATGGGTTCGAGCTTATTTACTGACCATGTCTTTTTATGTGCGAAAGTAGGCAGTTGCTTACAGACGATGGGAGTCTAATACTGGTTCTTCCCTGGAACGATGGTTAGGTGAACTGTCTGCCTCATATTGGCCTTTAGAAGGTCATCAAACTTGCTTGGAAGGTTGTCATCTCATGTAGATGACCCCTATTGATTTTGAAGTCGAAGGTCAAGGTCGCAGTGACTTTCAACATAAAATCCTTGGTTGGAAGATTGTTCAATCAATGATTGGAAATTATTGTCCAGTTTGCATTTAGAGCTTTGACAAACACCTCTTGTTGATGCTTGAGTTGGTCTTGCAATAGGAAATGGTGTTTCTCAAGAAACTAATTTAACAAGATGGCCCTATATAGCTCACGTGACAATCATTGTTTACTCATTGAAACATACTGGCCCTTTCTTGAGCAACAACCTCCCTTCTACAACAGCCTGATTTTCCCCCACTTCACAATTTAACTAGTAATTTAAGCTCTCTAGAGCAACAACCTCTCAACAACAACATCATTTTGTTACTCCTAAAGGATGTTGCTTTGGAGAGGGTGCACTGTATATGAAAGCTCTCCATATTTTTCTTCAGAATTTGGTCAATGACACTCCAAATTCGGTCACATCACATCATGTCAATTGTTGGTAATGTATATTTATTGAAATTGGAAATAAAAGATGTCTGTCACATTTTGTTAGTGAATACAATGTGTTATGTGCTGTATTTCTATGCTGTCTGACACGTTAAGTATCATTAATCATTAATGTACGGACAAAATTCTCGATTAAGAATAATATTATGCATTGCTATGGCATTCTGTCAAGTCATGGTCCAGTTGAAATTTTTCAGTGGCATTTGTTTTAAATGTGAAATGTTTTCGTTTTTCTTTTGTCTTTTGTTTTCTTGACAATTAGGAATGATTAAACTCAATGAATGTTTATGTGAACTGTAAGGGAGTTACTAGTGATTTCTGGTGTTTGGTTAAAATAAAAAAGCTGGAGTTTTAAACTATGGAACTTGGAATTAAAGTGAAAAGAGAGTGGCTTTGTTTTATAGAGTGAAAATTGTGAATTGTTTACTTAAGTTCAAAATTTAGAAAGAAAATTCCAATCATTAAAATTGGTATGTGGACCTTTAGCTGACTGCAACATATTGTCATTCAACCTCCAAAACTATGCAATTATTCAGAGAAATTACAAAAATTAATAATTAGGTTCTTTTGGACCTATTTTTTTGGTTCAAAGTTCATTTTTTAAGGCTGATTAGCTATCTCTCAAAGATGTTTATTCAAAGAAATGTGCAGCTTTTAATTGGATATATAAAGATATATTCATTCATGAAATCTCAAAATAATAATAAAGACTTTATCTATAGATTTTACACTTTTGTGTTCTTCCAGTATTCTGTTTGGACCACTGTACAGAATGTTGTGTTGGGAATTAAAACTGGTCTTTGGATGAAATTTTGTCTTTATGCAACAAAAAGAAGCATACAGTACATTCCCTCCATAGTAGTGCTTTCATGAGCAACAACCTTCCTGCAACAACAGCTTGATTTAACTATAAATTCAACATCTCTATAGTAACAACCTTTCAACATAAATGTTGCTGCTCTCAAAAGGTGTTGCCTTGGAGAGGTTGCACTGTATATGATAAAAGCAAGTATATGAGGTCAGTGCACTCATTGTGTTCCAGGAATTACAGGAATGTTGTCATACCTTAGAGAAGCTCTACAAGAAGACTACTTTATTATACGAAAGTTTGGTTTGTGATTACTGATATTCTTTCATGATTAAACCAGTCTATAAATGATATCATTTCATTGGTTTATGTTTAAATATTTCTAGAACTAACCAATCACAGGCAGGTATTTTTAGACTGGTCTCAAATCTACAGCATTAAGATTTACTTGTTTGTTTTGAGTTTAACATTCAAAGTCAGATCTATAAAATAATTATGAGGTGAAAATATCACCCAAGAAAATAATCAACCAAGTGAAAAAAGTCTAGGTTGGTAGAAACAATTTGATTGTTTGGGTTTTATGCCCCTTTTCATCAAACAAATGTTTCATTCCAGAATTTCTAGCAATGTTGTGTAGAATACTTAGTGAGGCTTTAATAACATTCTGAAAATAAAAACTAAACAATTATGTAAGTAAATAAATAATTATTTGTTTGTTTGAGTTTTACGCCCCTTTTCAACAGTCAGGGTCATATGAGGTGGACAGTTCACCTACCATCGTTCATGGGAAGAATCAGTTCTAGAATCCCATCCTCCGTACTGCCTACTTTCTCTCATGAAGAGACATGGTCGGTAGCTGGGCTTGAACCTACAACCCTTTATCAGTGATTACAGTGATTTGAAGTCAGTGACCTTGATCACTCTATCACAGAGCCAGGTCAGAAAGGGTTAGAAAAATGATGTTAGATGAATGCTATTATAATCAAATGGAAGAAATTAAAAGCTATTGCATAGATAGGACTATCCAAAATCTTGTATTTTATTTTATAGACTGATGTTAGTTGTCTCATCAACCTGCTTGTTTCTTATCTTAATGTCAAGCCTTTGACCGTGACAAGGCAATATTCTATTGCTGGTTTTTAGACTTAGCTCTGATTGGATGTTTAATATTTTGGTTGTAAGTATTGGACCAATGGCAAGACAGTATTCTGTGCCTGGTCTTTAGACTCAGCTCTGATTGGATAATTGATAATTTTGTTGCAAACAGTTGACCAATATCAAAACAGTATTCTTTGCCTGGTTTTTAGACTCAGCTCTGATTGGATGTTTAATATTTTGATTGTAAGTATTTGACCAATGGCAAGACAGTATTATATGTCTGGCTCTGATTGGATAATTGATAGTTTGGTAGTACACAAATTTTTGACCAACTGCAAGAGAGTAATCTGTGCCTGGTCTTTATAATCAGCTCTGATTGGATGTTTGATATTTTGGTTATCATTAGCAGAGTAATATTCTACATAGTTGAAACCAATTGTTTATTAAGAGGGATATAAAATTGCTTGTTAATAAAACTAAACAATAATTAACCTGGCCTAACGTCTTATAGCCCAATGAATCTTGCTCTATATAAAAACTGGCCTAGTGTCAAGGTGGTCTTAATGTTTACTTCAGCTGTGAATTGTTGGATGCAAACTGTGAGTGAGGTAACAGACCCAATTACCAAATATTTATTATGCCTAAATTAAAAATATGTTTGTTTGCCCTTTACCGACCCTGAATTTTAGAAGAGGGTCGGGAGGTTGGAAAAATAGTTTTTATTTTATTTCTGAATTTGACCTTTACCTAGCTAGCATGAAATTACACTTCTATCTTGATGCACTCTATATGAATTGTATGTATTCTGCAACCATACAACCATTTAAATTATTGTGAGCTTTAATCAACCATAACTTGACATTGTACTCAGTGCCTTTGAACACACATTATTGTTTCCCTTCATTACTTCAATTTTCAAATGATACCTACTTTAAATGTCTATCGAAAGCACTGAGTACATGTATATTTTCCCAAGTATAAAAATAAAGTTCTCCCAGATTTTGCAATTAAATTTTTTGAGTCAGTGTGATTTTTTGGGTCGGTCGGTAAAGGGCAAACAAACTTAATTTTAATTTAAGCCTTATCTGATAATATGGTCTTGACATATCGGATTTTTTTACCATTTTCCTTGGAATTGTAGGTCAGTGGCATTTTGGTACATTTCATTGTATCAGTATGGATGGACTCTGAGAGAGGATGATAAATTGTAGAGTATCATGATATTTAGACCATGAACTTATACATCTTTGGAGCATTATAACCCATTAATATGATTGTGTGAAATCTATTACTCTAGATGTTTATCCCTTGTATGTATCAATTAACTTACCGAGAAGAATATTTCCCATTGGGGCTAGAAACAAATTACTTAAGCCTTGACTCACTAGAATTCAATGGTCAAGTAAAAAACTGTATCATGCTCTATGTTCATGGTTTGTAAGTCATTCCTGAATGTCTTGGGAAATGTCAGAAGCATCAAAGTGCAGAAAGAATGATGATAAATCATTTAGTGATGAACTAATGATCGATGTTACGTTTCCATGATCAATCAATGGATATGAACACATTAGAATAGAACCCAGGTTGTGAGATCTTTTACACTGTTCATAATGCATCAAAGGGAAGTTACTACATCTGCATAAAATGATACAAGCAAGTTCAGTCTATCATTGTAATTTGGCAGAAGAATTGATTACACGGTTGTCATATCTAAGGTGAGGCTGGTGAACATCACAGACTCACAATGCCAGTTTCCCTGCAGGGCTAGTTGACCCTCTTGTTTCAGATTCTAAAACTTAAAAAGAGAACATAATTATAATGTATAACACATGTATGTTGAATTTATAACCGATTATAGTCAGTAAAATCAGATCGGAAGCCTCAACTGATTCCAATTGATGTCCCATCACTATAAGCTCAGTCCTCAAAATAGACTTTTGAGTCCTCTGGTGAAGGTATTTTTATGAGATGTGGTAAAATTAAGAGAACTACTGGCCCTGATGTCCTGTAAAAATCTTTCACTTTGAGACAAGAAGATTTTATTTAAAGTAGTATGCGATCTTTCCTTGACGTCATGTGTAAAAAAATCGAATTTTCTCTGATTCTTCTGAAATTTTGCACAATGGTAGTATATATAGCATGCTGTTCGTTTTTTTGTTTGTTTTATTTTATCTGTTTTCCGCTCTGTTTCCCAGCAACGCCACGATGAATGTCAGCAGTGTAAAACCGACGTTTTACATGCAAAATTGGTTCAAACAGGCCGCTATTGTAATTTAATGTAAATCAACATGTGATTTATTAGTTGATTGAATCTATTTCCATTTACTAAAAATACACTGAAATATAGTTGGGGGTCAAAATTACGGGTGAAAAAACAAACGTAATTTTAGTGCTTAATGTTCCGTCAGGAAAATAATGACGACAAAACCCAATCAAAACTTATATGAGCTTATTCCACAGATAGAGAGCTAAAAGTTGGTGTATCTGAAATTACATTAATGTTCCTTAATGTATGTTGTGGTACTATAATAGTTTATCTAGACTGGTTATGTTTCAACTGTGAAAAAGATTTAATGAATTAGGATCCTAACTCCCAAAATTTTTTCTCAAAATGGGTTGGACAGATTTTGTAAATGTTTATAAATTTTATAGGTTTACATGATAGAAAATAATTTAATTACCGTAAGATTTTAGAAAAAAAGGCCTTTCTTAGAATTATTTTCTCTTGCATTGAAGTCTGTTGGAGTAACCCATCTTTTTAAAAATTAAAGAAACAAAAATCTATTTTAATGAAAGCTTGTGGTAAATAGATGCAATAACACATTATTAATCTAATTTGATAAAGAAAGATATAGGTGGACATGCAATATCTAAACAAACTAATATTTTTAGCTCACCAGAGCACAATATGCTCAAGGTGAGGTTTTGTGATCACTCAGCATTCGTCATGAAGTGGCGTCCATATTTACTTAAAACAACATCTCCTCCTACACCGCTATGCCGATTGCAACCAAACTTTGCTGGAATGATCCTTGGGTGGTCCCCTTTCAAAGTTGTTCAAAAAATTAAATTTCATATAAAACTCTGGTTGCTATGGCAACAAATAGAAAAAACTTAACAAGAGGACCATGATGGCCCTGTAAATGCTCACCAGGAAAAAAGGTCATTTAGAGACGAACATTGTTAAAATATTTCTACACGAGTCCAAGTAAAATCAAGTGACCCTAAGGTCAGGGCCAATTTTTACCCTAGTGCCATAATATGAACAAATTTGGAAGAGGTCTGCTAGACAATACTACATACAAAATATCTTAACTCTAGGCCTTGTGGTTTCGGAGAAGATTTTTTAAATTTTCCTATATAAGCCTATATAAATCAAGTGACCCCCAGGTCGTGGCCAATTCTGACCCTAGTGCAATAATTTGAAAAAACTTGGTAAAGGTCCACTAGAAAATGCTACGTACCAAATATCTTAGCTCTAGGCCTTGTGGTTTAGGAGAAGATTTTTTAAATTTTCCTATATAAAATAGAATAAACCCCAGGGCACGGCTAATTTTGACCCCGGGGCCATTATTTGAACAAACTTGGTAGAGGTCTACTAGACAATGCCACATACAAAATATCTAAGCTCTAGGCCTTGCGGTTTCGGAGAAGAAGATTCCTATACAAGTCTATATAAATCAAGTGACCCCCGGGGTGGGGCCAATTTTGACCCTAGGGCAATAATTTGAACAAACTTGGTAGAGTCTCCACTAGACAATGCTACATACCAAATATCTTAGCTTTAGGCCTTGTGGTTTAGGAGAAGATTTTTCAAATTTTTCTATTCCACAGGTTTCATTAGTTCTCTGAAGATCTTTTTTTCTGATGAGCGGTTATAGGGCGATATGGCCCTCTTGTTTCTATCTTTAAGCAAAGACGACAACTCATACATTTTTTTTTAAATGTGTTGTCAAATTATTTGAAGAATCCAAGGTAACTGTCAATAAAAATACTAATAACATTTTAGGGGACTGGGACAAGGGGCCCTCAGGAAAGGGAATTTTGTGTTGTTTTGAAGAAAAAGGGGGAATTTTGTCTTTCATCTACAAAATACTTTAAGTAATTTACTGTACAAAAAGCCATTTTCTAGCTTTAATTAACAACATTAACACATGTTTTTCTGGGACATGAGTTGTTTAAACTGATACATGTATACAAAAAAAGCTTCTCCTGAAGGGGATTTCTTTCAGAAATAGGGAAAAAATGTATAATCATTGATGAGGGGAATGGGGCCAATTTCGGCCTAAGAAATCATGAATAAGGCCCTGTACTCATAGGCACTCGATTCAGTGATTTTTATATGTTTATAGACTTTGCTTCTAAAAGCTGTCAAAACGTTCAAATTTGGGGCACCGTGACTACAACGAAAGCAAGGTTCCGAAAAGCTTGTGCAGTTTAGAAGGAAAGCCGAGACCCACACTTATTTTTGTCACTTCTGTCAATCGAAAAAATGACGAGTGCACTACCTTGGTGTTTTTTATACACTCAATAAGGGAAAAAATGGTGAGTGCACTACCTTGGTGTTTTTTATACACTCAGTAAGGGAAAAAATGGCGAGTGCACTACCTTGGTGTTTTTTATACACTCAATAAGGGAAAAAATGGCGAGTGCACTACCTTGGTGTTTTTTATACACTCAATAAGGGAAAAAATGGCGAGTGCACTACCTTGGTGTTTTTTATACACTCAATAAGGGAAAAAATGGTGAGTGCACTACCTTGGTGTTTTTTATACACTCAATAAGGGAAAAAATTGCGAGTGCACTACCTTGGTGTTTTTTATACACTCAATAAGGGAAAAAATGGCGAGTGCACTACCTTGGTGTTTTTTATACACTCAATAAGGGAAAAAATGGCGAGTACACTACCTTGGTGTTTTTTATACACTCAATAAGGGAAAAAATGGTGAGTGCACTACCTTGGTGTTTTTTATACACTCAATAAGGGAAAAAATGGTGAGTGCACTACCTTGGTGTTTTTTATACACTCAATAAGGGAAAAAATTGCGAGTGCACTACCTTGGTGTTTTTTATACACTCAATAAGGGAAAAAATGGTGAGTGCACTACATTGGTGTTTTTTATACACTCAATAAGGGAAAAATTTGAAGGTTTTTCTTTCGACAGATTTGCGTTGTTTGATGAGTGAAATTGAAAAATAACGTCTGTAAACATATAAAAATCACTGAATCGAGTGCCTATGCCTGTACTATAATGTACTACTAAATATAGTAAAACCTCCTTATCTGGAGGAGTCATCGGACCAGACTTTTTGCTCTAGATAAACCTGGTGCTCGTAATAAACGGGTTTTGTTCATTGAATAAAAAAATAGACTATGTATCATGCACGTTAATGGGCGTATTTACAGTAATAATACAAAATGCTTACGTAAAATTTATACCATGATGTATAAGTTGAAAAAATATGTGCGTTGAATGTATAAAATATACATTGATTGTTTGAATAAAGTTTTTTATCCGTAAATATGTTCGAGTGTTTTAATGTCTGAAAATCATGTAATTGACATAGGGTGAAACGTAATAGTGACACAAAGTGAAAGTTACTTATGTCAATGTCAGGCACGTCTAAAATTAAAAGAAAATGAGCCTTTCACTGGACGTGATTTTTTTTCGCTATTTTTTCTTTTTGTTAATAGCAGTAAGTGAATCATAGATTTATCTGCGTATGTATTGTTGGTTAGTATCTGCTTTTCAATCTTGTAATTAAGTGCTCAAAATTAGGATCTCGTAATCAAATTCTCACAATAAATAAACTTCTAAAACTTTGATAGTAAAAACTGGACTGCAAACTTGCAACAAACAAATCAAGCTTCATTGTCATTTTAAGTCACGAGTACATTGTCCAATTTTAATGAGGTGTGAAAAACAAAGTACTCAATTAAGATTTGTTCTTTTATTGACCAATTTAAACGACGTGTAGAAAAAACGTTTTTCGCTGGTCAACATCCAGGTGTGAACATTATCCAACAATTATGGTAATTAGCGCTTAAAAGTAAGTCAAGGGACCGTGATATGTGCTCGAGATATCGAGATAACGATGCTCGTAATAAACATGGACATTCTTGTACAAATAAGAACAAAAAGTGTCGGGACTTCATGATTTCCTCGTAATATTCATGCTTATAGTAATACTGTAAACTATGTATTTCTGACTTTGAACATTTTTACATACATTGCTATGTGACCATAAAGATGAACTTATACCAGGGATCAACAGTTCTGTATTTTTGTTCAAATGCCAAAGGAATTTGCATTTCCTAGACTTGAAATAAACATATATTGCTAGTATTTGAACATATTTGATGCAGTAAAACATGCTGATGTAGTCATATTATTATGCTGTAATTCAAAGATTGACATTTTTATAGCATACTTACATTCAAAAGCACTTATCAATCATTCCTTATTCAGCAGACTGTAATAAATAAATCTGCTATAATACAATGTAAGCAAAGTTATCTGCAACTAAAGTAGGTCAATTTTACGTCTGATTCTAATAATTCTGACTGTTCAAGAAAATTTGAAATGTCATTCCAGCAGCTAAAACGACAAAATTTTCATGTACATCCATGGCTGAGTTCAATGATATTATCATGATAACCCTAGTGAAAATAGTCACTGGGATTCCACTGGAATCTTCACCAGAATTTCACTGAAATTCAACTGGAATTTCACCGTAAAAATCATGCATACTTTTTTGAGACATATCCAGTGGAGTTCCACTGTATTTTGGTGAACTTCCAGTGGGATTTCGGTGAAATTCTGGAGAAAATTCCACTGGAATCCAGTGGATGTCTACTGGAAAAAGAATCTAATTCTAAGAGATTTAAATTAATTTATTATTTCACTTTAAATAATATTTTGGATAAGTAATGATCTTGACTCAACTGTATTAAACAGCTTGTATGCAAAGTCCTGAAATGTGGACTATAATGGGTTGTGCTAATTTTAAAATGCTTTGTATCTTATCCACTTAAAAAAAATACCCCACCCACTTCATTTCATCATAATCTTGACTCAATTGCATTAAAAATAAAAAGATTGTATGCAAAGTCCTGAAATGTGGACTATTATTGGTTGTGCTAATTTTAAAATGCTTTGAAGTGGACAACATACAAAAAATACCCCCCCCCCCCACTTCATTTCGTCATGATTATACATATATCTCTAAAAATGTATCTGTCATGTTTGGTTTTCAGTTGTAAATCATTAAACTATACAAGAGCTTAATTTCCAGTATGCTTACCAGTATATTTACATCATAGTTTTAGCAGTGTCTCCATTTTCATTATAGCCACACTTCATTTGGTTATGTTAACAGTCAGTCATTTTGAATTTTTAAACCATGTGACCGATGATGTCATCAAAGGTACTTTCACTTGAATTCCAGTGGTATGTCCAGTGGACAAGAAAATTTCCACTGGAATTCTGGTGATGTCAACTGGGGCAAAAATATTCCACTGGTATTATTGTGAATTCCATTGGAATATAAGTATTCCAGTAGAATTCCACTGGTAATCTGGACATTTTTTTCTATAGGGAATAGTCATCAAACTCAGATGCTTTTTAGCTCACCTGAACATGGAGAGCTATTAGTATCAATCAATGTCCGGGGGGTCGGGCATCCACATTTGGGGTTGTTAATGCTCTAGAGGTCACAGTTTTGATTTGATCATCATCAAACCTTGTCAGAATTATTGTCTTAATGATATCTTGGATGAGTTTGAACATCTAGGGTAAAAAATGTATCGTCTGTTTTTCGTAGAAAAAGTTTAGCTATTGTGATCACTGTGATATTACCTTGTTTAATAATTGTATTCATACATGTATATATAGTACTCATATTGTCATGTTTTACATGAAGTGAGATAACGTTAGGTAAACTTGTAAACTTGCATCGTGCGAAAACTTTAACTAGCTCATAACTCAGACACTGTAAGAGGTAGCAACATGAAACTTCATAGGTGGATAGATCTCACTGAGGCACTGAACAGACAAGCCTTGGCACTGCTGACATCACCCTTGTTTATTTCTTTTCATGTATTAGTCATCAAATTCAGAAGTCTGATTGGTTGTTTGTTTAGCTGTGTCATAATCTATTGACCTACAAAGCTGCATTTTCCAACTATGAGGAGTATGATTTCTTTCTTCTTTTTCAAATTCTTTAAAGATTTTTTCTCCATTTCAGATGGCCCTTTAAGTTTAGCTGACTCTTTTACGGCAATGGACAGAAGCCATAGTCACGATAGTCAAAGTACGGTTGGTAGCCATAGTTACAGTAATGCTGGTAGTCATAGCAACACAGGCAGTCACCATAGCCATGCAGGAAGTCATAACATCAAACATGCAATTGCTTCAAAACTGGACAGCCACGATTCATCGAGCCCCAATCTGTCGCATGCTAGCAAATTGTCCGGTAACCACATTTTATCCGGAAACAATCTCTCGGCACACCACATGTCTGGTAACAGCCTTTCACAAGAACTTGCGAGCAAATTGGATATCGCAGAATCATCTACTCACAGTTTGGCTGGACAGATCAATAACAGACTGTCTACACACCGGTCCTCATCATCCGGACATAACATGTCCGGACAGAACTTGTCACAGGAGTTGGCGAGTAAACTAGATATCGCCGACTCTTCAACTCACAGTTTAGCCGGCCAGATAAACAATAGACTGTCCGCAAATAACATGTCCGGACAACATTTGTCTCAGGAGTTGGCCAGTAAGTTGGACATTGCTGACTCTTCAGGCCATTCTTTGGACAGGCTACAGAATCTCTCAACTCACAGTGTTGGGAAAGAAAGTTTGTCTCATGAACTAGCGGCCAAACTTGATATTCATTCATCCAGTCAGAATTTATCCGGCAAACTTTCGGATAGCCAGACATCTTTAAGCAGCCGACATGCCCCTTCAAGGTCACCATCAAGACAAAACACTCTCCAGAAACAGCATTCAGTCCAATCATCTATGTCAGAAATTAATGGAGAAAGAAAAGACTCATACGTTGGGGGAATCAAATTTGAAAGACTAAAAAACTTGGAGGTAAGGTTTTATTACAATATCTGACTTTCAGACATGATATTTTTCTTTATTAAATCCACTTCTCTGGAGGTCATTTTCTGATTCCTGATTTTTTTCAGGACGATTCTGTTTCTTTTGACAGTGTGTAAATTACATCATATGTATTTCAGTGATAACACAAAATTTGGCTAATGCAATCACCATTGTCCTATCACCATTGTCCAATGAGCACTGCTGCTAATCACCAGTTTCGGGTATCAGTTTTTCATATTATGCTTGACTGTATGTAAATACATCTCAAAACTTACCTCATTTCTGGGATATGGTAAAATGTCTTAATTTAACAATTCCAGGCTCCAACAACTGTAACAGTTATGATGATTAAATCTATAGCTAGCTTTCTGAAGTTATAATAGTAGAAATTCTTTAAGTTGTTTGACTTAAAATTGTATTTAAAAAATCACTAAGGATAATGAAGATATGCAAATATCTCATCATTGGCTCAACGCAGATATACAGTGCAACCTCTCCAAAGCAACACCCTTTGGGAATAACAAAATTATGTTGTTGTTGAGAGGTTGTTCCTCTAGAAACGTTGAATTAATAGTTAAATTGTGCAGAGGGAAAAAACATGCTGTTGTTGAAGGGAGGTTGTTGCTCAAGAGAGGGCAGCATTGTAGAGGTTGTACTGTATATTTTATATACATTTTGATTGTACATATGTTGTTCTATATTAAATGGGTTTTATTGTGCCTTTACACAAATTCATAAAATTGGCAAATGACTACATGTTGTTACATTAAAGATTTGCTGTAATTCATCTATCATGCTTAGGGCATGCATGCTCTTATAATATTTCTAAATGATTTTATAAACTAAACATATTAACGACTCCATTTAAAATCGAGTTAAATGCCAAAGTTGATGAGTTTGCAGTTCTAAGACAACCATAAGAGTTTGCAGTTCTAAGACAACCATAAGAGTATAGTTGTTACTTAATAAGTACAATAAGTTCTTGTTTTGAATAATTAATTCTGCAAATATGATGTGGTTTTTAAAGGACAATAAAATGAATGCCTTCAAGGCAGAATTGAAGTATTATGAAGCAGACGACTGCCTTTAAGTTAGGGCGACCAATATTTTCATTGCAAGTGTGTCATAAAAAAGACACATGCCAAAATAAGGCTTTTATAATGATGTCATATCAGATTGATTGGCGTGTGGCATTCGTGTGTCATATTGGTTACGTTATTGATTCGTACGTTTTTGAAATAGATTGCAGTACACTAACAGAGAGTGAAAATCTTGTCAGTTTCTGTGAAAATGATATTGACATACACGGTATCCGAGAAGGAATTTTAGAAAAAAAAATTGAGAATTTTGAAAAATTTTGAATGAGATTTCTATTGTGTGCTTGCTGTCTGATTTTGGATTTTTATCGAAAACTATGAGTCTTGATTTGCAAACGTGTGTTGCTTCATTATTGGAAGTAGTTCAGGCAATTCTTTTATGGCATTGCGCTTTGTGCTTTAATATGATAAATTTTTATATACATTTATAATGAGTCTCAGGTTACATTTTATGGACTTTGTTTTGAATGGATAGTTATTTTGTGATGATAGAAATGTATATATTATACTTATGAAGATTTATGAGTCAATTTATTTTGTTTATATGTTTTTACTTAAGGACACATCTTATTTGTAATGATTTCAAATACATTAGGTGTAGTTATTTCTGTGTAGTTGTGTGGGCAGCCATCTTGAATTTCATTTATTCAAGTTTAGAATATCTCTTGTTATATGATTGATTATTTTGTCCATTTAATTATTTGTGAAAAGTGAGATTTACAATTTGTTACCGTGTATTTTCCATGAAGCCGTTGATATTTTGTTGAAATGGAATGTAGCCATATTGGATTTTAAGTTTTTACAATGGAAATGATAATTGTGTATCAGATTATCTTGTTAACCCTCCACCTTTGAGAATCATTCATCATGTTGGAAACAAATTCCATAAATCAAATTTAGTAATATGAAAGCAAATACAGGAAAATATATCTTCCACTCCAGTGTTAAAGATTCTCTTTTTTCCAAACATGCACTATTATGTATGAAGGTGAGTACAGTTTGTTAATCATGAATTGTCTTGTCCTAACCATTCCTACCTCATTCTAGGAAGATGAACTTCTTGTCAAAATCCGTGAGATCATCGGCCATCTTGAGAGATTGGAAGATTATCACCGTGGCGATGGAATGCGTATACAAAAAATGCTGGGTGACATGTATTGGGACTATACACACATGCGAGAAATGATTGCTGACTGCATGGCAGAAAATGGCTACGCAGGTATTATATGGTTCTGATTTTATTAAATACCGATATTTCATGAAAAATTTGGATTGATGCAAGATAAACTATCATAAGACAAATACTAACAACTATATCAGATTATCCAAGCTATTCATTGTCATTACTAGAATATTTATCATAATTATTGGCCCATTCACCATTTTTCTCTGTCCGTGCTGTTATGGGATGCGGAGGACAGGGCTAGCTAGGCATTTGTTTAACTACAGATATTGCATGCAGTTCTTTATGTCAGTGTAAACTTTGACTCACATGGTGACACGCTATGTGTGCAGATTATAACAGTATGAAGAAGGAATAATGTCTTTTCTGATTTATAACTCTGAGGAATTCTTTGGTCAGCTATTTTCTGCACTGCAGATAAATTGCTTATTTCTTGTACAATTAAGCTAATTGAAATAAAACCATATGCCTATATATGGCATCCATGAAACAAAGTCCAAAAAGTAGTGAGTCTATAATTACCTTACAATATAAGACTTCATCATGGCCATCCATTCTGTAAGTACATAATGCATAGGATGGTTTTATTTATTTCACGTACGATGGTTCAATGGATTCCAGCTAGTAGTTCATTATGGTTTATGTAAAGGAGTAGTCTTCGAATCCAGCCCCGAACCTTGGACCGAAAATGGCCATCATTCTTGTAAATTTGAAAAGATCAGTGGTCCGATGGTCCAGTAAATTCTTCAGTGATAATTTCACCATGTTTCAAAACAAATATGAATTATTTTAATCACTCTCGAAATATATGGTTTTAGCCAAATTATATTAAATTTTGTATGTACTCTTTTTTGGTCCACTTAAAGTTCATTTAGTTCCATAAAGTTTGCATTTTCACTGGACTGAATATCCAGTGCTGAAAAAAAAATTGTTAGGAGTGAAGGAGTTCAATAAAGGTTGAACAACCACTTTACATTAGTGCCAAAGTATTATGCCATATTATGCATCAGATATAATGCAGGAAGTTGCATTTTACATTTTATGATAGATAAATCTGTTTAAATATTACAAATTCTTAACAAAAATTGTACAAAAAAACCCATGCCTCCATAATTTTATACAGTGCTTTCAATGCTTAACAAGCAAATATATGAAGTTTATTTATTTGCCAAATTCCTGGTTTACAGGTTAAACTTAAAGCCAAAACAGATATACCATCGCATGTCAATATTTCATTTGAATGTCAAAACCACTAATGAAAGCTAAGAATCGTGAATAATTTAGCAAGAGTCGTTGATATAATATAGCCTGCCTTAAAATTAATCACATTTTTATGCAGTTTTCTGAAATTAATTTCTAGGGATGGGATAGTGTGGCGAATCTTTTGCATTGATTATAAATCTTCTGATTGATTCAATCATTACATTGACATACTTTTTTTCGCATTTTTTTTCACGCTTCTGTTATCAATCTTGTTTTGTAATTAAAAAAATATGTGGCTGTACCACATCATGGTAAAAGTCTTGATTGTGTCTGTGTCTTTAATTCATCTGTTGTTTAACGGCCTGTTCAACAGCTATGGTCATTTAAGAGCCGCCCCCAGAGAAAGGGGAAATAACATCCAGGAGAATTGAGCATTTATATCTTTTTTATTGGCTTGGTTGTTGGGAGGGAACACTGAAAACGCAAAAGCCTCCCTGATAAATTCAAAAGGTGGAGTCGATAATCGAACCCACAACCTTTTGTTTAGTAGTCAGTAAACCAAATAACATTGTTCACAACATACCTTTCACAACAACACTGTCAGTAAACAAATCCACATGGCTAAAAATGACCCGTACACAGCAGGTACAGTCTGCAAAGCATTAAAAGGCTACATAGACTACATGGAAAAGTGGAATAGTGTGTGAGTGACATTTCTTAATAGTCTGCGAAACCATCACATAGCTAACATCAACTTTTATGCGACCTTTTCCATAGATGTCCAAAGAGAAAGTGGTTGTGATCTGCCAGCTAGATAATCTAATGAAATACTTTCTAACTTCTTCAAACCATTGGCATAGCTTGCACCAACTCCTACATAACATTCAAAGAATTCCTCTAGATAAATTAAGGTTGTGATCTGTAGGTCTGTGAACTGGTTAAAGAAAGATAGTCCAATACCATCCTTTTTGAGGCCTGAGCCAAAGTGTTTCCTAAAAATTATAAAACCACATGAATGTATATACTGTAAATCACTTTATATTCACGTGATCTTTATTTCGCGTTTTTGCCCACCCTGAATATATTCGCGTATTTATTAATTCGCGTCTGAAGGCTCTTAATTTAAATTTCGCGAAAGCTTTGAATTATAAAATAAATAAATAGATAAATAAAACGGGGGAAACTTATATCATGCATTACCTGTAAAAATTAATCGTCAAAACCTGTTACAATCTTGAATATAGAAAAGTGACAAACTGTCCGTTAATCCCTATTGTTATCTTACGAAATGTAATTAAATCTCCAGATCATTATACCAAACATTGTCCCTCAGGCAACATGCTCAATATTTGTTTGTTTGGCACACCAATTAGCACACACCATAATTATCATGTTAACAAAACACAATATACATGTAAAGTGTACATACAGACAAGTGGTCTGTTTATTTATCAGTCTGTCTACAAATTTCATAATGAAAATTTCGGACTGATCTTCGGATAGTAATTACGTTATATTAATAAATTTACGCGGATTTATGAATTCGCGAAGCCTTCCATTCGCGAATATTAGCGAAAATAAAAACATCGCGAATAATACCAGATTTACAGTAATTATATTGCTGACAACCAATTCATGACGATGGTTGAGCAACACTATATGAGTATCACATCCCACAGAGGCTGATATAATGCAATGTTCACCTGAGACATTACCTTGTCAAGTGTGAAAATTATGTTCTATCACCCTCTGCATGTTTGATGTGATATCTTACTGGCTGAGTCCTTAACGTTATCTGAAGAGACTAAGTCTTCAGAAAATGAAATGAAGCGTCTTTCTGATGACATAGTTACTTTCGCTGTCAAATTGTCTTCTTCTTAACCGGATGTCAATTTACAGGTAGATTTTAATAAGCACTTAAAGCGTCTTGACAAGGGAAGTAATCAATACAGAATAGATTGACTAAAAACTGGAACTAGTGGTCCAAAATGTAAGGTCACAGGGTTCACATTATGGTTTGTCACCCTCTTACGTCACATAAGACTATATATAGTAAATAAATCATGTGATCGAGGTATAATAATACTTAAATTTTGTTACTATGATTATTAAATGTAAATGTCCATGATTGATATCCTGTGAATTTCTTATCTGACAGTTGTTGCTATGAAGATGTTGAAGACGTTGAACAGTATAGGAATCTTCAAGAATGATGATGTCTGGTTCCCGACATACTACACATATAATACAATGTGGAACTTCTCAGATGCCAGTCCTATCCTTGCAAAGGTATGTATGGTTCCTGGCTTATGCATTCAAATGTACATCAGGTTTGAAACATTTTTTTGCTTCATTGGACTAAGGTGAATTATGCTTTAAAAGATTTATTTATATACTTGCTGTATGAATATTTCTTATAGAAAGAGATAAACTTATAGTGGCTGATTTCACGTACCGGTTACACATCTGCAGGAAGAGAAGACATTTGTATTTAGATACCTTATTCAATTTGGTGTACATACGCTTGAACAACTGGAACGTGAAAATGCAACAATGTGAAAATGCAACAGTGTGGAAAGTCGACACATTTTTGGTGTTGTATTGTCGCCCTTCTTCTGTCGTATTTTTTGCTTTTTTGCCATGACAATACGAAAACACGAAGATTTGTTGCATCGAAAAAGTGAAAATACGACATGGCATCAATTTGTCACCATATAAGCTGGTTCTAAATTACTGAAGACATTTAAAATATGTATTCACATGATATCATTAATCTGTCTTATAGAATATATGGGAACTTAATAAATGCAAAGCTTGTATATCTATATTTCACTACATTAATAGCATTAAAACGTGAAGAACTGATCAGGGTAAACAAACACTTCACAGCAGGGAAAATAGCACCTTGAGGCAAAATAGGTGAAAGTAAGAAGATAATTTTAATTAGCATTATTTAGTGATTGTGGTTAGAAATTATTTGAAGTAAAATAAAAACATTTCTAAACAATCGTTTTGAAATCAGACATTTATGAAATCTTGTAGAAATTATCAGAAAACGATGCTGTACGACTACTGACCTTAAACTGTGGACACAAACCTTACATAAATGCCTTACACAGTAAAGTAAGTCACCTTTATAGTTCAATTTGCCTGTAAACCTTTATAGTTCAATTTGCCTGTAAACCTTTTAAGTTTATAGTTCAGTTTACCTGTTAACCTTTATAGTACAATTTGCCTGTAAACCTTTATAGTTCAGTTTACCTGTTAACCTTTATAGTACAATTTGCCTGTAAACCTTTATAGTTCAGTTTACCTGTTAACCTTTATAGTACAATTTGCCTGTAAACCTTTATAGTTCAATTTGCCTGTTAACCTTTATAGATCAGTTTGCCTGTTAACCTTTATAGTACAATTTGCCTGTAAACCTTTATAGTTCAATTTGCCTGTTAACCTTTATAGTACAATTTGCCTGTAAACCTTTATAGTTCAATTTGCCTGTTAACCTTTATAGATCAGTTTACCTGTAAACCTTTATAGTACAGTTTGCCTGTTAACCTTTATAGATCAGTTTGCCTGTTAACCTTTATAGTACAATTTGCCTGTAAACCTTTATAGTTCAATTTGCCTGTTAACCTTTATAGATCAGTTTGCCTGTTAACCTTTATAGTACAATTTGCCTGTAAACCTTTATAGTTCAATTTGCCTGTTAACCTTTATAGATCAGTTTGCCTGTTAACCTTTATAGTACAATTTGCCTGTAAACCTTTATAGTTCAATTTGCCTGTTAACCTTTATAGTTCAGTTTGCCTGTTAACCTTTATAGTACAATTTGCCTGTAAACCTTTATAGTTCAGTTTGCCTGTTAACCTTTATAGTACAATTTGCCTGTAAACCTTTATAGTTCAGTTTGCCTGTAAACCTTTATAGTTCAGTTTGCCTGTTAACCTTTATCCCCTAAATGATTATAGCAACAGAAGACTGAGGTCACATTCTGCGTCAGTTTCTGAGAAACAGCTCCCTTGAATTCATCCACAATTCTGCAATCATTTACCATACAACTTAAATAACCCATGAGAGATTTATCATGAAATGTTTGTTTTTAATATTTTTATAATTAACACTCACACAAATCTAATCTGAGATATTTGAATTCTTAATCATTTACTAGGTACAAACCTGTGTTAGTGGCCACCTCCAAATAATGGGCAGTCTGTAAATAGAGGACACACTATGTTTTTACCAAGGATGGCATTTGTTCACAAGTTTGACTGTATTTGAATATAATTGTTTTGTTTTTGTTTTCAGAATGTATTCTATGTGATTAAAGCCTCACTAAGTATTCTACACAACATTGCTAGAAATTCTGGAATGAAACATTTGTTTGATGAAAACAAAACATCTGAGGTAAACTATATCATGATGTATGCTTGACTTTCATGGATCATATTTTAGTATCAGAAGTTATTGCGACGCATGCCATTACTGATCTTGTTCTCTAACTTTTTCAAATAGGAATGTATGATTATTATCTTATTTGGTCTGTAATGAAGCGATTGTAGGAATATGGACCACTTTCAACAGCCTTAATTTCTGGTTAACTATGCAGTGTCCACCCACTGTGCTCGGGGTCCTGGGGACAATCCTCGATGAGGACCATAGTTTTTTCTCGCTCCTAATTTACTTAAAATGGTGTCATCAGTGTTTGATGAACTCATGCAGAGATATGGAGTACCAAACTGGAGAGCTTGTGAGCTCTAATAAGTAAAAGGGGGAGGATTGTAGCGATTGTAGTAAAAGGGGGAGGAGTGTAGCGATTGTAGTAAAAGGGGGAGGAGTGTAGCGATTGTAGTAAAAGGGGGAGGAGTGTAGCGATTGTAGTAAAAGGGGGAGGAGTGTAGCGATTGTAGTAAAAGGGGGAGGAGTGTAGCGATTGTAGTAAAAGGGGGAGGAGTGTAGCGATTGTAGTAAAAGGGGGAGGAGTGTAGCGATTGTAGTAAAAGGGGGAGGAGTGTAGCGATTGTAGTAAAAGGGGGAGGAGTGTAGCGATTGTAGTAAAAGGGGGAGGAGTGTAGCGATTGTAGTAAAAGGGGGATGAGTGTAGCGATTGTAGTAAAAGGGGGAGGAGTGTAGCGATTGTAGTAAAAGGGGGAGGAGTGTAGCGATTGTAGTAAAAGGGGGAGGAGTGTAGCGATTGTAGTAAAAGGGTGAGGAGTGTAGCGATTGTAGTAAAAGGGTAGGAGTGTAGCGATTGTAGTAAAAGGGGGAGGAGTGTAGCGATTGTAGTAAAAGGGTGAGGAGTGTAGCGATTGTAGTAAATGGGTAGGAGTGTAGCGATTGTAGTAAAAGGGTGAGGAGTGTAGCGATTGTAGTAAAGGGGGAGGAGTGTAGCGATTGTAGTAAAAGGGGGAGGAGTGTAGCGATTGTAGTTAACTTGCAACATGGAACAGGAACTAGTCTAACAATTGCATGGCAGATGTAGAAAAACTTGTGTTCTTTAGTCTGCATCGTAAATTCATGCTTGCTGAGGGAGTGATGGCTATGGAAAGCTGAACTGTCAATCAATTTCCTAAATGTGTCTTTTTGCAGTCAATGTCATCTTTCTGTTATAGATACTTTCAGTCTTAAAATTTAATCTAATCATTTTTACGTGAGACTACACATTATTGAGAGATGAAACTCATTTTTTAGTGATTTTTTAACTTGATGATATTGTTACTTTTGGTAAAGCTAAAGGGAAATTAAATTAATTGGTTGTTAAGCATTAGTCTGGCACAGTTCTTGATTTAATGATATTGATATATTTATCAGTGATATTTTTGTTGAACAATTTTAGATACACATTAAAAAAAAAAGATATTTTGGCATGAGATTACATTAGAAACCAAAAAGTAATTGTGGGCATTAACTTTGGAACTATTTATTGTGATGGTTTAGTTTCAAAACTCTGGTAATAATGCGATGAAATACTTTTTTTGGAAGTACATAAAACAGTATTATTTTGGTAAATTCTGGGTAAATGTATACATTGTACTAATATATTGTCAATCGTATTTCCCATATCAGTATTGAATAAATGACTGTCCTATATACATAATATATATACTGCTATAAATCTTACGGTCATTCTCTGTTCCAGACCGTAATGCCTTTTATTGAATCTGAAGATGAGATGTTGAAGATTTTAGCATCTCTCACTATTGCTAACATAGTTGATGAAGAGGAAAACAAAACCATAATTGTTGAAACAAGTATGTATTATTCCTTGACTTTAATGATGTGGGTCATGATTACTTTAGTGGGTTGGGTTAACAGGTTCAATTAATTAATTGATTTTGTGGATGTGGGGATGGGTTGCTAGTAATTAGTTGCATTTATTTTATTGAATTTAAATTTGTGGGTGAGGTGGTAATTACTGTAATAGGGTAAATAGAATAATTTATTTCATTAATTTTAGTCGATAGGGATTCAGATGATGATTTAGTGGGTGGGGTAACCATGGAGGTTCTTTTAATTCATTTGAAGGGCGGATAGCAGTAACTTATGTCGGTGGGGTAAACAGGTACATTTAATTGTTATTAATCAGTTCTTACTTTCTGATCTCGTTAATTTAAAACAGCTCATCAAACTGACTTGTATGAATTACTTCATTATATAAGTCCAGAAACCTTGATATGTTGGTTACTAGCACATGTTACATTGATCATAGTTTTATTGGTCGCATGGACTTGATATGTTAATCAAAGGATCTTCACGTATTGAATAGTTGGATTGAGGTTAGTCACATGACCAAATTAGTAACATGAACATGTAAAATGGTTCCTGTTGACTCTGTCTGTACAAGTATTTGGTGCACTGCTACATGGAATGGGAACCAGTTTAATGACCATGACATATCAGTGACGTATCAATGTTTTACTTAAAACTGGTTCCTGTTGACTCTGTCTGTACAAAATCAAACCTTTGGTGCACTGCAACATGGGCCGGGAACCAATTTTACTTACCACTGTATATGTCACTGGTTTCCTGTTCCCTTACTTTTAGGAACCATACATAACATTGTTGGGTGGATTGACAAAGCAATCAATCTACCTCGGAGAAGATATAAAGGATTTACACCTCAAGAATTGACAGAAGGGTTGAACAAGTTGGCAGTCAATGACAGCAACAAAATGAAGGTAAGTATGAACCTGCAAAAAATGCCGGGTATTAGTAAAACACGAAAAGAACTTTTTTTATGAAAGTATCAAATAAATGCCACCATGTTTAGACTAGAAAACAATATCACATTTAGAATTACTCAACCAGACAGGTCCCTGGTTTTGATGCACAAAAATCACTAAATACCCCTAATTGACCCATACTAAAAATGCACCATGCTTCAACTTTGACCCATGACATTTTTTGCTCATGTGTAAATAAATTCCTACATGTTTGAATAAACAACATATTTGTCTCCTTGTACATTGTGTATTTTGCCATGTGCACTAATCTATGTTCTGACCAAAATGTGAATTAAACTGCGGGTGTCAGTTGATGTCTGCACTGCAACATGGAACGGGAACCAGTTTAGATATATAAATCTAAATGAGTGTACTACTATCTCTCTAAAAAGAATATTTTCCAATGAGAAATATTACTAGTAAATTGCAATGGCAGTGTGTGAGTAAAAATCCTGTTAAAAAATATAAACATTGATTTCACGAATATTTATTTGATCTCATTTTTAGCTTGTTTGTTTTCAAAGAAAAGTCGAGCTATTATGAGTGATCACTGCATTATCTGTGTCAGCATTCTGTGTCTGTGCAAAACAATTATAATGTAGCTCATAACTCAGAAACTAAAAGAGGTAAAGCAACATGAAACTTCATAGGTGGATAGATCTCACTGAGGGAGTGAATAGACAAGCGTTTGCAGCGCTTACTTTGCTCTTGTTTTTAGCTCACATGTCACAAAGTGACAGGGTGAGCTTTTCTGATCAGTCTCCGTCCGTCGTCCAGCGTCGTGCGTCGTCAAACTTTATGTTTTGAACACACTAGGGGCCAGATTTTTAGCTCAATTTTAGCAAAACTGGGTCAGAACTTTGATATTGACAAAATCTCGGACGAGTTCGATATTGGGCCATTTTGGGTGAAAAACTAGGTCACCAGGGCCAAATAAGGGAAAACCTTGTGAACACTTTAGAAATCACTGTTTTGATTGGATCTTCATGAAACTTTGTCAGAATGTTTATTTCAATAATATGTAGCTCAAATTTGATAATGGGTCATTTCCGGTGAAAAACGAGGGCACTAGGGCAAATTGCTGGAAAACCTTGTGAACACTCTAGAAGTCAGTTTTGATTGGATGATCATTCAAATCTTATGAAAAATCATGTTAACACTGTAGATTTCACAGTTATAATTGGATCTTCACCAAACTTTGTCAAATTGTTTGTTTTAATGATATAACCGTCCAGTACAAATAGGTACAAATGGGTCATCTGGGGTCAATAACTAGGTCACCAGGTCAAATCTTAGGAAAACGTTGTTAACACTGTAGATGTCACAGTTTTGATTGGATCTTCACTAAACCGTGTCAAAATTTTTGCCTCAATGACATGTGGGTCAAGGTTGAATATGGTTCAGCAGGGGTCAAAAACTGGGTCACCAGGTCAAATCTTAGGTAAACATCTTGTAAAAGCTCTTAATTGCATGGTTTTAATTGGATCTTGGCCAAACCTCCTCTGATTGTTCATCTCAATGATATAAAGGAAATGGTCAAATATGGGTCATCTAGGGTCAAAAACTAGGTCACGAGGTCAAATCTTAGGAAAATGTTATTAATACTGTAGATGTCAAATTTTGATTGTATCTTCACAAAACCTTGTCAGAATGTTTGTCTGAATGATATGTAAGACAAATTCGAACATGGGTCATCTGTGGTCAAAAACTAGGTCACAAGGTCAAATCTTAGGAAAACCTTGTCTATGCTGTAGTTTTCATGGTTTTGATTGGATCTTCACCAAATTTTGTCAGAATGTTTGTCTTATTTATATGTAGGGCAGGTTCTAACATGGGTCATCTGGGGTCAAAAACTAGGTCACCTGTTCAAACCAAAGTTTTAATGAGTGAACAGTGATTGTCATGTGAGCCATATAGGGCCATCTTGGCCCTCTTGTTGTACAAAATCACTTATTATGTATTTTTCAGATTGTCGAAGAAGGAGGTATACCATTAATCCTTAAAATGTTACAAAATGAAGATGTTCGTGAACAAAGTTCTGCTGGACGGATTATTTGGACATTATCGTTTGACAAAGACGTTCGCGAAACATTTCTAGCTAATAGTGATCTCATATCCACCCTCGAGAAGCTTGTGGAAAGCACAAACAAAAGTGTCCAGCAAAATGCTAGTGGATCATTATGGATAATCAAGGGAGAGAATGACATATCAAGAGAAACCAGTAAGTGATTATCTCCCTTGGTCTATAGACCAAAATATAAGGTTTTATGATGAAAAGTTCTAATCTCTACCAGAACTGCCGTTTTGTTTAGGTTTAGGCAAATCTTCTTCTCTAGATATAGGATATTATGATAGAACATTTTATATTCCATTCAAAATCATAATTCATATCTTTAGGAATTTAGTTTGATTGCTTTGGTGACAGCACCAAATACTGTAATATTATAATTACAGGTAGTATGCCACAATATGAAAATAATCGCAAGGAATGAAAAATTGACTGAAGAATATTTGAAAAGAGGAAATCAGGAACACTGTTTTAAAATGCTTAAAGTCCCATGAGCAGTAAATTTATTGGTCATAATAGTTTCTATTTGGCCTATGAGGAATCCGGAGCGTTTTCCTCCCGTGCATACTTTATAGCAAGAAAAAATGTTTCCGAAACCATTATCGTATATCATGGAAAAAAAATCTATTGATAGAACAGCTGTGTTTTCCCGCAGTCATATGCGCACGGCATAAAGTGACGTCACACGCTCTATATATTTCAAGTTTACAAATTTTAAAGCAAAAAGAGTGTTTTTAGAAGAAAAGAGGCAAGTTTTGTCGGTAATTATTATCTTGGGATAATATCAGCAATTGTTTGTTTTTTGCATATTTTTTTATAGCAAAAAGCTTATAATGGGACTTTAAGTGACAGCAGCAATTTTTTTCTATGAAAGACTTGTTAAGATGGGAGGGGGGCATTTATGTTATAAGAGCCAATGATGATAACTGTTCAAACTTTTTATGTATAGAAAATCTTTAACCTTTGTGTTTAAATTGTTTTCTTCATATTAGCTCTCCTCACCATTAATTATTCAATCTATAGAATAGATCTTATTACTACAATATTGTGTCACGTCTTTATATTGTTTTCAGATAGTAATTTCCCCCCACTGTGTGATTAACCGTTTTCCTTATCAATAAATGCTTTGTTTCACAAAATGCTTACATAGTATAATCCTAACCCTTTAATCTGGCTTTCCTATAGCTGAAAATCTTACCCATCTTTCTGGAAAGTTTAACATTAACTGCACATTTCATTCAGTACTGTTTTTATCATATTTTGGCTTTGGAATCCAGTGACTCTGTAACAGAAAAATGGCGAGAAAAAGTACTCATTGTGAATAAGACTGCAAATACAATCAATCCAGTAATGTGTGTTGTAAAGTTCTAATCAAGTGTTTTTGGAAACTGCAACTTCAGCATGACAAGACATTGTCAGAATCATGCAGTGGTCTTAATAGAATTCATGCAAACATGTAAAAGGACAGATAACCAATATAAATACATTGATTTAAGCATGAAGTTGAGTGAGTTTTTCTCCATTTTTTCATTTTAGAGTCATGTGATTCCCCAAACTAGAATAAATATCTAAATATAGAATATATATTTCTAAATATAGAATATATTTCTAAATATAGAATATGTTTCTAAATATTGTACATATTTCAGAAAGTAGAATTTTTGCTATCATCCTGTTATATATTGAATGTTTTTCTTCTCTTACATGACTCTGTACTTTATAATAGTCTCTTTTTTTCAGTATAACAATCATTTCTTAAACAGCTTTCCTATACAAATACCACACTTCTTATAAAAATATACTGTACTTTCTATAAATAGACTGTATTTTCTAAAAATAGACAGTATTTTCTAAAAGTAGACTCAACAAAGAAGAAACCTTGATTTTTCATTGGACTGTTTAAAAAAGATTATGTGAGCACTGTTTTCTAGTGTGGTACTAAGATATTAATGTCAAAAAGGAGTCCAAATGATAGATGTGTTATCTAAACATTCATTTAAAAAAACAGAATTAAAATGTAGCAATATTGAGTTTTTGATGGTACAAATTAGTTTTGTAAACTGTATTTTCTGAACTAGATTTACTAGATGTAGAAAACATTTTCTAAGAATGGAATATATTTCCTAAAGTAGAATACATTTCCTGAAAAGTTAAATATTTTCCAAAAATAAAGTACATTTTCTAAAACTAGAAAAAACTTTTCTATAGAAGTAAAATGCATTTTCTGAAGATAGAATATTATTATTTTCTAAAAGTAGAATATATTTTCTAAAAATAGATTTGTTTTCTAAAAATAGTTATTTTTCAGTAAAAATAGAATATATTTTCGTAAAAATAGATTTTTAAACAAAATGAATCTAAAAATAGAAAATATTGATTTTTATCAGAGGCAGCTAACAATCCAGATGCTCCTTACAGTAAGTTGTCCACTAACAATGAGTAAGTCAAAGCATTGTTGCACTGTTATGCATTAGGTTAATTTTATCTGCATTTAACACATTGTAGAATGTAGGGTCCTTCATTGGTGCCCTACAAAGTATGACACTTTGGGTCCTGAATGATAACCTTCCCAGAACCAATGTCCATCATTTCCATCATGTGTGCTCTACCCTTACTTAAACCCATGTCCATAATAAGTGATATATCCTGAACTACTCTCAAGAATCACACTCCATGTCTGTGATTAGTGACATACTAGCATCCTACATTACACTCCATGTCTGTAATTAGTGACATACTAGTATCCATGTCTGTAATTTGTGACATACTATTATTCATGTCTGTAATTAATGGCATACTAATGCCCTACATTACACTTCATGTCTGTGATTAGTGACATACTAGTATCCTACATTACACTCCTTGTCTGTGATTAGTGACATACTAGTATCCTACATTACACTCCATATCTGTAATAAGTGACGTACTAGTATCCTACATTACACTCCATATCTGTAATTAGTGACATACTAGTATCCTACATTACACTCCTTGTCTGTGATTAGTGACATACTAGTATCCTACATTAGACTCCATGTCTGTAATTAGTGACATACTAGTATCTTATATTACACTCGATGTCTATAATTAGTGACATACTAGTATCCATGTCTATGATTAGTGACATACTAGTATCCTACAATACACTCCTTGTCTGTAATTAGTGACATACTAGTATCCATGTCTGTACTGCGTGACATACTAGTATCCTACATTACACTCCATGTCTATAATTAGTGACATACTAGTATCTACAATTAGTGACATACTAGTATCCTACATTACACTCCTACATTACACTCCATGTCTATAATTTGTGACATACTAGTATCCATGTCTGTGATTAGTGACATACTAGTATCCTACATTACACTCCATGTCTATAATTAATGACATACTAGTATCCATGTCTATGATTAGTGACATACTAGTATCCTACAATACACTCCTTGTCTATAATTAGTGACATACTAGTATCCATGTCTGTACTTCGTGACATACTAGTATCCTACATTACACTCCATGTCTATAATTAGTGACATACTAGTATCTACAATTAGTGACCTACTAGTATCCTACATTACACTCCTACATTACACTCCATGTCTATAATTAGTGACATACTAGTATCCATGTCTGTAATTAGGTACATACTAGTATCCTACATTGCACTCCTTGTCTGTGATTAGTGACATACTAGTATCCTACATTACACTCCATATCTGTAATTAGTGACGTACTAGTATCCTACATTATACTCCATGTCTATAATTAGTGACATACTAGTATCCATGTCTGTGATTAGTGACATACTAATATCCATGTCTGTGATTAGTGACATACTAGTATCCATGTCTATAATTAGTGACATACTAGTATCCATGTCTGTGATTAGTGACATACTAATATCCATGTCTGTGATTAGTGACATACTAGTATCCATGTCTATAATTAGTGACATACTAGTATCCATGTCTGTGATAAGTGACATACTAGTATCCATGTCTGTGATTAGTGACATACTAGTATCCATGTCTATAATTAGTGACATACTAGTATCCATGTCTGTGATTAGTGACATACTAGTATCCATGTCTGTGATTAGTGACATACTAGTATCATACATTACACTCCATGTCTATAATTAGTGACATACTAGTATCCATGTGTGTAATTAGTGACATACTAGTATCATACATTAGACTCCATGTCTGTAATTAGTGACATACTAGTATCCTACATTATACTCCATGTCTATAATTAGTGACATACTAGTATCCATGTCTGTGATTAGTGACATACTAGTATCCTACATTACACTCCATGTCTATAATAAGTGACATACTAGTATCCTACATTACACTCCATGTCTATAATTAGTGACATACTAGTATCCATGTCTATAACTAGTGACATACTAGTATCCATGTCTGTGATTAGTGACATACTAGTATCATACATTACACTCCATGTCTATAATTAGTGACATACTAGTATCCATGTCTGTGATTAGTGACATACTAGTATCCTACATTACACTCCATGTCTATAATAAGTGACATACTAGTATCCTACATTACACTCCATGTCTATAATTAGTGACATACTAGTATCCATGTCTATAACTAGTGACATACTAGTATCCATGTCTGTGATTAGTGACATACTAGTATCCTACATTATACTCTATGTCTATAATTAGTGACATACTAGTATCCATGTCTAAAATTAGTGACATACTAGTATCCATGTCTATAATTAGTGACATACTAGTATCCTACATTACACTCCATGTCTATAATTAGTGACATACTAGTATCCATGTCTATAATTAGTGACATACTAGTATCCATGTCTGTAATCAGTGACATACTAGTATCCTACATTACACTCCATGTCTATAATTTGTGACATACTAGTATCCATGTCTATAATTAGTGACATACTAGTATCCATGTCTGTAATTAGTGACATACTAGTATCCTACATTATACTCCATGTCTATAATTAGTGACATACTAGTATCCATGTCTATAATTAGTGACATACTAGTATCCATGTCTATAATTAGTGACATACTAGTATCCATGTCTGTAATTAGTGACATACTAGTATCCTACATTACACTCCATGTCTATAATTAGTGACATACTAGTATCCATGTCTGTAATTAGTGACATACTAGTATCCTACATTACACTCCATGTCTATAATTTGTGACATACTAGTATCCATGTCTATAATTAGTGACATACTAGTATCCATGTCTGTAATTAGTGACATACTAGTATCCTACATTATACTCCATGTCTATAATTAGTGACATACTAGTATCCATGTCTATAATTAGTGACATACTAGTATCCATGTCTGTAATTAGTGACATACTAGTATCCTACATTACACTCCATGTCTATAATTAGTGACATACTAGTATCCATGTCTGTAATTAGTGACATACTAGTATCCTACATTATAATCCATGTCTATAATTAGTGACAAACTAGTATCCATGTCTATAATTAGTGACATACTAGTATCCATGTCTATAATTAGTGACATACTAGTATCCATGTCTATAATTAGTGACATACTAGTATCCATGTCTATAATTAGTGACATACTAGTATCCATGTCTGTAATTAGTGACATACTAGTATCCTACATTGTACTCCATGTCTGTAATTACTATTAACCATAATTATATGTCCATAATTATTGCCCTACCACAAGCATGTCACCATTGTCAATAAGGGTCTGATCTGGATTGTTTTCATCATTGTTTGGAACTCTACTTCAGTATTGTCTTGTGGTGTCTTTTGTTGGCCTGGCAGACGTGCATGGCAGATTCTTGGTCTGGTCCAAGTGACTTTGTTTTAGCTAACATAAATATGTCTGTTACAAATATTGAAATATAATATACATATACTAAGGTTTGTGTGTAATAACATTAACATGTGTGTAATATAGCCTGTATACATACATATAATATCTATTTACGTTTATAATATTACAATAGCATAATGATATTGAAATATTCAGCTAACAGCTAGAAAACAGATTTACATGACCATTTTAGATAACATTTGAAACTCAGTGTCTTCTTGGTATTTTTGTTGTCATAATTACACCTGTCCCATTGATCCAGTATTTGATTTGTTTAACCTTTTCCCTATTCCCTGCTATTTCTCTGGTCAATTCCTCTATAGAACAGTATTTATATTCCTTCTTATCCAATTCATTCCAATCTGGCTTTTGCACCTTTTATGCTAGACCATTTCAGCATGGCTTTGCACTGGACACATCTCTGAAAGGACGATAACGCTGCATGTATATCCTTTCAAATGGCTCTCTAAATCATATGTCTGTTTTGATGTGTCTGTGTTAATAGATACAAATACCATTCAAATTATCTGCAATCTTTGGCCAGCTTTTGTAATGCTTTAGCAAATGTTGTGGTCTTGTTAATTGTGCTGCAATTAAGGTTTGCCATTGTATCACACTTACCTACATATATTTACAGTACCTAGCTCCCATACAGTTATATGCTTATGTTAATCTATTTTGTTCAAATGCTTTTGGAAGTGATTACTTGTAATTGTAATATCATCATAAATGCTTACCTTAACTCTTACATATATGCATAATCCAGTATACCCTTCTATTTATGTTTATTTTCATTCATAACTTAATTTATCAATATTGCTCTTTATGATCATGTGTATTGAGTACACGCTACTAAGGACCTTGTCTTTATCAGATTGTCTTCTAAATCCAGTACGAGGTCATAACTTACTCATCTTTTGTAGATATACTTGTACTTGCCTCTTAAAATCTTTACTAGGTAGATATGTATCTTGTTTATGTCTTGACAGAAAATGATATGATCTATATGATCAATGCCATCTCTCCAATTGGACAAAAGGATTATTTACTTTTACATGTATATCTTTTACATTTGTCATTGAAACTTATATGGGTTATATGTTTATCAAACCCCCGTAAACGAAGTTTGAGGGGGAGTATATTGGAGTCACTCTGTCGGTCAGTCGTTGGTCGGTCTGTCCGTTGATCCGTCCGTCTGCATAAAAGTTTGTGGAGCGAACTTCTTCCACATTTTTTAAGCGATTGCAATGAAACTTGAAATATGTTATCACCATCAAGTGTAGATGTGTAAGACACAATTTTCATGCCCAGCGATGTACTCATTGCAGAGTTATGTCCCCTTGAACTTAGCCGTATAGTGTACTATTGCATTATTAGTGTCAAAGCGGCAGTGGGGGTATTAGTCACCTCTGTGACAGCTCTAGTATTACTTCTATTTAAAGCTTCCGACTTAGTGTGGAGATTAAGAATTTCAATAGTTATTATATTGTTTGATACATGTAATGGTTCGATAATTGGAAACATTCACACCAATTAAAACATGGTAATTGGGTTCAATATCACTGATTGAACACCACTATCATCATTTTCAGGACCAAAACCTCCAGCTACAAAGTCTCATGTGTTTCTCAGTTACTCATGGTCAGACAAAGATGAAGTTCTGGAACTGAGGGATAAATTACGAGTAAGTATTTGTTGCATCTACACGTAACCATAATATCTGACAAAGCAACACCCTTTTTGTCGAGCCCGCCTGCGGTGAGCTCGACATAGTCGTCACAATGTGGTTGCCTGTCTGTACGTTAGTTAGTTAGTGAGTGAGTGAGTTAGTGTGTCCGTCTTGATCCTTGTCCGGGCTGTATCTCCCTTATGCAGTGACACTTTTTAAAATAACTTGGCATAATTGTTAAACACCATGAGACGGTGTGCATTGCGCAAAATCCAGGTCTCTAGGTCAAAGGTCAAGGTCACACTTAGAGGTCAAATGTCAAAAATGAGCATTATAGACCTTGTCCGGGCTGTATCTCCCTCATTCATAGAAACTTTTTAAGATAACTTGGCATTATTGCTAAACACCATAAGACGGTGTGCAGTGCTTAAGTTCCAGGTCTCTAGCTCAAAGGTCAAGATCACACTTAGAGGTCAAACATAAAAAATATTCATTATACACCTTGTCAGGGCTGTGTCTCCCGTATGCATTGAATTATTTTAAAGTGACTTGCCATAATACAACGAGACCATGTGTCTTGGGCAACACCCAGATTTTCATAGGTCAAAGGTCAAGATTACACATTCGGTCAATTATATTTTCCTTGTCTGGGCTGTAACTTCTGTTTACATTCAAGGATTTTTAAATAAATTGGTATAAAAGTTTACTTCAATGAAATGATGTGTCATGAATATCACCCATACTTGTAGTTCAAAGGTCAAGATCACAAGCTGGCTAAACAGGGGCTCGACATGTTGCCCTTGGGTTTTTCTACTGGAGTTACAAAGTTATGTTCTTGTTGAGAGGTTGTTGCTCTAGAGAGGTTGAATTAATAGTTAAGTTGTGCTGTTGGAAATGATCATGCTGTTGTTGAAGGGAGGTTGTTGCTCAAGACAGAGCCGCTTTGGAGAGATTGTTTTGTTGTTCTATCCATGTGTACACTGAGGTCTTTTCCACCATTTAAGTTATTCATAGTCACCAAATGAACCACATGCAACATTAAACCCTAGTGAGTAAATACGAAGCACTAATGATAAGTTAAAAATTTGAAAGTCATTACCATTTGATTTATTTTTAACACGTACAAAGGGAAAATACATCATAATTATGTATGTTTGTATAAATGTGTAAAATTATTACCCTCATTTATATGATTTCAGGCAGAAGGTTATGCTATCTGGATTGACATTGAGAAAGATTCAACTCTAGATGGTATGGCCCATGCAGTAGAACACTCTGCTGTTGTGCTTGTGTGCATGTCAGAAAAATACAAACACAACCCTAACTGCAGAACAGGTAAATCTTTTGTACATATATAACAATTGGCATTTGTGAGTTATCAATCTAAATGTATTAAGTTTAAATTTTTACCATAATTCAGCACCTATGGACAAGTGTTATACATGTATAGAAAGGTTAGACTCTCCTCTACCTTTATATGCTCAAGAAACTTGTGATTAATTTGCTCAGTGAAAATAATTGTCACATGAACCTGCTATGTTATGTACACTGATACAAATTGACAGACAAGGAAAACAATCTTCAAGTAGAGCAAGAGTGTATTGTACAGTTTGCGTGTTGCTTGGCTTTGCCATGCCTGATAGTAAATCAGATTTAGACCTAGTTTGTGGGGAACGTATTCCACAGTTAGGAGATGGGTCATGTTATTTAAATCTAGATATCAAAGATGAGCCCCAATCTGGCTGTCCCACAACAGCAACATCCGAAAGTGATGTTGCTGCAGTATAAGCAGCAGTTAGAGGAGGATGCCTGCTGAAGAGTGGAGGAGATAAATCATCAGTTTTTCACATACTGACAGACTTTTTTAAGCTACGTAAGCTTTGCACCCACTGGATACCCCACTTCCTCACCGATGACCGAAAGAGAAGCGCATGCGAATCACATCACAGCTGCTTAATAGGTACAAAAATGCTTACCAAAAATGCATGAATAAAATCGTGACTTTAATTGCGATGAAAATTTTTTGTGAAATTGATTTACTATAATGTTGAGTCCCTGTCTGTATAAAACCTTGTTGGTGGCAATAATCATTAAATTAGTTGTCATTGACTCTATTTATTTATATCAACCATTTCTGAAAAAGTTTGTTTTCTTTAACTTTCAGAGGCTGAATACACTTTTCAAATGAAGAAGGAATACATACCACTTATGATGCAGAAAAAATATCGACCTGATGGATGGTTAGGGGTCATTTTAGGGGCTAAATTGTATTTTGATTTCAGTGGAAAATACCCCTTTGAAAAGTCATTCACTGGTTTATTGAAAGAGTTGCGTGGTCGAGGGAAAGTGACTCCAAATAATACTCCAAATGGGAATGGTACGTAGAACATATGATAGGATTTATATGATGTTTATATATTCATGAAGCATCATTCTCTTGTATATACATGTATAACCTGTATGTAAGATGGAGGATGATATGTCATCTAGCTGTAATGCACTGGACTACTTAACAAAAGGCTGTGTGTTGGATTCTCAGCCCCGCCTTTCTTAAGGAAGTTTTTTCAGTGCTCCCATCCCAAATATGGAGACAAGTACATGTACTGTGTCTAGAAAATCACAGGAATAAGGATGAGGTGTGTATCAGCTAGTGCTTGAACACTGGGCATGATGAGGTGTGTATCAGCTAGTGCTTGAACACTGGGCATGATGAGGTGTGTATCAGCTAGTGCTTGAACACTGGGCATGATAAAGAACCAGAAGGTAAGATTATTCAACAAAACCATCAGTTAATTAATATGTTCAGCATTTGTTTATTACAGGAGAAGAAAAGTTACCAAATCAAAAAAAAATATTCAAATTTCTATTGTAGATGTCAGTGATGGAGGGATGCAATCTCATATGTTAGCTTTGACTGGTGGATCATTTCAGAGTCCTGGTAATTTTTGTACAGTCTGTTTATCTTATGCAGTTGAATCTCTCGTTATGTCAAACTCACTTATATCAAAATTTCGGTTATGTCAAACTGTTTCTTTGGGTCCAGATTTGTTTGCTCTTTCTGTATATGAAATTAATCCGCTTACCTCCAATTCACTTATCTCAAAATTTCGTTTATGTCAAACTAAATGTTTGTCCCCGTGACTCTAATTAGCATGTAGTTTGAGTTGTTTACCTCAAAGTTTGAGCCAATCGGCGAACAATGAACGCTTTCACACCTATCGATGACATTTTGCTAATTGAACAATTTTAAAGTCCGGGAGATTTACAATCGTGTGACAAACAGAAAGCAGGCGTGTAGTGTAGCATGATAATCATACCTGGTATTTGACTTAATTAGAAATTTGGTAGGTAAGGTAAACAAGTACGCAAAACGTATAACTTCGGCTTGGGGGAGTATCCTAGGATACTCGTAGGTTTAACTTGAAAATCGAGTACAATTACTTGCCACCTATGACAGTGTTGGATTCCAATCTTAGTAAAATGATCTTAGCTTGATAAAAATTATTAATTCCGAAAGCGTGATCACTTTGCAAAAAGCGCATTCATCTTACATTATGTACGGAATGCGTACACATCCGAATATATGTAAAGCTAGACGTTCTGTATTTTTTAAAATTCTTACATCAAATATCGGTAATAAGTGTCTTATGTTGGGACATTGATTATTGATATCAATTATTATGAATAGATACATAATTATTTTGTTTCTTCTCTACATAATTATGCACATGTTTTATTCAAGTGAAACGTAATCAAACATGCATAAGAAAGGCTATATTACAAATACTTCAAAACATGTATAATCTTACAGAATTTGTTTATCTCAAATTTCGGTTATCTCAAACTAATTTCCACTTTTATACAACAATTTATAAGGTCACTCAATTAAACAGACTCAGTGCTCACACATGTAAGTCAACATGATCCACAATTTATACATAAAAGAATGCTCTAAATGTTGCATTAATTTGTTGACAGCATTCAGTCATTTGTCTATTCCTTTTGGCATATCAGCATCTTTTCCTGTCCTAAATGATATCTTTGTTTTATATATGCTGATTCCATGAAAAGGTGGTTATGTACGTTCTATATATGCTGACGCTTTGAATAGGTGGTTTAATGTTTTATATATGCTAGCGCCTTGAAAAGGGGGTTATGTTTTAAATATACTCACACCAGCAATTAATGGATATGATATATTTTTGCTGATGCCAGAAATTGGTGGTTACATTTTACATAAATGTTTTTACAAGTACACTGATTTAAGTAATGGGAGAATATTTTTTATATATTTTGGCTGCCAGATATGGATGGTAATGTTTATGTATGCTGTTTTAGGTTCATGATAAAGTTTTTATTGTGTTCAATTTATAAGAACAATACAGTTTTTAGGATATTTTATGCATATTAATGGTTGCTATACGACCGCATGCATTTTATTGTACGCGTGTTCTATATAATTATGCTTTGACCTTGGCATTGATGTTCTGTAATATTTTATTTATGCATGTTCCAGGTACCGCAGTGCCTTCCAATTCCATCATTATGAATATGGGTCAAGAGGAGTTGATAAAGTGGTTACGTAATGTGAAGCTGACAGAGTAAGTAATATTACATGTCCTCATTTTATACACAGTCTGCTCAGATAATGAATGGAAATATGAGAGATACTGTGAACTGTTTTACATGTATATACAATGTAGATAACCTGATATTCTATATTTAGGTAAAATGTTGATTTTCGTTACTAACTTCAATTTGACCTGAATTTGAAATTATATTTTTAAATGAATACAAGCCATCAATAAAACTGAGTTGCATTCAATGTCAAATAAAGTTTGAATTATCCATATTGTCTAATAAGTGCCTGTTGTATACAACTATAGCTTGGAGTGTTTTTGCACTATGTTTTTAATGTATTAAGCGACCTTTGCTCAACGCGACCAGCGACCGCCAATATGTCGACAAAATCCGCCAGATCTTTTCATTAAGTGACCGTTTGACACGTCAAACCGTTAATTCCCATAGATTGCGAATTGTAAACACAGACATAATTAGCACCTGACGAACGTGTGAAAAACATTACCGTAATCACTCGTGTATGCATAGAGCACTAGAGTGTAGGACTTAGGTAAAATACATGTTGCATAATTGGAAATCCTTGGGAAAATTACTGTTATGAATGTAAAGAAATAAGAGTTTTTTGCAAAATAAATGAAGAAAGACATTGAAGAAAACCGCGCCATTTTTTGTTTACAGTAACTTTGCGTTACGTAAGTTTTACGAAAGTGTGATGATGACTTTTCTATCAAAACACCAACTGATTTCTCAACCCAAGTATTCATACTTCTCAACATCATGAGGGTATTGTAATTAACGGCACGATCAGCAACATTTGTTGTTCAAACTCGCGTCCACTACAGACGTCTTCGACAAAGAAATCCATGAAAAGTACAGAATCATACGGGTTTTTAGACCATCGCTATGAAAAACGATTTATTTCCCTTGTTTCACATTAGACAAATTTCTTCTCCGGTAAAAAAATAGATTTAATTTGTCTGTATTGTTTTGTCACGGATAAAATGGACCGATCTTTGCACCATGTATAAGACAAACACGATTTTCAATTTGAAATGAAACAAGGCTGGGACTATAGGTATAGTTCAACTATCGGAAACTTCAGGTTTTTGTATTAAGAGACCATTGTGTTAAGAGACCACTTTTGGTCTTGCCCTTAGGCGGTCGCTTAATACAAGATTGACTGTATTAGCTGTATATTTTAACTACATTAATTTTGTACTTGAAATTTCTCAGACGTAAAATTTACAAATAATATGGCTGCCTTCATGACAGAAGCACTGCTGTTGTGTACCGATCACACTGCATGAAGGGCAACTTTGGAATTAAAAGATTAGAAAGTCTTTGACGGATTCCATTTCAAGAACTTAGTTGTTTAGTGGTGACATTTCATCAGCAGTAATTTAGAAGTTGCCTCACAAATGTAAACTTAAGCATAGATGCTTGCATGCTCTCAAGTACATGTACATCTGGGCCGGTATTCAATAAACATCTACTTAAGTATTTTTTTAACTTAAGTTATATTTTTCCTTAAATTCGACTTTTTCCTTAACTCTTTTGTACTAATATAAGGAGGAAATCACAATAATATGATTTTATCTTTGTTCTAAGGATGCTAATTATGAAAATGATCATTCATTTTCACACTTTTGATGACTGGTTTACAAACTTTTACCATGAAAAAAAAATACACTTAAGTAAAAAATTTGACTTAAGTTAAAAAAAATCATAAGATGTATATTGAATACGGGCCCTGAAGATTGATGGAGGCACAGAATCAGTCTTGGTGTGCTGAGTGAACTGGATTGTTTAAAAAATTTACAGTCCAAGAAAATGTAAATCTTCAATTGCAACGGCACCAGTAAACAGTAAGCAGTTAGAATGCCAACCACTGTATTGACCGACCTGTTGTGATTACCCTGATACAAGTTAATTCTAATGTACAGGGAAATGAATCAACATCTGACGACAGAATAGAAACTATAATTACCTTTCTTAAGCATTGCTTGTCTTCCTGTTACAGTGTTAAAGTCAGGATTCATTTTGTAAAATGATATTTCAGGTGTATACCTGCCTTCCTGGAGTTTGATGGAAGACTTTTGATGCAGTTAAAGCAGATGAGAGTTGAGGTCAGTTACTATTGTCATGTTTTGAAGAAAAGGGGTACAATAACTTTGCACATGTCTGTCGGTCTGTCTGTAACCAAACCTTGTCCAGGCTAGGGCTGTGGCGAGTATCCGAGTACTCGGATATTCACGAATCAAATTGAAAGATCGAGTATGAATAATCGTCATAACTAAGATTCGTGGTTCGCGATCTTGTTTTTTAACAAATCAAAAGTGTATTCTTTGTTCTTAAAAATCCCTTTTCTATGAATAAATATTGTCTCATCATGGACTACTTTGTTTGCCAAGATGTCCAGTCGGTTCTTAAAATAATGATGCTGGTAAATCAATTAGCTGGAAGGGGGTATGTATAAATTTAAGCCATAGAACAATTTATATTGATTTACTTCATTGTTCCAAAAAATAAACAAATAATTAACTGTCTTCATGACTGCAATGTTTAAGTTTTAGATGGATTAATTGATAACAAAAGATTCGTGATTCGATTTGTGGATTGTGGGTGTTGAATCGTGGATTGGATCGGATCGCCACTAACCCAACGATCCACAGCCCTAGTCCAGGCAGTAACTGGAGAACTGTTTGGCCTAAGCTCCTTCTTACCATCCAGTTGGCCTTTATTAGGGTGCATCTGTGTGTCACAAACACTTCTTGTTATAATTTGTCTAGAATCTCAGTTAAGACAATCAGATTTTTTTATAGGCCCAGGCTGAGTTGTAAGTATGGTCCTTTCTTAATTTTATAGAAACATGTTTTGCTCAGCCATGTTTAGGGGCCGTCAAAGTTAACAAAAAAAACTTCTGAACATGTTTACATGTTACTTGTCATAAGATTTACCTAAGCTAACAAGACTAGCTTTGAAAATGTTTGTGTATATCTGTTGTTTTGTGTGAGATATACTTGTCCGTTCCTTGATTGTTTTGCATATTGGCATGTCAAGGGTCAATATCATGATATAGTATCAGAATTAAAATTGTTTTTGACTTCTTTGTTATAATGTTTATGATCATAATGAGTAATAGGAATTTCCGATACATGTATTTATACTTTATATACATTTCAGGCCCCAGAGTTTTTCTACCAATGCCTTGAGAAGCGACTCAACATGTCTCTTATAGAAATACTCAAATTTACTCGAGCTTTGGAGGAATTGCATTGATTTGACTTGAGTAGTTATTTGTTGCTGCAGAAAAATGTCTCATGTAGAAATACTCAAATTTACTCGAGTAGTAAGACTTGTATATGATTTGAATTGAGTAATGGCTGAATGCTGTCTGAGTAATTTCATGGAAATGCAAAATATGAGTAAATTAGCAATCACACTATGATGGTAATCTTGGAGGTGATGTGTGGAAGGATTGTCACTTCAGTGGTCTGGCTGTTAAGTTTGAGCACTGTTTATATATTGATACTCAAGTCCACATGGTGTGAATCTAACACATGTATATGTTGATTGTATGAATGTATAAAGGGCAGTGTTTGCCCTAAGATTTGATCACAGATGTTTGTAGTTTAATACCAGTCCTGATAAATGGTTGCAAAATAGTAACACAACATGTGGTCTATGAACCAACCTGTATGGTCACAGAGCCTTAAGTCTTTGACAATTCTGAAATCTTGACTCTCAAATCTTAATCCTCAAATCTGTGTTCTCAATCTATCTCAGCTCTCAAATCTTACTTATCAAATCTCACCTCTCAAATCATTACCTCTCATATAGTAACTCTTAGTTGTTAGCTCTCAAATATTAACTCTCAAATGTTAACTCTCAAATGTTAGCTCTCAAATGTTAGCTCTCAAATGTTAACTCTCAGATGTTTATCTCAGATGTTAGCTCTCAAATGTTAACTCTCAAATGTTAGCTCTCAAATGTTAACTCTCAGATGTTAGCTCTCAAATGTTAACTCTCAAATGTTAGCTCTCAAATGTTAACTCTCAAATGTTAGCTCTTAAATGTTAACTCTCAGATGTTAGCTCTCAAATGTTAACTCTCAAATGTTAACTCTCATTTCTTAGCTTTCAAAACACAACTCTCAAATCAACTTAACTCACAGATTTTTGCTCCCAAACATTAGGTTTAAAGTCTCAGCAATAGAATAATTCATATGAAAGCTCTTATTGGCAAAATAATCAATTTTTCCAACTTAATCTGAACTCAATTGCAAGAGTTGTAAAACTAAAAATCAATCTCTCAGTATATCCTCAATTAAATATGAAGAAATCTACCATAAAATTCCTATTAAAAGCTCCTCCCCTTTTTTAGCCCTCTCCCTGTTGTTTTAAAAAGACTACCCACCAAGTACTAAACATTAAAGTAAATCCATAATTAAAATCAAAATCCTACCTTTAAGCAGAGAGAAAAAAATATAATATATCCATTGAACTTCAATAGATGAACACATTCTAAGGTCACATTACTGATGCTGAAAACCTTAAACACTTACATGACTTAGGTCACATAGGCCATTTATTGATTCTGTTAACTTTAATAAGCACTGCATAGCTCAATTAAAACTGTTCTCGCTGATTTATGATTTAGCAAAAAAATTCTATAAAAAGTCAAGCCCCTGGGGAGCCTTTATTAGGAATTTTATGGAAAGTTTGAGCTCAGACTAATCTCAAGTAAAATCCTCTCTGGGAAGTGCTGAGATTTAAGTGTTCAGATTTTAGAATTGATAATGACTTTGGTCTCTGATGTAAATTTGATCTATCATATACAATTTACCATAACAACATTACCTCAATGTGATTGTATGATTTTTGGTTCTAACCACCTACAAGATGGTCAAGTGACTAGTAGACTGGATCTTTGCTGCATGAACGTTAAGCTGATTTCCGTTCCATGTTACAGTGCACCTTGTACACACAGAGGAAGCGGGAACCAGTTTATACATGGATTATCCCATTGTCCCAATGACATTTTGAAGGGATTATCCAGTAATTGATATGAAAGTGTTTGTAAACTACAAAATTATTGCAATGGATATAAAGACAAGAACAGTCATACCTGTAAATAAAGGTCACCGTGTGAAAGATGGGCAACTTGTAGTGCAAGCTTTGACTTTGATATCAGGCTCGAAGGAAGCAATTTCAGATGGGGTCTTATTTTGGATGTTTGGCTGGGGAGGGATAAAAATACACTAGTAGTCCCTTTTGATAACTGTTACAGCAGAATAATTGGGGGTATACAAGCCCCCTCTCCCCTACCCCTATCAGGTCCTGAGGCCCTGGTCATTGACCATATAAACCTCTGAAAAAGTCCATCTTTCTACTTTGGTGAGGTTAGTTCACAGGTTTAACAGTATAAGATAAAAATAGAATGTTGAGTTGAAAGTAACTGTGTATGGAATAAAATAGTTGATGAAATAAACATGATGGTATAAACATAATATTATGACTTGGTATGAATACCGTAGTTTATTGTTAAACATCGAACATTATTTATCATCATTGTTGTACAAAACTGCATAATAAATCATTTGTATTATATTGTTTTTTTTTGTATAAAACATTTTACTAAACATAGATTTCATTGTGAAACTCAATGTGTGCATATTATTCTAATTTTTGGCTTTTTATGCCCCCGTATCGATAGATCGGGGACATATTGTTTTTGGCCTCTCTGTTTGTCTGTCTGTTTGTACCAAACTTTAACCTTGCCTATAAAATCAAAATGCCTGCACCTACATCCATCAAACTTCATATGTAGGTTCCTCATGACAACCTCTACAGGACCTGTGCAATTTCAAAGGTCAAGGTCACAGGGTCATTTTGTTTAAAAACAAACCGACATTTTTTTTTAGGATACTACTCCTACATTTTTCATGGGATTTTGACGAAACTTTCACAGACTTGTTGTTACCAAGAACCACCACACATATATTCCGGGTTTTGTGATTCGATCATTTTTGACGGAATTATGGCCCTTTGTTTTTTTTTGTGTGATTGTAACAGTGAAATACTCTTTGTTTTCTTGATTTCTCAAGGGATTTTGATAAAACTTTCATGGAACTATTATTATCAAGATACCCAATGCATGTTGTAAAGGTTTTATGAATCGATAAATTTTGACGGAATTATGGCCCTTTGTTTATTTTGTGCATATGTAATATACAGAGAAATACTCTTTTGTTTGCAACTACTTCTGTATTTTTCAAGGGATTTTTACCAAACTTTGATAGAACTATTGTCACCATGTTCACCATCACATATTGTTAGGATTTTCTGATTCGATCATTTTTAGCAGATTTACGGCCCTTTGTTTGCCTGTACCGAAATTTAACCTTGCCTATTAAATCAAAACGCTACCACCTGCAATCATCGAACTTCATATCTTGGTTCATCATGACAATCTCTACAGGAACTACAGGTGCGTTTTCAAAAAGGGCAACCGGAGGGGGCACGGTGTTTATAAAACACATCTTGTTGATTTTATATTTTTCGAATTTGTATTTTTTTTTATTTTGCAGTCCATAAATTGTTATGAAATGTTTAAAATAATGACAGTGTTGTGAAATGTTTTGTTTTAATGGAAATTTGTATAGTAGTGTTTAGTCGTGGGTATATATATACATTAGATATTGAATGCTTATTGTGAAGAAAAAGCTTTTTGTAATGTAGCCAAGAATATGTCAAATTCCAGTTTTATGGAGCTTTTTTATCCAAAATATGAATATTACTGAATTTTTTAGAAAGGCCAAAAAAATAAATGCTTAGTTTTTGTTAACATTCCTTAAGATATAATGGTTGGTTTGTAGAAAAACTTTTCCCTAAATTGTCTTTCTTCTAGTCCAGAGACACAGTTGATATGAAGATATTAGAGCTAATAAAGTTTACTTGTACCTAGACAGAAAAAAGCCAAGGGTAAAAAAGATCAGGTTAAGTGGGTTCTTAGAGACTAGAAATTTTTTACACCTATAATTGTGATTGAATATACAATGTAACATCTACAATTATCTTTACTTCAGTTTAAATAGAACAAAGACTTAATAGTTTGCCATTTGCACCAGTAGTGTATTACTATGGTAATTTAAAGTTTTGAAATATTTGGAAATATATGATTGTTAAAGTTATAATACATATTCATATCTTGTATTTTTCACAAAAGATGTACAGAAAAAAATTGAAATAGAAAAGTTTCAAACTATCTGTCCTAATTGTTCAGTCAAGAAAAAAATATTTTTCAGCCTAAGTTATGATGATTTTGCTATGTCAGTCTGCAGTTGTGTCCTTTCAAAGATAAATAATTTATAGATAAATACATTGTATAGATTGTTACATTTTGCTATTTGCTAAAGTTTGATTCAAACTCATCATTCTACATATTTTATTTTTCTTGTAGGATTTTGTATCCTTATTTTTGTTGTCATGGTAACTATGTCCCTGTTATAAGAATATAAAAAGTGCTTCCTCTGTTTTGTCTTGCCTGAAATCTTAACATTAAGATTTACTGGAAGCTGAACGATTATTCAGCTTTCCATACCTGTTACTCACTCAGTGCGCGTAAATATTTGATGCAGACCTAAGTACTATGTTTATCTACATCTGCCATGCAGTTGGTAAACTAGTTCAAGATTCATGTTGCAGTCTATGTAAGTTCAGTTTCCATGAGTATTTTCAGTACTTTGATTTTTATTACTACACTGTACATATACTATTTATTTAATGTTATAGTATTATTATTACTGCAGCTTTTGATATTATTCATATATTAATTAATTATTTATTAATTGACCATTGTTTGTTATTTAACATTATCTATTCAATAGTTAGATAATTCTGTTGTTTATTTTTTTATAAATTTTATGCAAACAATCAAATGGTCAGTGGTTTTTAGTCATGCGTTTTTAACTGTTGATTTTTAGATATATAAATTCTACGTTGTTTAATCTACAATGAACAATTTTTTGTCTTTCTTGGTTTGGGATAGAATATTATTTGTTTATGAAAAAAATTAAGTGATAATTGCATTGTATTTCAATTAATGGTTTTGGATGCATGACCTCTGTCTTTTTATGAGACTTATTGTTTGTTAATGAATGCAAAGAGGAATAACATTTACTCTTTGAGTCTGTTTAAGATACATCGGCTTTAGGGGAGGGGCATTTAATTAGGGGAGGGGCGTTAATTAGGAGAGGGACATTATTTAGGGGAGGATCATTAATTAGGGGAGGGGCATTTAATTAGGGGAGGGGCGTTCATTCGGAGAGGGACATTATTTAGGGGAGGATCATTAAGTAGGAGAGGGACATTAATTAGGGGAGGGGCATTATTTAGGGGAGGAACATTATTTAGGGGAGGAGCATTAATTAGGAGAGGGACATTTATTTAGGGGATGTGTGTTTTCTAGAGGAGTGGATATTATTAGGATATATTTGGCATGAGTTATTATTGAAACCTTGCTGAGGACTTGAATTCACTTTTTGGCTGATTTTTTATATTATTTTACAATTTGCTACATATTTTCATATTTTTTTGTAAATCAAAGCCATTGATATATTTCTCCATTGTTTCTTTATTTATTTTCAGTTTGCTAATAAATATATATATAGTTGTGTTTGCCATCACGTTTTATAGATGGTTGAAGGGTTATATCAATGATGAATTTCATGGTCTCAGATTGTATTTATGTTTATACATTATGCTTATTTTCTATTAATTGTAAAATTAAGGGAAGATCATAGTGCTAACATTGTAATGTCCTTGCACCATTCTGTTGGATATTTAGAAGTGAGTCTGTGAATTGCATATTCATAATGGATACAGAAATTATTGATAATGCAAACTTTGCAATAATTACACCTGATTTGTTAATAAAATATGCACTAAAGACGTAAAGCAGTTTATGTGGTGTGTTATGACCATACACAGACAGTATGTGCATTTTTTTAATGCTGTTATTTGTTTGTCAATGAAAACAATTCATACAAAACAGAAAGAAATGATGTTTATAAAGCCTTAAGAAGTTGCATTAAACCCCATTTATATCAATTAAGCTACATCTGTATTTACATTTCTTCACACTTGAAAAACTGGGGTTAAAATTTGAGAAAATTTAATATGTTTGTTCTGTAACATTTTCAGTAACAATAACACAAAGTTGACTAATTGTCTAACTTATCAACACCTCACATAACTTTCATTTTCGTCTGTGTGAGATAGAAAAAGTTAGTCAAGTTACATGAGTTTCTTTAACCACAATATCATGTTTGAAATTTGTTCAACACTAACGTATGATGCGTAATATGTTATTTAAAATTGTTTCCTCATTTTCTAAGTATTGTATTTTTGTCCATTTTGTTGGGATTTTTTAAAAGTTTTTCATCAATAATTGATCTGACGGTCTACAAGTGGGTGTCTAGTGTCTGTGCTTAATTAAGATAATTGGCCCAAAAGATCTGACTGTCTGAATGTGCCCGGTGACTGATCTTCATGTTTTGCTAATTAAGTAAAGGTAATTCATCCAGACAATCTGCTGTATGCTTGTTCTTTGGGTTAAATACTGAAGTTTGTTCCCTTAATCTAAATTTGAACTATAAAATGCTATTTGTTATCAATATAAATATTTTTGCTTCTATTTGTTTACTTTTTTGAGAGGTGAATTTGCAGTTTAAAAAATACCAAATTTGATTAGTTGTTACTATATACAGCCTTTTAAAATTGACCAATCACAAAACTGCATTCCTTATTTATACTGATCTATATTCTAAAATTGACCAACCACAAAACTGCATTCCTTAATTATACTGATCTATATTTTAAAATTGACCAATCACAAAACTGCATTCCTTAATTATACTGATCTATATTTTCAAAATATTGAAAACTGATTGGCTGTTAATTCTAAACTCAGCTATTAAATTGACCAATTACAAGACTGTATTCATACACTAAAATTTTTTGTATGTTATGCTTTGTTCTGAGATTCTTCTTATTTCATGAGATTTAAACTGAGATTATTTCACAATCCTTAGAGGCCAAACAAAAAATGTTCATGCATTATGTTTATTGTTTTATTTGTTATAATACTCAGTTTGCTGTGATACATATTTTTTTGTTGTTAATGTTGTTTTATTTACTTTACTGAATTTTATGACTATAGTCAGACTTGTGGGGTATGGAATTCTTTATTTATGCTTTTTAATAGTTTATGTATATAAATGTTTTACAATTGGCCAATTTTTGTCAATTAACCCAGACATTCCTTCAGATTTTTTTCTGTTCTGATTAATGACCAATGCAAAGTAATAAAGTGTTTGTTTTCATGTATTATTGATTATGAAGTTAACCTCTCAGACTTCATTATTTGTTTTGTTTGCATTGTCCTGCACTAAAAATGGAAGTATTTCATACCAGTGTAAATGTCTATTTATAGCACAAATATTATTTAAAAATATTCTTTGCTCTTCACCTATATTCCGGTAGACACAGAATTTTTGAAGTGTTAATTCTAAATCTGCAAACATATATGTTTTCAAATTTCTAACAGATGTTTTTGATGGTGACACAATTTAGAAAGTTTTTGGAGAGAGTTCCACCATTCAGTTTTGTCTGATCTGTTCATTTATGTCTAGTTCTGAGAATATGATGGTTTCATGTAATTATACCCCAGACCAAATGACTACGCTTTTCTACATTCTCAATGCATAAGTTAAACTAATTCCCATTCCATGTTGCAGTGCTAGTCTAATTAAGTTCAGTTTCCAGGAGTACCTACAGTACTTTGATTGTTAAGTTGTATTGACTTAGTTTAGTCTTCCATCACTACTGAGATCATGAAAATTTCCATGTTGTGTTATCTGTGATGTGAAACAGTATGTACTGTAAAGATAAGATAATTATCTCATGACGTTTTTGTGTAATTATTTAGAATTTTCTTTATCTTTTTCTGTACCAAATATTTTCTGCTGAAAATAATTTAAGATTTTAAATGGATATTCTTTGTTCATCTATGTTTTATGTGACTAATGTATATGTAAATAGTCATAATGTTTGAGTGTTTAAGGTTATAGTGATGTTGTATTAGATTAGAGTCTAATTATGTCATATACCTCACTCTCTTAGAGGTAAAACTTTCATTTCTGTATGTCTTGATACCATGTCTGACCTCTTATGGATAAATTTAAAAATCCATGTATATCATATATTACTGATCCATTAGTTTTATAAGAATGAATTTGAAGAACATTTCAAAATTCAAACTTCTGATTGGCCAATTTTAATTGACCAATCACAGGACTTAAGGAGACTGGTATCAGCTTTATAACTTTGGGCATCCTTGTGTTTTAGATGTTTTTGTACTTACCATTCTTGCATTGTGTCACTTGTACAGGTTCTATAATAAATAAAAGTATTTTACAGCAGACAGTTGTTTTCATATTATGTTAAAATAACAAGAACACAATGTATTGAAAATAACTATTGTGTTATGCCCAGGGCTGCTGAGGGTCTTTCAAAGGAATTTTCCATTTTTCTGGCCATCAATTGTGTTCTTTGACTTCCAGAATTTTGTTTAGTATGACAACGATCTGAAAAGAACAAATCCTCACTTGTTAAAATGTGTTTATATTCTAACTTACAATCGATATATTTCAGCTCCAGCTCCGTGAGCACATAGTGAGCTTTTGTAATTGGTCTTTGTCAGTCAACGTCATGCGTCGTGCGTGCATCATCATTATTTGCTTTGTAAACATGATTGAGTCAAGAATATTATTTGGATCTTCACAAACTAGATAAGAATGTATGCTTTAATATGATTCTTGGACAAGTTCGAACATGGGTTATTTGCTGTGAAAAGAAAAAAGTTGTTATTATTGTATTATTTTCAGAGAAATATTACTTAATAGCAACATTAAACTTGTGTTGTTTACATTAAAATCATAAAACAGATTGATAGTTCAATATGTATATAAATAGGGAGTTTTCTCAGGTTTCCAATATTTGGGCTTATCACACCAAAAAATTGGAATATGGATTTATAGTTCTGTATCATGCAAGAGAAATATTTAAACGTCCAACAGATCATAGAAGTAAGTACAATGTAATTGGCTCTCACCTCCGTTATGAAGTTAAGTGTAATATGTGTACTATTGGAAATAATTGGCAGTTTATTTTGTGTGAACCAGCTAAGTGTTTAATTTTAATACTCAATGAAATAAACCTATTAACCAAAGCAGTCTTTTCGTCCATTTTACCAAATGACTAGTGAACTGGTAAACTGTATATGACTACACGTATTTCAATTTGAAATATTTTAGTTTTTGCTTTCATTCATTCCGTTCATTGTAAAGTCAAACCTGTAAATCAAGGCCACCTTTATGAAATGGATAATGTAGCCTTTATTGTCAGGTGGTCTTTTTCGGGGGTCGATTTGTCCTAAAAATAAAGGATTGTTTGTAAAAGAATGTCCTTTATATACAGGGTGGTCTTTATTCGGAGATGGTCGCTAACACATGTTTGACTGTTGTACTCTTACCTGTCTATTGTGATAAGGATGGTGATTGTTAAGAGTACTTAAAGTCCTAAATCCACTCCTCAGTTGTTTGTCTTGGCAACACAATATTTACAGTACGTTGAAATCTGTTATTACCACATATTGTAACAAATCAAATTTTAGACGACCCCACCTTAGCCTCAATCTACTGTTAACATACCCCTAGTAAACAAGACCGTCATAAATATGTCGAATCCATTTAAGCAAATGGTATACTTGTTTATATTGTATATAATTTTCTGTTTTATTGTTTCTCTTTGTTTGGAGAATTTGTCTTCACTAGTGGTAATATTGTACACATGTACAGGGAAGAAAAGAAATTTCTACATTCAAACTTACCTGATTCAGAAATATCTGTATTGTATCTTTGATAGCACATGGAACTGGGATGGACAAGAATACAACTTTTTAAATTTATCAAATGGATAGTTTAGAAATAAGCTCATTAAATGTAAGAGGTTTATGTAACGTAGACAAAAGAACAAAGATATTTGAATGGTTGAAAAACCTGAACAGCCAAATATACTTCCTACAAGAAACTCACTCTTCAAAAGCTTTCACATCAATCTGGGAACAGAACTGGAAGGGTAAATGTTTTTTTAGTGGTTTAAAATCTAACAGTGAGGGCGTATGTATTTTAGCTCACCCCAGTTGTGATATTGAGTTCAGTAGCAAAAGAGAAATTGTAATTGGGAGACTCATAGCAGTTGATATCAAAATAAATGACAAAAATATCACTCTGGTAAATGTGTATGGTCCAAATAATGACGACGTATCTATATTTGATAAATTAGAGTCATTCTTACTTAAAAATAACGAAAGAGATTTTATCATCGGTGGTGACTTTAATACAATAATAAATAATGCTTTAGACAAGAAAAATGGTAACCAAAAAACTTATAAAAAATGTAGAAATAAAATACTAAGTATAATAAATACCTGTAATGTTGTCGACATCTGGCGAAACAAACACCCACAAAAAACACAATTTACTTGGCATTCAAATACAAAACCAACCATCCATTGCAGGTTGGACTACTTTTTAATCTCTGACAGTCTGGCTACATCCGTTAAAAAAACATGCATCCAAACTTCATACAGAACAGATCACTCACTTATTAAATTGGAAATACAAACATTAACATCACAAAAAGGAAAAGGATATTTTAAGATAAACAATTCATTACTTTTAGAAAATCAATACCAGATACAAATACAAAATACGATAACATCAACAGCAGAAATTAACAAAAATTGCGCGCCCGATACACTGTGGGAAGTCATAAAGGGAAATATAAGAAATGAAACCATCAAATATGCCGCATATAAAAACAAAACAGAAAAACATGAAGAAAAAAGATTATTACAAGAAATTAATGATTTGGAAGATGAGCTCGCACAACAAAACGTAGACGTTGATAACATTACAGCTATGATAACAGAAAAAAAAATATTACTAGATCATATCAACGATAAAAAAATAAACGGACAAATATTAAGATCAAAAGCTATTCATGTAGAACAAAACGAAAAAAATTCTCAATATTTTGCAAATTTAGAAAAACATAGATCACATAAAAAAGCTGTACACAAATTAATAGTCAATAGTAAGGAAATAACCAACAAAGATGATATACTAAATGCAGAAGTTGACTATTATACCAAGTTATACAGTAAAAAACAAATAAATGTGAACATAATGAAAGAATTCTTAGATAAACCAATAAACACCCTTGATGAAACAGAAAAGCAATCATGTGAGGGGCTCATTACAGAATATGAATGCAAACTAGCGATTAAAGAAATGCAAAACAATAAAAGTCCAGGCTCAGACGGATTGAGTGTAGAGTTTTATCAAATATTCTGGAACTATATCAGTCAGTACTTAATAAATTCATTAAACCATTCTTTTGAGATAGGAACACTAACCCAACTTCAAAGACAAGGAATTATTACACTCATCCCAAAACCAAATAAAGATCTTGATCAAATTTCAAATTGGCGTCCAATCACCCTGTTAAACATAGATTATAAAATTGCAACTAAAGTTATCGCAAATAGAATTAAAAAGATCCTACCATCAATAATAAGCAGTGACCAAACTGGATTTATGCAAAATGGATACATCGGAGAAAATGTCAGGACAATATTTGAAGTTATTGAATACGTTCAATCTAAAAATAAACCTGGTTTGGTATTTTTCGCAGATTTCGAAAAGGCTTTTGACAGTCTTAGTCACTTTTTTATAATCAAATGTTTTGAAAGATTTAATTTTGGAACATATCTAACTAAGTGGATTAAACTTTTCTACTCAAATATATGTAGCATTATTATCAACAATGGCCACCTGTCCCAACAATTCAACATAGAAAGAGGTGTCAGGCAAGGCTGTCCGTTATCAACCTCTATTTTTATCATCTGTTTAGAAATATTATCTAACAATATCAAACTGAATGCAGACATAACAGGTATACAGATAAATGAACATGAAATTAAACAAACTTATTTTGCAGATGATGGAACCTTTACAATTGATGGATCAAAAAAATCATTCGAAGCGCTGACTAATACTTTAGATGAATTTGGAGGTATATCAGGCCTAAGCCTCAACATATCCAAATCAACAGTTCTAAGAATTGGGTCTCTAACAAACACTTCCATAAAATATTGTGAACATAAAAAATTCCAATGGACCTCAGAGCACGCAACAACCTTAGGCATTACATTTACAAATAATAAATTGAAAAATTCAATTCTAAACCTAGAGAAAAAGATTAAGGAGTTTGAAAACTGTTTAAAACAATGGCAACACCGTAAATTAACATTAATGGGTAAAATTACTGTAATTAAAACATTTGCTCTCCCAAAACTCATATACCCTCTAACTGTCCTACCAAAACCACCCGCAAAAACAATTAACTACATACAGTCGTTAATATTTAAATTTTTATGGGATGGAAAGCCCGACAAGATAAAGAGACAAACATTGTACCAACCGTATGAAAATGGCGGATTAAAATTAACAGAATTAAACTCATTCATAAATGCAATCAAATGTAGTTGGATAAAACGTTATATAAATGAAAAAAATAAAAGCAAATGGAAAATATTCTTTGATATCAAATTGTCAAAATATGGACAAAAACTATTATTTGATAGCAATTTAAAACAAAATGATAGCAAGATTACAGACTCTGAATTTCTAAACGAAATCATTGAAGCATGGTTTCTTATCAAATCTAGATTTGAAAAAATAAACAATACCAAAATACAACCATGCAAAATGATTATATGGAATAATTCCGAAATAAAAATAAACTCGAAAACCTTGTTCTATAAAACATGGTATGATAAGGGAATAAAACTTTTAGAGCAATTATATGATTATAGAATCAACTCATTTTATTCATTCGACCAATTACAATTTCTTTATGAAATTCCACACACAGACTTTTTAAAATACTCCGCATTAATAAACAGCATACCCATACCTATTCGAGAGAAACTAAAGACAGACTCAATAAATTACAATAACAGTAATGATTCATTTCTTGAAAGAATAGCCAATAAAACGAAAATAAATAAATTCTTATATGATATACAATTTGAAAACAATGATCAATTACAATCTGAAACAAAATGGAACAATTTGTTAAACGATGGTGACATAAATTGGAAAAAAATCTATGTTCAACCGATAATATCAATAACCGACGTCACCTTAAGAAACTTCCAATATAAAATTATCACTAGAACTATTGCAACCAAAAAATATCTCCTTAAATGTAAATTAGTTAATTCAAGCCTATGTGTATTTTGCAACAGCTACGTTGAAACAATAGAACATCTATTTTATGAATGTCACCATGTACAAATCTTCTGGAACCAAATAAACTCATATTTTGAAAGTAAAAACATAAACTTCCAAATAAATAAAAAATATGCTTTAATTGGAGATGTTAACATAAAACTAAACAAAAAACAAATAAACTTCATACTAATAGTAGCAAAACAAATTATTTATAAAATGCGGTGTAAGCCAATGTTACCACAATATAACATATTTAAACATTATTTAAACTTAAAATTGAATACCGAAAAACACATTGCCTTAATGAATAACAAATACGAGGTTTTTAGAATTGAATGGGACCAATTCATTTAAAACAACATCCATCATTCAATACGAATATGTATATGATTAAAAGGATAGATACTATTCCATGTGCAAAGAACAATATAAAAACTCTTCATTTAAAAATAATATTACAAAGAAATACAGTTTTTATTAATATTATATTTACTTAAGGCCTTATCTTCCCTGTACTAGTTGCTTTTTTTTTATTTGTTTATTATACATTAGAACTCTTCATGTACCTGTATTGGCAAAACTGAATCTGCTATTGTTTATATATATTGGTATTATGAATTATGTTAATTCTTGTACATTGAAGAAAGAAATAAATGAAAAAAAACAACATATTGATTTCAACACCTAGCTAATTCAAATGTTTAAAGTTCAAGATTATGCCATTGAATCGAAGTAGTATATTTAATAGGTATAAGAATTTATTTATGACAGAAGTACATTCTATATGATGTGTAGTTAAACTACGAGGCATTCTGGGTATGTTTTGGATTCGATGATTTCTGAAGTGTGTAGGCTGGGCTTATTTCAAAAGACATTATTCGTCTGTAAGTAAATAATATTTCATGTGAAATTAGAAGTAAAGGCCTCATTAGACACGTATAGAACTACAATGCAAATAGGTGTTGAACATCAACAACTATATCAACAACTTAAACTATCGTTTAAATATGTTAATATTTTACAAACAATATTGTTTAATTATCTTTAATAATTAATATGATAGTTACCATAGATATTTTATTTTATCTTACAACACATTGGAAAATTGTGTATGAGTTGAAAATATGTTGAAAATTGGTGAAATGTAAATTTCTGAAGATATTGCACCATGACCGTCAACCTCTACCGACCCTACATTCCTTTTGGCGATTACAGCGAAGACCAGAGACAGTAAAAAAACTGAAAACCAGGATCCTTCCGGACTGGGCTAAAAGTCCAGTTAACAGAGAATTCCTGTATTCGGAGAAAATGGGACTTGATTTGTTTTTTATTTTCAAAACAAATCCGGTGTTAGGGAGTCTGGTTTTCAGAGAATTCCCGTTTCAGGGAGTCCGGTTTACGGGGGTTTATATATTTATTTGGCTTTATAGAATCCATGAAACAGATAAGCCCGCCCGGTCAGCTCAGTGGTTAGAGCGTTTGTCTAATGATCGAGAGGTTGTGAGGTCGAACTCAGAGTGAGGCTCACACTGTCCGTGACAAATTTGACTGAAGATATTACATCCTATGTAGAATTGTCCTCCAACCTCTAAATTATGTGGGGTAGCTTGGCAGAAGCTTACGCATAAAATGTGGTTAGTACTGGTTAAGGCCTAAATGAAGTCCAGGAAAGCTATTTTTCCTGCGACCTTAGAGTTCTTATTAGGCCTGAGGAACGGCACATCCACTTTCTCACTTTCAAAGTTTACCTTTCCATACGCTTTCAAGAGCAAAATAATCACGACCTACCTTCCCTATTTCAATGAACATGCAACCATAATCATTATATTACGCCTTACAAATAAAATATAAACAAAAGTAGGCTCATTCACTTATTATTTCTTCTTTCTTATATTCAATTCCACAACATGATCAGTTTACGTTTTACTTTCTTGGCAATACGTGGCGTCATCGTAACTTGGAGTTGGTTGGATATTTCTCGCTTCTCGGTCGTAAAGCGGAAATGCATCAATTTCACCCAAGCAATTGTTAAACAAAACAGAGTCATTGGGTCCTGTTACCTGCTGATTTCGGGTTTCATTCAACTGATGTTCCAACAAAATCTGTTCTTGTAAAAGTCGATTCCTTTCCCTTATTTCTTCAATATTTGGAATATTACTCTTACTGCCAGACGCACCATTGACAGCCGATGTGCTTGTTGTGTTACCAGACGTCGATATGATTGCAATGCTTGTGGATTTGGTAGCAGAACTTGAAGTTGTCGTTTTTGGACTAGACGTCGATAAAGTTGTGTTGACAGTTCCTGATTGTGTGGTTGTTGTTGTTGGTGTGTTTGCTGGTGCACTCCCGCTGCCACTTCCAGATGGTGTAGTGCTTGCGGTTCCTTTCGAATTGGTACTAAACAAGTCGACATGCTTTCTTGTGCCTGCCATATCTATATACAGGTACCCTAACAATACGTTACCAGTAAGGGAAGATATATAACACAAAACGATATAATCACTAGCATTCCATTCGCCAAATTCATTCGTGTCGCTAATTGTTTTGAAACAGTTTCCGAAGAATGCCACTCCGACAATACAAAAGACACAGTATACCCAGGTCAGCGCTTGGTGGGTGTGTACCTGAAACATACAACATTATCCAAATAAAAACAATATGAAAAGATCAACGAAGGAAGAAACAAGTTTTCAATCGGCGAGCATTTTATTCCAGTGCGTTTCCTTGAGTATGTATGCGCGTGTGTATACCACAGAAGACCATGTCGCTTTATGTGAAAAAGTAGGCAGTTGCTTACCGAAGTTACAAATAACGTTTTTTTCCCAAGATTTTCATATGTAGCCGTCTAACATGGAGGGATACTAGTTTGTTTGATTGAATTGTACGCCCCTTTTAACAGTCAGAGTCACATGAGGCGAACAGTTCACCTAAGCATCGTTCCTAGGAAGAACCAGTACTAGATTCACATCCTCCGTAAGCAACTGCCTACTTCCTCACATAAAGAGACATGGTCGGTAGCGGGGCTCGAACCCTTGAACCCTCTATCAGTAAGAGGTTACAGTGATTTGAGGTCAGCGACCTTAACCACTCGACCACAGAGGCGGGTTTAGCACAGAATGAAGTCTCTGCTACTTCTTCCTTTACATAATTCACTACATCTATTACAATGAGATAAAGAGGGACGTGTACGGGGGGATCTAATACATTACTACTTGTGTTCATTACAACCGTGTATTACTGTAATTATATTGCACCATGAATCAGAAAGGTGGACAACCTCTGTAGCTTACACCAGACCAATGCCATATGTCTACATCTTCTGTGGTTTGTGGGTTTCTCGAGATACTCAAAACTGTCATTTGTAGCATGTTTAAGATTTTGTGAGATAATTCGGTCACAATATGGTTTTCTTTCTTTACACATGCTTTGCTATAAAATGAGAGGATATGACTTACGGACATCAGACACGTAAGAGTGAACCTGCGCGCGGCAGATATGTTTGGTCTTCAACCACTGATTCAAGGAGTTCACCTTGAGACGGCAGTAGTGAACAGGGTTAAATTCAAAACAGATTCCAAGCACAGTCAAACCTGTGAACAAAGGCCTACCCAATGACTCTGTTTTGTTTAACAATCGCTTGGGTGAAATTGATGCATTTCCGCTTTACGCCCGAGAAGCGAGAAATATCCCACCACCTCCAAGTTACGATGACGCCACGTATGGCCAAGAAAGTAAAACGTAAACTGATCATGTTGTGGAATTGAATATAAGAAAGAAGAAATAATAAGTGAATGAGCATACTTTTATTTATATTTTATCTGTAAGGCGTAATATAATGTTTATGGTTGCATGTTCATTAAAATAGGGAAGGTAGGTCGTGACTATTTTGCTCTTGAAAGCGTATGGAAAGGTAAACTTTGAAAGTGAGAAAGTGGATGTACCGTTCCTCAGGCCTAATAAAAACTCTAAGGTCGCAGGAAAAATAGGGTAACCGGAAACAAGCAATACTTTTTAAAATCCTTAAAGATATCTTAAATGCAACGTTTACTACACGAGGCAACACACCAATCTCCGGCATACTGAACTATTGGATGATTTTGTCAGAGCGTGGAAACCATATTAGTAGGACTCCGGTCTTAATTAGCTTGAGCTAGGTCTTCGATCTCACTTTTTTATCTTTTTATGATAATAAGTTAATTAGGATTATGCTTATTGATCTGAATTATTGTTTGTATTTATTATACTTCTGTCAAATAGTTAAGCATACTTTATGATCTATTCATGAAAAGTTCAAGAAACTCTTGATTTCATGAATTTTATTCAAACGGGTTGGACATGAAAAGGTGTGGAATTAACGTGTGGAATTAAATTATGGTTGAAATCTGTTCATAAGTTTGTAGTTAACATCTGCAGAGCTCATTCTATGTTACAGTCTGTATCCTAGTAGTTCCCTTGTTTTATTTCATTTATGGTATTTGGACGTTTTAAATAAAGTTTAAGCACAAATACTGTGGAATCATTAATTTTCGTTGGGGATTAAACTTCGTGGATTTCGTGGGTCGGTTCATCCAAAAATCACGAATTTATGTCCCCACGTAATAGCCATTTTAGTAAAAACCACGAAAATTGAGCCCAACGAAAATAAATGAAAATACAATTTATATTATCATTAGTACAACAATATTACTGTTTGTTGTATAAATATATTGTTTGTTAATGTCATTTGTTAATAACTTGTTTGATTATTAAAAATCAATGTATAAATCTATGTTATTCTAATCAATTAAATACACTACCTAACATTAATAATCGGTCACCATGGTTTATTTAAAATATTTTGTGAGAAGGTCCATCGCTTATTGTACAGATGCAGCGTATAATGTCACTTGATTCTATTGTAAGCTTAACTTATTCTAAGTTATTTTGACATTTAAAGTGATTGAAATATTTAATGGTGTCTTATATTTATAAAATACACAAAACTCTACGTTACCGATTATAAATGTTAAGCAGTATATCTAAAAGTCTTTCACCTTATTTTCAACGACGAAGGTCATGTTCTAAAATGAGCAACACGGTGTTGCAAGTTTAAAATACAGTACAACCTCTCAAGAGCGCCCCACTCTTGAGCAACAACCTGTAGATATAATGCAAATCACTTTATTCCAAAACATAGATATTAATTTTTACCTACGTACGGTGGCATAAAGAGGATACATGAACTATTTCATTTATTACTTGCTCGCTCAATAAATACAATATTTACTGTGTCCCATTTATGCCATCGCCGATGTACGTACCAGTACAATGTAAAGTCAATACATTTTTTCGTATTTAATTTGTTCGCCTTGAAATTAACAACCTTTAATTGTTTTATATATAGTGTGCTGTAAATATTGAGGTACTTTTGTGGTGAGTTTTAATGCAAGTTTGTAGTGTTTTTTTTATTAATGGGAAAGCTACGGTGGCATAAAGGGGACATAGAAAATATTTTATTTACCACGTGCGCACGTAGTAGCTACGGCGTGCGCACGTTATATCTACTGCGTGCGTACGTGAAAGCTACTGCGTGCGTACGTGATACCTACTGCGTGCGCACGTGATAGCTACTGCGTGCACACGTGATAGCTACTGCGTGCGTACGTGATAGCTACTGCGTGCGCACGTGATAGGTACTGCGTGCGCACGTGATAGCTACTACATGCGCACGCAATAGCTACTACGTGCGCACGCGATAGCTGACCAATAAGAATAAGTGTCAGTTCTGCCATTTTGATAATGGGTAGGGAATCGCTAATTTGTAGTAGCTATTACGTGCGCACACAGTAGCTATCACGTGCGCACGCAGTAGCTATCACGTGCGCACGCAGTAGCTATCACGTGCGCACACAGTAGCTATCACGTACGCACGCCGTAGCTACTACGTGCGCACGTGGTAAATAAAATATTTTCTATGTCCCCTTTATGCCACCGTAGAAAGCTAATCTTACGAATAAAAGTTTCATAACTAAAATACGTAAACTTGACATTCATAATCGGAGAATCTATTACAAGGGGAGGTAAACTATGAGCGGAGTTGGCTGTAAGTCTGACTGGAGTTGTCGTTCTTGTTATCATTTAGTAAGATTCTTGATAAACACTTCTCTGTTATCATTTTATGTAATGGCTTATTAAAACATTTATCAATAAAACTTCTAACAAACTATCTCAAACTGTGGTCTTAATGTCCTAATACGTATTTGAATCTTAAAAGGACTAGAACACATATTTGAGTCCGCTGCCGTGGTTCAGTGGTCAGTGCGCTGGATGTTTAGCCCGGCTATCCGGGTTCTGTTCCCTGTCGCAGCAGGTTATTACCCTATCTTTCAAATTTAACAACAAATTCGATTTTCCTCCACATGTGGAGAAGTTATCGGTTCGTAATAGAAGGGTAAGTTAGTACTGGTTAGAAAACAGTCCATGAAAACTGGTTAAGTGAACTGGCCACCGTATATAATTGAAAAATAAAATAGTATATAGTACCCGTATTTGCAATATTAAAACACAACAGTTAAAACAAGTAGAATCATTGAGATCATAAACATAGTCGTATATCCAAGTACCTGACCGTCCATGTGACTGAAGTGTCGAACATCAAAATCCATAAATTATACTTGTCACAATTTGGGACGAATCCTATTCTTTATGTAAGAAAGAAGGCAGTTACTTACAGAGGATGAGAGTTTAGTACTGGTTCTTCCCAGGAACGATGGTTAGGTGATCTGGCCGCCTCGTATGTCTCTGACTGTTGAAAAGGGGCACAAAACCCAATAAAACATACAAACAAACTTGAGGCGGTAGAATTTTTTTTATACATTTTGCGAATTCAGATGTAGTGAAGAATAATACAGTGAAATACAAATGTACATACCCCCCCCCCCCCCCCTGAACGCGTCCATCTTTAAACTTGTAATGGGATGATCGAAGGTAGAGTGGTAACGCGCTGTGGTACTAAAGGAAAGGTTGCGGGTTCGAATCTCGGCTCCGTCTTTCAATATTTCAGTATCCCCAACCCAACTACCGAGCCAAGTGCTGTGTTAAGAAAATCACAGGAAACGGCTGAGGTTTGTATCGGTGCTTCACACCAGGCACGATAAATAACCAGGAAAAAACTACTAGAAATGTGAAGGGATATAAATGACCGGTTCTCCTGCATCCTATCTCCCCTCTCTCTGGGACGACCCCGAAAGTTGTCGAATGGACCGTTAAACAACAGATACCTTGTAGTAAATACAATAGTGGACACATATCCTAATTGAAACTTTAGGGTCCCAAAGAATCCACTATACCCATGTTCTACAGCATCGTAAATGATAATTTATTATGTAGGAGGACAAACGGAGATCTCAGAAATAATCACAACATCACCGTGACGCGGTGCATGATAAAAGCACAACGTGACGAAAACAAAATCCCTAGTGTTCTTTTCATACGATCAGAAATTAATGATTAATACTTATATTTGTGTATCGACACCGCTTTACTTTGTCAATATTAGATATATACACTGAGCAACAAAAGCAACGCCTTGGTTGATTTTATGTTTGAAACTGAAAATAACAAAACCGTGTGTTTATATTTCCGATATGGTAATATACTCTCAAGGTAGTCATAAAAAATGCACAGCCATAACAAACCAACATTATTGATATTTACTATCAATAGATAAGATACAACTTTATAGATTTTGCTGGAAAATTGAATTATTTACAAAATGACATCAAATTTAAAATAGCGCGTTTCTTTTTGGAGTTCAGTGTATGTTTGCAAACATTTATGTTTGTTTGGTTAGGATAAGAAAATAATGCGACATTCTTTTAAATAGTAAACTTCACACTAAAAATGTCTGTGGTATTGAAATGATAGCTTACATTAACTGAATCCTTAAGTTTAGGAACAATGCTAGCATTGTGTCTCACATAGGATATGATAATCTGAGGTTTGTCTAAATATTTGTAGTTTGTATGTATTTCTCCGTTCTATCTATATTTACGCTAAGTCTACTTGAAATATTCTCAAAAAAATATATGCGTGTATAAACCAGAAACTTTTATTGCGTTTTTTTGTCGGCGCGGGCGTGGTCCGGGATAAGTTGTATAGTTCATAAACCATTCATGAATAGTCCCAGAACAAATCCTAGTAATGATTTCTTGAATTCCATTCGAATGGGTTAATAAGGTGAAAGAGTAAATAAGTACTGCTTATACAGTTCAAGAAAACTGGTAACTTTGATTGCGTTTTTGTCTGCGCGGTCGTGGAGCGGAATAAGTTATCTGCTTGTCCTGTCATATATAGTTATACATAATTCATGAACTTTCCATGACTAGTTCAAGAACAAATCATGATGTCATGAATTCTACTCGAAGAAGATGATAAAGTGGAAGGGTTAATTAGTACTGCTACGGATACAGTTCAGGAAAACTGGTTAGGTGAGCCGACCGCCTTATATTACTGAAATATAGTTAAACCCACTGTATATATAGTAGCGTATTATTTATTGTTTAATTTGTAATTTGAGCCGTAAAGACCACGAAAAGAGATAATTTTACGAATATCAGATTTAAGAATGAATACTTGGTACAAAAATCGATCCAATACCTATAAATCTGTACCATTTTTATCAAAGTTTTATTGATCTCAAAGTTTATAAAAAATTAGTTTACATTTCTACAAGATAAATGTAAATAAAAACCTACAAACTGCGTTGGTAGATGATTATATCATTTGAGTTTTTGAGTATGGTTTAAGTCAAAGTATGTTCTTTTGTGTAAATGTTATATCAACTGAAATACACTTGTGCGTGCGTATTTGATTTCTTTACCCTTTAACTATTCTTTGAAAATTTATTTCAAGATTTCCTAAGTTGCTATTTTGGGGTTTGTTAAACTGTTTAACTATACAAGTAATATAGATAGCATGTTATTTTTCAAGTGTACTGTTTTTGTGAAATAAACCTATATTATAATAGAAGGTTAACTTGACTGTGGTATTTTAATGCTTATAGTAAACTATTGATAATTCTTTTTCTCAGATCGGAGGTTTATTTTTCATTTTTCATTTTAGCACAGATTAAAAGCTACACGAACTCAGTGAATCATTATTCAGGGATTTTGTTCGAAAACAGACACCAAGCACTGTCGGTCTGGAAAAAAACTGTCAGGATTCTCGAAATTGGAACTAAACATTTTATTATACTTTTCTTTAAAAAAGAATAAGAGTGTCAACATTTAAGGTAAACATTTCCATTATTCTGTAGCAAAGTATTCCTTTAAAGGTCACAGATGATGGTTCAATCCATATTAAATATGTTATTCATCATTATCAAATGTCATCATTCTCAATCAAGGAACGGTGATAATAGTCACCCTGAGTTTCCTTCTATTTGCCTAATTGTTAAGAAAGCATGTATGTTTTAAATATCTAATGTCATCCTACAAAACTTTATTGTATTTATACATATGTTGAAAGTGTTTATGCCAGATGAGCTATGGTCATCTAATTTCTAATAATACTATCAGGTATAGACTATCTTGATGCTAAAGTTTCGTATGTGATATCTAGCGGTAATATTCCATAATGTATGTCTCTTGAAATTATCAAAAAGAATGGTTGTTTACATGTTTTTTTTTAGAGAAATTGCATATATGTAACTATGCAATTGTATGACCCGCCTCCATGGTCGAGTGGTCAAGGTTGTTTCTTCAAATCACTGTAACTTCTCACTGATAGAGGGCCGTGGGTTCGAGCCCAGCTACCGACCATGTCTCTTTATGTGAGAAAGTAGGCTGTTGATTACGGAGGATGGGAGTCTAGTACTGGTTCTTCCCAGGAAATATGACCCTGACTGTTGAAATGATGCGTAAAACTCAAATAAAACAAACAAACAAACAAACAAACAAAATTAATGTAATTGTAGGTATACAAATGAGTAACAAACACAGTATGTGTGTAATGGTGTACATTATATACCTTTAACGAGATGATAAGTTACTAAATAAAATCACGTTCTGTCTACATTTTATTGAATTAAGCTCATTTCTTTATTTCAAAAATATTACCACTGTAAAAGACGACTTTTGTTTTATTTATTTAGAAATTGCTATAAAATGTTAATAATTTTCTCAAACAAATATATCTATTTATGAATCTTTAATTACAGTTTTATGACATGACACAGCGATACTCCTTTAAAGTTTAACTCGGACTGTAGTAAAAGAAATTAGGTGTATGCACGCGAGTATTAAATTTCAACACAGGACTGATATACATAAACATGTTTAAAGTTTAACCAAGTCCGTTGTGAATGAAATTTATTATATTCTGCACGTTTAAAGGTCAGTCCGTCCCGTATGAAATCCGGGTATGCTTTAACTACCTTTAAAATTTGTTTAAAGTTCTACTTAACCGTAACCTTACTATAGACACGTTTTGTTCCGGTATAGTGTACGACAAATATCCGGGAGTCCATATTTATTCACTCGTGTTTACTAAAGACAGAGAAGATAATACCAGAAAATATTTACACTACAAACAGTTAAACTTAATTTCCAAGATCATTTTTAAAGAGATTCACCCGTCTTGTTTATAAACAAGGTAAACATCCAATATTTCTACCATACACGTTTTCATTATTACCTCTTTATTTAAACTAGGACCACGTCTGTATCAAGAATGTTTCGTTTGGTACCAAAGGTGGTATGAATCATGGAGTATTATTGCAGATGTTATCCGTCACGGCCGTGGTCTAGTGGTTTAGGGCGCTGGACTTTTAACCCGGCAGTCAGGGTTCGATTCCCGGTCACAGCAAGCCACGCCCTTCTATGAAAATTCGACCTAAATGTCAAATTTCCTATCTATATGTATTGAGAAGTTTCCGGTTCCTTGTGGGGAGGGTAAAATAGTAGCTCTACTGGATTGAATACGTACCAGGATAACTGGTCAGGTGAACTAGTTGCCGTATATAACTGACATGTCTTTGAAAAACGGTGTTAAATCCACTGAAACTTAAATTCAATAAATACACTTACATACAATGTATTAAAATCACATATTTCAGAATACTAAACCATTATGATATGGAGTAGATTCAAAACGTTGTAATGTTAAGTCAAAAACCCGTAGTATAATTATATTAAATTGAAACAGAATAGTCTTCACTTCAAAACTTTAATTTGTTGGACAGATTAATTCATTTAAATTTTATTGGTTTAAATGTTGCAAGTAAACGTTTTTATGAAAGGGTGCTTGGGCTCTTTGACATATATAGCAATATTGGTTGGAATTTCCGAGTAAAAAGAGGCGAACGTGAATTATCGAACACCTGAGACTAAACAAATGCCCACCTTCGAACAAAGGTCGCTTTGTAGCAAATATTTATTGATATGATAGACTAATGGGCAAGTCGGAATAAATATCTTACTACTTTATTGGTATGGTACCCGGCGACGGTTCTAAAACACATGATCAGCACCAATGAGAAGTTAACGGGAAACCAATCTTATCAATTTATGTAACTTACTGTAGAGTTGTCTCCCTTTAAATGATTCCCGTAAACTGTTGTGCATAAAGACTATATTCATTATTTCCGTTTTATGATCTTTGTACCCGTTCAACAGTTGCATTATATGGGTGTTCATGCATCAAGAGGAACCAGCAGAAAGAGAAAGTTTTGTGTAAAGGGAGATAATTGAAATGACGTATTTAGACTGGTATCCCATTCGTATTCTATGATGCTCAAATTATAGACGAACGTTTGCGGGTTTCATATTATCTTAATGCGCATGTCGAGCGTACGGTTATACTATTGGCTGGTTACCATATGACACCGTCCTAGCCTATGTTAGTTTGCATCCACCGGATGGGGACCAGTTTATTGTGTACAAAGACGTCAAATGGTGTTTCTGATTTATTTATTATTTACAGGCGTTTACAGCTGAATCTACCAAACAGTCATGTGATCATGTTTCCGTGTCACGTGACAAATTTACTGTCTGGAGAAAGTAATTATAAAGTAAGTAATAAATGACAGCAAATTTGTTTGAACATCTGTCATCATAAGATATATAAATGAAATGTAATCAGACATTTCTGCAAACAAAGATAACAATATTAAAGCAATGTTAGAAAAATTAGATGGACAAATTAAAGGTAATTACGAGATCATATTTCTCGTGTTTTCTTCTAATTACAAAATCAACAAATGGAATGACGCTATTTTAAGCAGAGAGATATTCCGTTAAATGTGTTACCATAGATACTAACTGTGGTTGAATTATCTATATTCATATATATATACTACAAATGTCTTTCTAAAGGGTCAATCGGTTATTGTAAGACAAGCATTAATATCTTTGTGCTGTATCTATTTTATAATAAATATGTTTGGAGAATATTTTGAGAAAATGTTGTTTAGTGATACTTTCACTGTTATAGATATGAAGGTCTATGTCTACCTATTGATTATAGCGATAGTTTTTGCCGTCACAGAAACAGGTAACAATTCTCATTTTACTCTAATTGGGATATCTTAAAAAACGTGCAATTGTTATAATCATTTAAGAATGGTCACGTGGTACAAACCAAAGTCCTACTCTAGATACATACTGTAATTTTAAATCACTATTTTGTTATGAAAAGTACTTAGCTACTTTACCGCATATACTTAGACAATATATTACTAAACTTACCTACGATATTATTAATGTTGAGACACACAAGATTTTGAAGACATTTTTAATTTTATTTGTATTTGCCCCTGTTTAACTGAATTACGAACAGAATATACATGTACTAGTATTCCTAATTACTATGTCACTAGACCCACCATGTTTAAATATTCAACTTCTATAAACTGAAAATAATATAAAACAAGACATATCTTTTAAAAAAGATAATCGGCGTGTATACAGTAGAAAATTAGTACTTAGAAAACTAACACAGCAGATTATCTCATGTATTCAAATAACTAGAATAAGATAAAATGGTTTACTTTTTACAAATGGGATCGTCCGTGTATACAATAACATTGCTCACCTAAAAACTGAACTATATGTGGCTATAAACAAAACATCTTGAGTTTAATGCTAAAAGTGTACATACCATTTTTCATTAAATTAGATTATATAATTATAGTATATTTATCTTATTGACTGGATATGAATTCCACATAGTGTAATTGTTCATGGTTTAAACGTTTTGATATTTAATGTGTGGTTGTATTGATGATTGTTTGGCTTTTATTATTGTATTGTTTTCAGAGGCAGTAAGACAAATAATGATGGTTTCTGCCCTAAAAAAATGTAACGAACTAACCAATGAGAAAACCCCTACTTCAGCTGAATATTTTGTATCTAACAATATAATTGGTTACAAATGTAGGTCAAAATCAATTTTAATACAGCTGCGCCGAATTACGTAAAATCTCTCTGCATAGTTAATCATTTTATATTAATATAGCAATGTATTTACTAGCATTTATGTGAATTATATTTGCAACTGATTTTGATTATGTCACACTGTCTGTTCATACTTAATAATTATAATGTCCTCATGTATTTTTAAATGCACATTTTACGATTGACGGCTAAGGCGAACTCAGATATGTAACTATATAACTATGTTCTACTGTATTTGGCGGTATTTTCAGAGCAAATTCTAGATACAAATGAAGTTTCTGATGGACACACGACAGACGAGCGAGACAACGAAAGGTACGAATCTTATTTGTCACTTCTATATTAGGTCTGCGTACATGATTTTCAATTTTATTAATTATAGAGGAACCTCTATAATCCGAAATTGTCTCGACCAGAAAAAAACATGACGAAGCTTATTCCTGGATTTGAAAAGAAATATTGATGAACACGTGTGTAATATGTTTTGTTCTTAAAGAAAAGAAAATCGGGGCGAACAATGGCCGGTCCATATTAGAATGATAACCGGATAAATAAATAGTTTCTACGTCTTTAAGGGCGCGTTACTTATATAGACGGTTTTCCCCGACTGTATTCTAACCACTGAGTTATAGATATTCTACAACTTTTAGTAAACTTCCGGATAAAAGGGGTCTAGATGTGGGTTATGCCCATTATAAAAGGGATTCGGATTAAGATTAGGGCTTGTGATGTTTCATGGTACATCAGAAATCGACAAGTCTACATTCATTAATTTGAGAAATACGTTAGTACAGTACGCAATGACTTGTTTCCAAGGGAAATAATCAATGATGTTCGGAATCACTTATCAAATGCAGTAACCTCTCATAATACATTGTACATTATAATAAATTAAAAAAGCATGCTAGACGCGTTTTATCAACCAAATCCGAACAAATTTGTGGGTATCGATTTCATTTGATAGAAAACAGTCAATGTTATAATTATAAACTCTTTGTTCACAGGCGATAGATAAGAACTAAAACATATTATAGCTCTAGAAATATTTTTGTTTGTCGATAGTTTGTTTTTGGAATTATGCAAATGAGCCTCGTTTTCAGTGTCGCCCAGATTGCTGTCATAGTAACTGTGGTCACGTGTGCTATTGCTTCAGTGTTGTGTATTGGTGTCTGCGGTTTCTGCTGTTATCAGAAGTGCATTGTGGGTAAGTCTGTAAATTTTCAGGGTCAAAGAGGGTCCAGAGGTCAAGTTTATGACCCCGGGGTTTTCTTAAACAAATTTTTACTTCAAAATATTTAATCATTAATTAAGCTTTTATTTGTTTCGGGAAATACCAACACATGCCTTTTGCTATTATTAACAAAAACGCAACTTTTACAAAAGTATTCTTGTTCAGTATTCAAACTGACCAATGAAATTCTCGCATTTTCATTTCTTGTTTACAGAAGGGTGTAGTATATGAAGAGAAAAAGGGAAGCGACAGATATACCGACAAAAAAAAAACCCATTTAAAAAATCGACACCAATACCATATTTTGGACCCAATGAAAACGGTCTTCGAATTACAAGACCAAAACAATGAATATTCCTTCTTTATTTCTGCGAACAGCTTCTAAAATATAGTGTCTTTAGTTCGGCAAAAACTTTCTTCTCAATTGTGTAGTTCTGAAACAGAATATTTTGATCACTTATCGAAGTGAAAATCGAAGACAATTCAGTAACTTGTTCAACAATCAGTATCTGTTGACATAATGTGTCTAACTGAAGGCCTAGCTGAATGCAACTTAGATGCTGTATAGAGGTATATATGACCTTATTTACAACCACAGAGACTGTAAGCGAGTCTTTGGTATCTGACAATACTTCATCATTCGTAGCTCCTTTCTCACGTTCGAAATGTAACAACAACTCAAATGTAAATTTTGTGTTATCGAACGAATGGTGATATTCTGGAAGTCATTATTCGAGTTAGGTGGAGACGACACTGAAAAAGTGATGAAGTTCTTTGTTCTAGTCTGCTACATGTATACGGCTTCATTAAATCTCGGACAGTGAGTTAGATCACGGAAGGTATGGGTTCTACGCAGCTCAACATCAGAGATTTTCCTCAACCGTTAATCCTGATATTAAGTCGCCTTATGGTCCTAGTTGTTTGCGCAACGTTTAGCAGCAGTACAAATAATAATGTAGCATGAATTTGTAATTAGAAATGGAATAACTCATAATTTTTGGAGTAAAAGGCCGCTCACGGCCACCTGGGAATGAAGATCACTTTATAAATATCGGTACCTTTTTCGGACACATTTATAACAATGGCATACCATGTATTTTCTAGTGTGACACCTTCTTGACTTCTGAAAATAAGTTGGATTCGAACTCTCCTTGGTGCTCGAGGGGCTAGGGATTACTAGTCAGAGACTATAACCTCTCAACCACAGTGTCCTCTGACAGACCAAGTTCAAATCTGAAAAAAATATCAACGGTGTTAAAAGACCACGTGGTTGGCTTTTATTGACATGCTTGATATCATCACAGCCCCTGATGACTTTAAAAACATATTTTGAATCTAGTTTCCTTATGATCAATTTTTTACAACATATACATTAATTAACATTATCACAGTTATGGTGCTTTTTTTAAGAATATTGTTGGCTCGGTTTTATCATATAAAGCAACTATCAAGCTTATGATTGGTTAAACATAAACAAGATGTTCAAAGCACAGTACAACCTCTCTAATTAAAGCAGTACTATTTGGGAATAGCAAAATTATGTTGTTGCTGTGGAGAGTTTATTTTAATCCTTGAAAATGCATTGGAAAAAAACATGCTTTTGTTGAAGGGAGGTTATTGCTCAAGAGAGGTCCGTTCTGGAGAGGTTGTACTGTATAGTCGTTCGGAAAATTAGTGTGTGTATTGTTCACATACTTATGTATACCAGTGTTTACTATTTTCTGTACAAAACGACAATTTGCTGGACTCCACATTAAATTGTTTTGTGTTATAGATTTATTTACAGTTAAGCAACGTTTTGGTTAAGTACAGTCACTAACGGCTTTGGTTAAATACAGTTAAACTCGGTTTTAGTTAAATACAGTTAAACATGGTTTTAGTTAAATACAGTTAAACACGGTTTTAGTTAAATACAGTTATACACGGTTTTAGTGGCATGCAAAATTACTTTTTTCAAACTTTCATTTGTTTTAAATGCTATGAATAAAGTAAAATATCAATATGTTGAGCCTAACAATCAGAATTCCTGGAATTCATTATTCAGTGTCGATTCCATTAGTATCGTTTTGTTTATGCGACACGTTGAAGAATTATTTATTGAATATAAATACATAATAAAGTTAATCATGGTAATTTAGGTTATTAGTAAGTTAGTATGACTGACTATTGTGTATGTAGGTGAAGGGATGATGCTAATTATCATATGATTGTATTTTCATTGTACATTTATTCACAATCTGTGTATATCTGGATTCTTAGTTTAAAATCATTTCCTTTGCAAAACTGGATGTTATAAATGCATTCATTGTTCTAAAAGTATCATATTGTATTTATTATTGATCATTCAAAACTGTTTTTGAAATTAAACAAAAAAGAGCATACATGTATGTGTGTTTCATTATGAATTACCATTCGCCGTTTACTTTTTAAGCGTACATCTCCGGCAGTTTCCGTCACACTTCAAATAGCGCTGATATCAGTCAAGTGCCGGTTTTAATGCCAATTTGGTGTTCAGTTAAATAGTCTACGAATAGTTAAAACTATTAATTGTCGGAAGTTTAAAATCAATGTTTACTTCCAGCCATGAACATCATTGGCTATTGGAATAAATCACACCGCGTTGAAACACTCAATGGTAGAAATATGTTATTGACCGAGGGGGACTTGAAATAAATACTGTCACATAAATAATTTGGAAAACGGATAGCAGCTATTTATTATGTATGGCTTTTACAGGTAAGATTGTAAGAGATTGTATAGATGGAATTATTTACACACAGGACTTACATCGTACGGTACTGAATATGTTGGTGTACAGTACACGTACTTGCGCTCTACAATTTGTGATTGCATGAACTACATTGTAGCGTTAATATTGAGATTATTTTAACTGACCAACTGTTTCTCTCTCCAGTATGTAAGTAGGTAAAGTGGGTAGAATTAATTTAACTTAAAGATTGAAATAATTAAAATAGTTACCTAGTGTACCATCGACGGGTGATTTTGTATTTAGCTTAGAAATTGTATAGTAGACTTCAACCAATGACTTCCGATTTTGGATTTTTTTCTTCGATTTACAGCACATGTAAGTATTGATTTCACATTATATTTATTTGCGTCAGTCAATTATTTAAATTCAACAAAGACTAATAAAGTTTCCTTCTAAAAAGGAAAGGCTTGGCTGGTTGTTGCTGATAAAAGTTAGTTCTGATACCATAACTAAATTGGTTTATTTTATTTCGTCTTGTTGACCATTTTAGTTATGGAATTGTCCTCTTTCAAAGTCAACAGGTAGTCTGAAACATCGGTATATTTTTCTATTGATAGATTTTCCTATAATTCATCGTACTGTACACAAGTTTTAAATTGCATCAGAGAAAGCGTTTCGCAAGTTAAATTATAGTAGGGGTGTATTTCATTAATTAATTAATCCTCCGCTTATTACCTTCAGCAATTATGTTGATAATTAAACAAAGAGCTAGTAAAGTAAAAATAATTGAGACTGCGTTAATATATCTTATCTTTTCGTGCCTTAACGGTTGATGGAACATGCCGATTTATAGTGAAACACCCCGATGTTACAATGAAATCGCAAATGTGTACATCAAGATCACGTGACAAAATTATTTGCGGCAATAGCGTTTCGCAGGTTTCATTATAGAAGGGGCTTCCTTAAATTCTCTTGAACAATCCTCCGCTAATATGTCTTTCAGTAATGATTAAAATAATTGATTTAAATATATTGTACATAGTAACAGAAAAAATAGACAGTTTTAAAATGTGTACCTTAACGTGTAATTAATGTTAATAGAACAAACCGATCTTTAGTGAAATACCCTGATTTCATAATAGACTAGCACAGTGAAGTTGGTACACTCAAGTCATGTGATACCGATTCACACAGTAAGCGTAAACCAATCACCGGACTGTTAACATATAGCTCTCAACCAATCGCCGGACTCTTAACATTTTTGTGCACTTGTACCCAGCTTTCGCATTGCATCTACCAGCATCTAGGGAACAAACGTAACCGAAAACAATACATAGGCTAGCTCCAAGCCAAAAAGCAGATATGACTGTCCAATGTATTTACACGCTAGAGAATCGGATTTCTCTATCTATAAACTGGAATTCTCTAAAAACTAAATAGAATTATGTAAGAACCATAATTCTTTAATTACCGGACATTTCCGAACACCAGGATTCTTTAAAAAATACGCAATTCTCTAAATACTGAGAATATCTGGAAAAATAAGGATTCTCTAAAAAAACGAAATTCTCAAAACACCGGAAATTTCTGAAAACTACGAGTCTCTAAACAACGGATTTGTAAAAAAGAAACATAATTGTCTACAACAGAGCACTCTAAAAGCAAGGATTCTCTATAAATCTTTATAATTTCTTCTACAGAGCTCAGCAGAATCTGAGAACAGAACAGAAATTAGTTAGATTTATACATAATTTCAGCGTCAATACAAAACTGGTATATTATTGAATACAAGAATGTTAATAACCAATATTATTATGTTATTAATCAAGTGATTTCATATTGGATTTGTTATTGGAACAAGGACTGAGGTATTGGTCAGTGACCGAGACCTATACGATAGGCCTTCCTCCAATAACAAACCTAATATAAAATCACTTGATTTAAATGACAATTATATTAATCAACTATATACTATTTAATGCTTTACAACTATGAAAGGGGACATTACAAAGACATATTTTTTTCTCACAATTTGCCGTTTATGATCGTCTTCAGACACCGGAGGGTCTGTGTCAGTACACTTTTCCAAGATGGCGCCCATTTCTATGACCATTATTAATTCTCGTATTGGCCCTCTTTCAAAACCATTCAAAATGTTTGAATTCTGTATTGGCTCAATGTTCTCGTATTGGCCCAGTTAATCTTTATTTAAACATAACATAACACTGGCACCCCCGTTTATCACATAACGAGTGTAAGTTATCCTTCAGCAAAAATGTTGTGAGGCACATTCGTCCTCGTTGTGAGCACCCATATTGTTTGTCAACAAGGTAAGCTTTTCCAAAATTATGGAGAATACAGGCCTTGGTGTAAAAATATCGAAATGCAGTTAGCTAGCTATGGGTTTTCCGAAGCAGCACGTGTAAAGATATTGCATGTTGGTGGACAATTTGATGGTAAAACCATACGGACAGTCACTCAGGGTGGCTTGAAAACGAGAATGAACTTCTCCCCTGACCAAATAGAACATCCAAAAAACGTCAATCCTGGTCACGACATTTTTTCCGAAGGAAAAATTTCACTCGTTATGAGTTAAACGGGCGTGACTGTGTTTTTTTTAAATATCAATACCAATACTATATACAGTTGATTAATATCACTTTATCATGTGACTAATGCTTCACACGATGACTTTTGTTAATTGTTTGATCATAGTTTCTAAGGCGGGAGAACTTCTGTTACAATAGGTTGAATATGGAACTTTGTGACTGCTTGAAGAGATTTGAGTTTTTCGTCAGTTTGTTAGCAACATGGCAACATCTGCGAAACATCTATCAGAATTTGATGACGTCATTAATTTTCTTATGCATAGTAAGGCTACGCCCACAATGCCAAATATACGTTCCTACACAATCCAATTCGAGTAAAGGAAATAATCAAAGAAAACATATTCATCAAGAAAGGAAAGTCACACGGAATATTTGAATAAATCATTCCACGAAAATGGCCGACACTTTTGTTCAAAGAGCAGAACGAATAATGAGCACTTATTCGGCGCAAACAAAAAAGTAGTCCATAGCAGGATGAAATGTGTCCTTTGGTCAGTAGAACATAGAGAACTCTGTAAGCGTGCTTGCTACATCAATAATTCATTGAATAGTAAAAAGTGGTTCTTACGAACGGAATCGACCTGCTGTGATTTAAAACAACAAAATCTCTACAATAGCAGCGAGTTATTTCATTATTAAGTGAAAATGCATATTTAAGCAAATTGTCGTTTGATAGGCGTATTATAATCATGCCATTGTATGTAACATGTCAACACTCTGATTTCCGTTTTGTTTTTATTAGAATGAATCAACAAACCAGTGAGACAATGTACACGGATATATAGATTATATATAGATATCGAACGCCGTGTACGGAAAGCTTTTACGATCATAACGCAATGTCAATACTAGGACACTATACGCCACTAATCAATTATTTAAAGCACTGTAATGAATCGGTCACTTGTAGTAAGGTATTTCTAATTTCACGTATACATAATTATGGTTCCGTTTCAGTTCGTAAATTTCAGACCGTTAACTTGAATAAATAAAATACAAATATATCATGATAACTTACACGCACAAACTATCTTCAGATTATGTTTCCATGAGAAAACTTTTTGTTTTATTTTTTATACTTTTTCTCCCCTTCAAGGAAGGGAGAATTTTGTTTATTTTCAAGTCATACGTATATTGCTTTATTACTCTCTAAATACTTATTTATGATCTAGCATTATAAACATTGTAATTATCATTACAAATATTGTAATTATCATTATTTCCATTGTTATTATCATTATAATGAATATCTTTGTCATTTTCATCATTATCTTTAGAAGTAATTTGATTATTATAATTTACCATTTATCGATTGATATTTATCATTAATATTTCTTTTATCTTTTTATCATTTCAACCATCAGTATTAATATTATCGTTACTTTAATCATAATTGTCATTATTATTTTAATCACTATCAATATCTTAATCACTATCATTATTATTCTTATAATCATGTTCTACTGTAGATTGTCGTTGAAAGAGGCCTTCACCAATAATCCTCGTTTCCCAGGTTGAAAGGTCATATGCCTCTCATTATTACTTAGTGAATAATCCATTCCTGAACGGGTGACATCTCATATGGCAGGTTTTTAAATACTACCTTCCAGTTTATGTTGTATAGATCTACTTATTATACGTCAAAATTTACGCGTGTTATACAAATTACAGTCAACCAGTATGTTTGAAATCATCACCCAACAAAGACACGTCACGTGGTCTGCACGTCACGTAGTTTTGACAATCTTGTGCATTTCAATGGCAGTCATATTACTCTCGTCTGCCGTATATTGCTCTAAACGTAAGTAGCTGAATTCATATTCTTTATGTTGTAAACATACGTCACAACGACACATAACAAAGAAGTACAATTTTAAAATTAAAAACAAAAACGGTTCACTCTAAAAGAAATGTACACGTCAAAATATGCCTTTTTGAGGAAATAAAGTTAATTGCCCGAACAAGTAGAGAACGGATATACTTATAAATGACGTTTTTATTTGTCACGTGACTACATATCTATCGAACGAAAAAACATTTTACTGTGGTTGTCGCGATAATTTGAAGGACATTTAAATATTAAGTGTTTTAGAAAATCTATTACGAAATTAAATAATACGGTATTTAAGTTAGTTGTGCATTCAAAATAATAAAAATAATTATTGTGTAATGATTTATTTTTTTCTAAAAATAGCAAAGCTTCGCTCACCTTACATACGTGACTATGACATTATTGATTATGATTACGTGGCAATGCGTGAACATCACGTGACCAAACAATCTACATCCTTAAGATTGCAGTTCGAAGCCTTCAGCAGGTATGTGTATGTGGTTTCAGTAAATATCTATCAAAACATTTATTTGCAAATATTACTGCAAAACATAAGAGAAATATTTCTACTAGTTTATTAGATACACACGTATATAATAAATTTTGATATAAAATAAAATATTAACTAAATTAGATAATGATATTATGCAACTTTGCGAGTTTCCATTTAGTCGTAAAAACATTAAAATTGTCCGCTTTCAAACTGGAGTTCTGTTCTTTTAAGATATTTTATAAGTGGTTGAATTTCTGAATCTGTGGCCACAATTGGTCTTGGTTAATTATGCTTTTACTGTGCATTTTATGTAAAATAATTTTCAGGACATTTACAGCTTTTTTACGTCGAGACAACACACATATCCATCCTGAGTTTCAGATTGAAACGAGTTCAGGTGTCCATGCGTCAACTCCGCCCCTTTTATACAGTGGGAACGTACAAGGTAAACAAAATATTTAATCATTCGTCCTTAGCATAATAAAATGTTTCTGACGGATTTACAAAAAGCAAGATCTATATTTATTTAGTCCTAATGAATATTACAAGGGATCGAAATCATGTCATAATGATACATGTGGATTGATTTATAAAGAGCCATCTTCGAACACTAAATATGTTATATACGTCCAAAGAATTGTCTAAATAAACTCTAATCGACTTAGTGTTAGTCCGCCACGTTAATTACAATTCTTCATGATTAGGTAACGTTTTATCATGGTTTAGAAACGGGAAAAAGTGACGATCCGAGCCATCTGGTTGGCATAAAATGTAGGTCAAACACTACCTAGAGTTCAAAGGTCATTCACGAGTAAAAGTCCACCACTTCTTTAACATCCTTATTGATGGCATCTAGACCAAATACATCCCATCGCCTAATTGTATAAACATCGGTTCAATTTAACCACTGGGCTAAATTTGAAGATAGGAGGTTAACCAATTGCTAACAAGAAACAACAAAATGGCGGCCTTTCTTGCACCAAACCCGAGTAGACTTTGGTAATTCAGATGAGTAAGCAGGCAAACATAGGATCAATGTGACTTAACTACCAATATCACATTTAATTTAATCAGAAAATATAATAATGAAAATGTTATGCCATCAATTTTACCTGAACCTTACCAAAAATGTTACCTATTGGTTGATCAAACCAGTGTCTACACAATCGGGTGCTGAGGTCCAGCTGTGTCAGAACATCTTTCCCGTCTCCTCGGTCTAGACTTTGGTCGCAGGTTTGACTTTAGATTGGCAAATAATTGTTTTTTCAGAGGATGGATCTATAATTCATGGAGTATTAAGAAAGCAAGGACACTTCGAAGGAAAAATAATGGCTGCCAATGAGACATATTACGTAGAAAGTGCGTCACACCATTTTGATGACGTCACAGATTTCCATTCGGTTATATATAAACAATCGGATGTCAATTTTAACCCGTCTAAATCATTTTGCGCTCATGAAGAACTGTTTAAGAAGCAGAGAAATTTAACCAAAAACGTTGACAAAGAAATGTTTGGGACAAAATATGATTATTTTAACGCAAACGAGGCTCACAATGACGCAGCACATCTTGCGCACATTTCACTCTCAAGACGGAAACGAGCGATTGAACCAACGAAAAAAGTCTGCGAACTTTATATGCAGGTATGATATGTACACGACTTATTATACGAGTTTCATAGTTGGTGATGTATAAATTAATGTCTATGCATTCATTCATCAATCTGTCTAAACCCCGTATGATGAAAACACGTACTTCCAATTTCCTCCACAAAATATGCCACCAACAAAAACACGGCACAAATTAAATTGAATACATTTAAATTATAAACGAAACAACTGACTAAATCTTCCAACTAGCAGCTAAGCTACCAACCAGCTGCAGCCCTAGGCGTGCGAAGGATTGCTGTCCCTATCAAATAGTGATTCGTACCTCATGAACTATTCACGAAGAATGCAAGAATAGTTCAAGAAAAATAATGTTTCTAAAAAATATATAATTCGATTCCATTCGAATGGCTGATTTCAATCTACCTTATCCTTTTCTACCGATCCTAGACTGTTTTAGAACATTTTTGACGAAAGTTTCATTTTGGTAATTATGAACTATTTTTCGAAACAAAAACAATGTATTTGAAAAACAAAATGTTCTGCCGACCTAACGACCTATTTCTAGCGGGGTGCCAAAATATGTTAATGTATAGCGAAGTATTTGAACGTAAACTTGTTTATATGTCTCCTATTTCGCAGGCTGATCATTTATTCTACCAGAAATACGGAAGTGATCTAGAAATCGTCATAGAAAAGCTATCTCAGCACGTGCAGGCAGTTAACACAATCTTCAAAAATACAGGTAAGATAATGACACATAGCATGTCTTTCTAATCCAAGCTTCTTTGATACGTTCATCAGGTCCTGTCGTTCGAAACCCGCCTTATCCGAAACTTTCCTAATTCGGCAACCCCAACAAATCTAGAATCAGAATACATCAGGTGGTTCAGAAGCTTGATTCTTGTATATATTCAAGTGTCTGACCAACTTTTTGGCACTTATTAAAACATATTTATGTAATTACTAAAATTTAAAAGATACTGGAAAAATTTATACAATGATACAATAATAACATTTTTTTAAAATGATAAAACAGACATTTTGAAAATGGTGCAATAGTCAAAGATTTTGAAAATATCTATCCCAAGGTACAACATATTTACAATCATTGGTGTAATGCTCTCCGAAAAAAGCACTTGCAAATACTGTAGAAAACGGTATTAAAACTTTGGTTTATTTATGTGCTATTAAGATTTCGATGGTGTGGACGGTCCAGACGATCTGACCTTCATTGTAAAGAAGGTCAAAGTATGGGACGACCCTACAGTCGATGGATACAAATATGACGGCAACTTTGCCGTGGAATACTTTCTAAATCTACATTCTGATGACAATTATGACGGATTCTGTTTATCCTATCTGTTCACCGATCGAGATTTCTCAGACGGTGTGCTAGGACTTGCGTGGGTCGGGGATATAAAAGATGCCGGTGGTATTTGTCAGGCTTATCGGGTGAGTACTTCGTAATTTGACTCCTCCCCCGATTATTCTGTCCGTCCCATTTTAATTAGCTCCTCTAATTACATTAAATGTAATTCACGATGACAGGTTTAAGCTTAAAATCCTTGCCGTTGGCATAATTTCAGTCATGTACTTTGAACAGCTGGCTACTTGGTGCGAGAACAGCCGTTACAAAAATGAATGCAAGGTTTTTGTTTTGAAACATCTAACATTATACAGTTTATATACCATGGCAGCATTTCTCCTACAAAGTTAAGTCTGGTATGAACTTGACCTAATGCCTTCATATACGAAACCACATGTTCTATGTTCTCTATTTGCTATGTTTAGTATATGGCTGGTTGGGTTTTAAGGAAGTTATGTACATGTTCTTTTTTCTATACATCCTCGTCTTATCTCTATATAATATTTACCGTTGTTTTGTTTTCACCACACAAAATAACATGCATGTTCATCCTAAAGATAAAGTTGTGGTAAATGAGCTTCTGTTTAAAGTCACAATAAGCTTCTAGAACGGTGTATCTTCTGATAATCACAAATCTGTGGTAGAGAATTGTAAAATGATCCACATAAACCGAATGACGTATTAAAACAATACATTAGATAAGAAAAGCAAAAAGGTAGAGGGCCTACAGTGACAAACATCTGAACCGAAGGTAGCCCTTTATGTAAGGAGTTGCAACAGTTATGTGGCTTTAGAAGAAAACGAAAAATAATGCACTTTATAATGATAATGATGTTTTTCTAGTTCAATTGACAGAAAACGCGCTTGTAACGATAACATTGTGACGTCACAAGGTCACGTGGATTCCCCACACTGCCTGTACCAATACCAAATAATCTTTAATGAAAATTTAACTTTTCAAGCTAAATTGTTTACTAAAAGAGTACAGAGTTTATCACTGTAGGTCCTTCGTTTTCGTGCAAATAAAACTTATTTAAACACGAAACAAGCTAAAAACGTTGCCATAAAATACAAGATCGACGAGACGTTACCAAAATGTCAGTAACAATTAACTCTTAACGTCGCAACGTCACGTGGATCTTGTGTTTTTAGCCTTTTTCCAAGTTTAAATACGTTTATTGGCGCGAAAACGAAGTCGGTGACCATATCGTTTTTATTTAATATCTATTTTGATATCACAGTGTTGCGAGGTATTTTGTACATTGAAAATAATACCAATTACATGACATATTGTGGCTATAATGCGTTCCTATATTGTAGAATTACAATGGAGAATGGAAGAGTTTGAACACGGGGATTGTTACAATGTTAAACTATGGTTCAGATATTCCGAGTGCAGTCTCCCACGTGACATTCGCTCACGAGCTTGGTCATAATTGGGGGTCAAAGGTATGTTATGTACAGTAAGCCGTCAGTATTGCCTGGGGTGAATCAGTCTGTGTTAACAGTCAAGTTGGCATATTGAAGCGATGTAAAAACAGAACCGGACATTATTGGTTGTTATAAGAAGATGGTCTTTATACTCCAGTTGTCATTAAATGAAGGTTTGCTTATTGCTTATATCGAGTTTTACGCCCCTTTTCAACATTCAGAGTCATATAAGGCGGACAGTTCATTTAACTATCGTTCCTCGGAAGAACCAGTACTAGACTCCCATCCTCCGTAAGCAACTGCCTACTGTTAAATGAAGGTTAATTGTATGTTTTTTTACGACGACTGGCACAAAGATTGTGAAGATATCAATTTGATGTAGTCGACAGCAATTATGGAAGTCATTGTAATGATGAAGCTTTTGAGAATGCAAAGAAAATCTGAATATTAAGATGGTCGTATTTTCATGTTCAAATGCATTGGAGATTACAAAAAATATTAAGTATATTTTTCGCAATTAGCAATTATTTTGCTGAAAGAATATTCGCTGAATAATAATTACTTCAAGTTACATTTATAGAGCGATACAAGTGATTACTAATTGAATATTTGGTAAAGATACACAAATACATGGATATGAAACATGGTAGCAAATATAAAGATACAAACATGAAATAAGGTCCATGATATTTACATCAAAACTGAAGATAGCACAAAAAAGAGACGAACCCTTATTCCTATGGTGAGTATAAAAGCACATCTAATTCCAAATGCCTCATCGTTCAGAACTTTAAGCAACATAAACAACTCAAATTTGACTAAATCAGCATGATAGTAAAACCAAGTTCTTTTATCACGTGATCTTTTTATTTTGTGATTTATCTTGAATTCTATGAATTTATCTTTGCAGCACGACCCGGGGGACAGCAATGAATGTTCACCTGGCGATCCAGACGGAAATTACGTCATGTATGCGCGCGCAACTTCAGGACTTATGGCAAACAATATAAAACTATCGAGCTGTAGTCGAAACCAAATACAGTCAGTGTTAGAAGCGAAGGGACGAGGTGCCAACGGATGTTTTGTTGGTAAGACATAAAGCGAATTCATTTCGTTAAAGCCCCATAAGCTATTTTGATTTTGAAAATTAAAGTATATTGTATTTAACCTACTAGAATGATTTCTCATCAGTGAAACTGATTTGTATTTTTGATATTATTGCAAAAAATAAGAAAAGCATCTGACAACGTTTTTACGAAATGTGACTAAAGACAGGCATTATGTAAAAATAGTTTTAGAGCAAATAAAATATATTTCTTTCATTTTACTACCATTTTATTTATTGTCGTTCTGTATTAGTAAAAAACGAGCCTTGAAGGAATGATTTGTTTATTATGTGTATTTACGTCTGCACCAACAAAATATTTATCCCCACTTAAATCTCAATATCAGGGCAAAAATAGTCTCATTCTAAATTTTCAAATATTGAGAAGATATTGTAAAACACACAATAATGACATGATCGTAAAATTGAGATGGTCGCTAAAGACATTGTACTGTGTGGTAATCTATAAGAGGAATAGTTCTTCACCGAAGCCTTATCCCGAAATAAGAAACTATGAAATACTTCAATATTTTCATGGAAGAAGTTCTACTACATCATTATGTTTGTAGTTGTATAGGTTAACTTAAGTTTGTTTCTAAATTTGAAAACAAATCCATTCAATAGAATAACTTATTTTCGATTTGTTAATAAGATTAAAGGAATATTTTGGTATGGCAAACGATAAAGAATTCAACTGGCCTTTTGTACCAATTGTTTTTATTGCTTATCATAAGACTGTATCAGCATTAATTTGATGGCATGAGAGCTACAAGAAATGTAGCTATATAGCTATGGTATTCTTCTTCAATTTCATACACGATATGCATCATTTTAGAATTCGTTGGCGCTATGTGTGGTAACAGGATAGTTGAAGATGGGGAGGAATGTGATTGTGGTTGGGAAGCAGACTGTGTAGAAGGATGTTGCAACCCACAAGTGGCAGATCCTTCCCTTCCTGGCATTGAAACTCCGTGTACACGGAAGTCTACTGCAGTTTGCAGGTAATATACATAATTTTAATATAGACTTGTCATAAGGTATTTATATTAAACGACACACAATTATTAACCATTTATATTTCGTGATCTACCATAAGTTGTTAACAGTTTCTCTTCTAATTGCGATGTCTATCAAAATACACAAACTTGTCAGCCATTTCTGTCTGTCGAGAGACACAAAATTGTTGAGTATCTATAAACTTTAAATGCTAAACCAATCAAAAGGCATACAGTAATGTAATGTCTAAAATATATGCTTTCTGAACTCTTCACTGTTACATCAATTTGAGTTTAGCGCTGAAGCCAAAGATGTTTGCAATTGCTATAAATAAAAAGAAATGTTTCATTTGGGTTTAAAGACGCAACATGGGTATAAAAGGGAGGTAATGGCTGGTGGGTGGTTTCCCTTGATTTTTAAACTGTATTCAGCTCAGGGAGAGATTTTTAAAAGATATTTGATATTAAATGGTGTTTTTAATCACTGAAAAAAAGATCTGAATGAAGCTAGATTATTCTTTATCAGTACAGATAAGAAACTTCAAAATGTAAATATTCAATATTTTCAAAACATTTTATAACAGAAATTTGAATTAGAGGGAGGAGTTTACATGGTTAAAATTGAAAAAAAAGTGAAATATTTGTCATGTGTTAGGTAGATTCGTACTCACAATGGTGTTGTGAGGGACGGACTAGTGGTTACTAATTACAGAGCAGAATCGGGCTTCGTTGCGTAATGTTGATCGCCACTTTTGTCAAATTTAACTCGTTATATTTTAAAAAGGGATTTTATACTCAACTCCCAATTTTACCCCCGGTTTTTGCTACTTTTCAATAGAAAGATAGCCAAAAATAAACGAAATAAAAGACCAATATTGCTAAAGATTTTTCATTTACTCTTTATTTTACAATAATTTTACGTACATTTACAGCAAATATAACACAATAATACAAATAATGCTTCTCAAAACTTTAGAACGTTCTAAACTTTTTTCCCTTCATACTTTAGAACATTCTAAAGTTTTGGAGCGAAAATAATAAAATGCTCTAAAAGATTCTGTCCAAAATTTTAGAACGTTCTAAACTTTTCTCCCTTCGTACTTTAGAACATTCTAAAGTTTTGGAGCGAAAATAATAAAATGCTCTAAAAGATTCTGTCCAAAACTTTAGAACGTTCTAAAGTATGACGATAGAAAAGTTTAGAACGTTCTAAACTTTTCTCCCTTCATACTTTAGAACATTCTAAAGTTTCGGATAGAAAATGATAGAATGCTCTAAAAGATTCTGTCCAAACCTTTAGAACGTTCTAAACTTTTCTATCGTCATACTTTAGAACATTCTAAAGTATCGGATAGAAGATGATATAATGCTCTAAAAGATTCTGTCCAAAACTTTAGAACGTTCTTAACTTTTCTCCCTTCATACTTTAGAACATTCTAAAGTTTCGGATAGAAAATGATAGAATGCTCTAAAAGATTCTGTCCAAAACTTTAGAACGTTCTAAACTTTTCTCCCTTCATACTTTAGAACATTCTAAAGTTTCGGATAGAAAATGATAGAATGCTCTAAAAGATTCTGTCCAAAACTTTAGAACGTTCTAAACTTTTCTATCGTCATACTTTAGAACATTCTAAAGTATCGGATAGAAGATGATATAATGCTCTAAAAGATTCTGTCCAAAACTTTAGAACGTTCTAAACTTTTCTCCCTTCATACTTTAGAACATTCTAAAGTTTCGGATAGAAAATGATAGAATGCTCTAAAAGATTCTGTCCAAAATTTTAGAACGTTCTAAACTTTTCTATCGTCATACTTTAGAACATTCTAAAGTTTCGGATAGAAAATGATAGAATGCTCTAAAAGATTCTGTCCAAAACTTTAGAACGTTCTAAACTTTTCTATCGTCATACTTTAGAACATTCTAAAGTTTCGGATAGAAAATGATAAAATGCTCTAAAAGATTCTGTCCAAAACTTTAGAACGTTCTAAACTTTTCTATCGTCACACTATAGAACATTCTAAAGTTTCGGATAGAAAATGATAGAATGCTCTAAAAGATTCTGTCCAAAACTTTAGAACGTTCTAAACTTTTCTATCGTCACACTATAGAACATTCTAAAGTTTCGGATAGAAAATGATAGAATGTTCTAAAAGATTCTGTCCAAAACTTTAGAACGTTCTAAAGTATGACGATAGAAAAGTTTAGAACGTTCTAAACTTTTCTCCCTTCATACTTTAGAACATTCTAAAGTTTCGGATAGAAAATGATAGAATGCTCTAAAAGATTCTGTCCAAAACTTTAGAACGTTCTAAACTTTTCTATCGTCATACTTTAGAACATTCTAAAGTTTCGGATAGAAAATGATAAAATGCTCTAAAAGATTCTGTCCAAAACTTTAGAACGTTCTAAACTTTTCTATCGTCACACTATAGAACATTCTAAAGTTTCGGATAGAAAATGATAGAATGCTCTAAAAGATTCTGTCCAAAACTTTAGAACGTTCTAAACTTTTCTATCGTCATACTGTAGAACATTCTAAAGTTTCGGATAGTAAATGATAGAATGTTCTTAAAGATTCTGTCCAAAACTTTAGAACGTTCTAAACTATTTTCTCTTCCGATGATACTTTAGAACAGTCTAAAGTTTCGGATAGAAAATGGTAGAATGCTCTAAAAGATTCTCGCCAAAACGTTAGAACAGTCTAAACCTTTCTCCCATCATACTTTAGAACATTCTAAAGTTTCGGATAGTAAATGATAGAATGCTCGAAGAGATTCTGCCCAAAACTTTAGAACGTTCTAAACTTTTCTCCGTTGTTTTGTCAGATATCCAATCTGAAAATATAATACATGTACCATGAAAATGTAGTATCTCTAAATAGTTGATGTATTGAAATATTAACCATTGAGTTCTGGTACCGGACAAATTGATAGATTTGTCCATTATCTACTATTACTCGTAATCAACTTGCCAAGCGTATACATAAAATGACATTTAATCAATGCTGTTAAATATATATGAACTTATAAGTCATGCAGACTTAAATTCATTTTCTAGTTCATACAATTATTTTCCTAATTTATAGCACAGCAATTATGTTAAAACGATAACAGTACTTCGGACATGAAAAGTAACATTATCGTCGCATGTAAAGGTAGAAAAACAATATTATTTTTTCTATTCTGTTTTAACCATAAATACATCAGTAGTTCATACGATATTTTATTTATTACTTATATATCCAATGACATGGACTTAAGATGAAATTTTGAGTACTGATATAAATCTTAACAAAAGTCGAATACAAATATATAGATAGATACCTGAGTGTCCAGAATTATCCCATGTATGTTGTTATATATATATGTTCCGTATAAGTACATGCATAATATTAGCCTAATTTACTAACATGTTTTTGTCTCGACGTGTAACGTAGTAACTAAGGCTACAAATACCGCCAGTTCTGTTGAACGATAAGACGGTTAAGACCACGGGTGTCCTGGTGACGCTTACATTTTAGTAAATAGGGGTGTTATTTTCATGGACATAAAATTTATTTATAAATATGTTAAATTATAATTATTTCTTTTAAAGTTATCGTTTAGATGACAAAAGACAATGTTCATTCCCCCAAATAATACGGATCTACATAGGTATATTATGAATATATCAAACTTGATTACAACAGAATGATGCAAAACATGTGGTAATGAACTATTCCAAAACGTTTTAATTGTTGACTGTTGCGCCATGTGTTATCTGCTGTCTTGTCGTTTCGCGAAATTAACCGTGGATTGATTAAAAGATTTGTTGGACAACTGATTTTATTGTTATTTATGATGTGGAGATGAAAGGTTGATTCATACTGCTCAGCAAGAACACTAATTCAAGGTGAGTTAACTTTACGATGTTATTCATATGCATTTTCATGTGAATTTTAGATTATGTCGCACAAATGGAATTATCTATGTATTTCATCCATTTCTCTCTAGTGTTTTTTTTTCGTAGGCCTTATCTAGAATCTTCTCAAAATAAAACAGTAAGATGGAGCAGCAAATGAACGTTTAAAACATATGGAGTGTAAACCATTTATCTTGTCAGCTAAATGTATTACGTTTCTTTTCTTCTTCTTCTCTATTCATTAATGAATTATACTAATTTATACCCGTTTTTACAAAAAACCTATGTAAATATCTTTTGTTAATTTAGTTAAACATGCAATATGTATGCAACATATCTGGGGAAAAAAATAAATGATTTGTCCTGTTCTGTCCTATAATATTTTATAGTATCTTTGATTTTGTTTGGCGACCTGTTTCTTCCAAACATGATAATCCGAAATAATCTATATAGTGCAATAACTATATTACCATATAATTCAATAAAAGGTAAACACGCTTAAGACATTCCTCTTTAAGTTTTATTCACATGAAGAAAAAATAATAACCCTTTCATCCATAAATACGCATGATAGCTTTAACGGGGTAGCTAATTAGCGGTAGCGCTGAAAAGGCCTTCATGAGACTTATAAAGAAGTAATACAATGAGGACAGAACATAATAATTCACTTTTCCCAGATATGTAACAGGCATATTGCATGGGCAACAAATACAATACAAAGATCATAACGAAATAGGCAAATTAGTTTTAGAATCCAGCTTCCGTACTTCTGTCACATGTTCAACAATACATATGTGTAAAATCATGTTTACGATATGTTCTAGTCAGACATACATATATTTTATTTAAGACGGTTCGCAAAAAGAATTATTGTGCTTGGCCTATGAAAATATTATTCCCCATCCACTTATTTAAAAAGATATATTTATCTCATAGATTGACAATGTCTGACGGCGAAGTTACATAAATTTGTAAAATTAAATGCGATTTTTTCTGACCACTAAAGGAAAGAAGTGTATAGCGCATGTGCCAACCAGTACTAATGAAGAATCATTGAACCAGAACGTGTTTCTCAAACAGATGCGATATAATCTACTAATCGTTTCATTGATCGTTAATTGCATAACTTTAATTGGCGTATTGTAATAATACGCGTGTCATCAATCGATTTCATACAGATAAGATATACAACTGCCACAATTGAAGTTAATGACAGATTAGTGTTGAGATAATTAAGATGGGTTATGGGAGAAAAGAAACCCTGTACTTAATATTGAAACTGACTCAATCGAAATGGCAGACATGTGGTAAACATTAACACAATTTATAATTTTGTAAATTAATGTAATTTCAAATTCTAATTTGTGATAATTTATGCATCTCAAAATAAATGAGAAAACCAAATGAAATGTAAAGGGATTAAATCGGTCATCTCATTTTAAATATCCCATTTAAGTTTACATGCAATATTGATTATTTTTCACTAATCATAGCATAAAATTAATAAAATATTGCGTTATCAAAACAGTTATAGCATTCAATTTATAGTTGTATGATTGTATATTACGACTATAAATATAGTTTGAGATATAATTATATTAATTTGATGTGTTAAGTAAATGAAATATTAATCGAAATCTAGATATACCTGTAAGTACCCCATCCCTGAATAAGACCGACAGCGCGGGTCCTTTCATCAATGGACATCAATCCCATTTTGTGTTTTTCTTTAATGTGGCTGAACACTCTATCGAGTTCAAAAATATTTCGAAGATTCATACGTACCACGTGCTGCACGTGCAAAAATTAACCGTTTTACATCAATAGAGTCGTAACGGGATAAAAAATCAATAAAACACATTTTCATGTAGTTTGACTTGTATATACCCGAGGGTGTATAATTATGTTCAATGAATAAAAGTACCATGAAACTATTTAATTTATGAACTAATTAAGGTGTACTTGTCAATTGATTAATCTGTGTTGTTTACTTCATAAGTTATAGCTATTTATTCATTAAGTATGTTGATCTGTTGTTTTATTTTATGTTTATATGCACTTGCTACCAACAAGTCACGACAGTTTCGATCTTTCCGTGTTGAAATTATTAAATGATTAAATATCATAAAGATACTAATGTATGTATATTAAAAATGGTTTATCACTAATTAATGTGTCTAGTCATTGGCGTTTGCATCCCACCAGTGCTGATTTATGGGTGTAACAAGTGGCAATCATGTTGATAGTTACACCCTTATTCATTTACATGAAACATAATACATTTAAGTTTACAAAGCATTAAAGTTCGGAATCACGCAAACAATATTTATGACATATCATTGCAGGTGGCCCACACTAAACAAGTTTGATAAATTACTTGAATCAAAAGATAATTCAAACAATATTATAACTTTTGTGATATCTTGCCTAAACTGGTTCCCATTCTATATAGCAATGCACAGACAAGATTAAGTCAATGGGACCCAGTTTAATACAGGCCTTTTATTAAAGTTGGTTTATATGCTCTTCTTTAGGAGATCATAAAAGCGCACAGGTCTGCTGCATCCGGGTAGTATTTTGCTTTAATGATCGATACAAATAGTATGAAAACCAAAAACAGGGACTCTGCCTCTTTTTCATTTGATCTAAGCAACGTCTGTAGCTTTGATAAGTTGGTGTCAGCAAATAGTCAAAATCATACTCTGTGTGACATGATCCTTACTGATAGCAAACAAAACCGACAAAAAACAGTAAGCGGTCGAATATATTTATACCACCCGTTGTTTTATGGATCTATGTAGCATTGTTTTCATAGCTATCTATGCGTCCAACAAGTTATATATTAAAGCAGATAATCCGAAAAGTACACTATGTGTCAATTAATGGTTTACATAAGTGACCAATAATTATAATTATGTCCATAATATTTTGTAAAACCTTGCTTGATGTATGATGAAAAAAATCAGAATAAAAAATAAAATTACTGACCAGTCCAAAATTCCAAAAACATTTGTTTTATATTGACCAACTTCTATTTCGATTCAATAATTCTACCACATTTCAATAAACTCCAGATTTTTCAACATAAAAGTAAATTTCGATATCAAGTCAAGTCAAGTCAAGTCAAGTCAAATATTTTATTGGCTTTTAACTTTGACAGTTCATCGCCAAATGAATTAAATTATTTACATTTACATTGGCGGTACAATGATCTTATCGGATAATCAATAATTTTATTATGATAGTTTGGTTTGTCTCGAGACACCATCATCGGAAATACTAACCACGGTCCGAAGAATTCCGAATGCTTCTGATTTCGATAAGGGCGATAACCTACTACCTGAAAAAGGCCTATAAAACGGATTTTTTAAGTTCGGTTTTATTTTCATGCTTAATTATTTGTACATGTGTATTGAATTCAGATCAGTGTGAAGTAACACGGCTGTCACTGGAATGCTGAGACGAACAAGGATACCTGGTAGAAAAGAACGTCGTGGGTGCTAGAATAACTTCAGTAAGTTATAATTTCGTTATATAACAATTGTAATTGACAAATCGCTTGTCTATTCGCAAATACGTTGGCTAGTTTCTCTATATGTGCAATTAAGATGTTTATTTCAATTCATCAATTACATTAAATACATCTCGACAACATATTTTGATCTTAATTGGTCTAAATATAAGATATATGGCATTTCCGTAAGTGAGAAATACGCGTCGTACATAAGATTAGAGTTACAATTTTGGGTTATTTGATTTTCGGTCACTACTTCTACTACACGAGGTACTTGTTTTCTCAGAATTGTAGACAAATACCTAGGAGTTCTGATTGACAATTGGTATGCTGGACTGTGATGCATGTAGTTAGTTATAAGTTATACAGTGCAACCTCTCAAAAGCGACCCTCTGTAGAGCAACAACCTCTCTCTAACAACACCTACTAAAAAATTAACCTCTGTAGAGCAACAGCCTCTAAACAATGGCCAATATTTGCAACTCCCACAGTGTGTTGCTCTACAGAGGTTGTACTGTATAATATACATTATCACTTTATATGGTAAATTGCTGCAGTACTGTTATAATACATAGATTCGTCATATTACGATATACAGTGATTATTACTGCATATAAATACCACGATTATACTTAAAATTGATTTACACTCTCAATTTCAGATTGCCATACTCTCTAAAATGAGAATAAAGTAGTGGAGAAGTCATTGTCCTTGACATTGTACGTTCTTATCTCTCCGATTCAACGAAACACCACATACCAAGAAATTACTTTCCTATCACAGACTACCAAATCGTTAAGTAACCACCTTGCTGCAATGTGATTACACAACTATCTTAATTTGAAATAAGTTATTTCTAAAGTTAATTATTTTTAATGTTCTGTTGGAGTCCAACCAAGTATGCATTACGGGTATTTAGTTTACACGTATTAATATAGACTTGGATATGTTTGTAGTCAGATGCATCTGTATGACTGTGAAAAGAATTTATCTATAATTTGAGTTGTATTGCATGTTTTAACTTTTACTACCAATTAATTGTTATCCATTGATTGAATGAACCTCATTATGTAAGCATCTTTAACAATGCAAAGTATGTGCTTAAATTGTTCACACATTTAGTTGATGTGTCAAAATGATCTTACTTGTTTTATCAGGATATAAGACCATTTTTTATCAGATATAGGAACATTCTAAACGATAAAAAATTATTTACAAATAAATTTAAACATTATCTTTGGAAATCTTTTTATAATATTTCCGTTCTAAAATCTCGGACGAGTTCGATATTAGGCCATTTGGGGTCAAAAACTAGGTCACCAGGGCCAAATAAGGGAAAACTTTGTGAACACTTTAGAAATCACTGTTTTGACTTTATCTTCATGAAACTTTGTCACAATGTATATTTTAATAATATGTAGGTCAAGTTTGATAATGGGTCATTTCTGTAGTAAAATTAGGTCACTAGGGCAACTTGCTGGAAAACCTTGTTAACACTCTAGAAGTCACTGTTTTGATTGGATGATCATGAACCCTTGTCAGAATGTTTGTCTTCATAATACCTTGGACGAGTTCGAACATGGGTCATCTTGGGTCAAAAACTAGGTCGCTAGGTCAAATCTTATGAAAAACCATGTTAACACTGTAGATTTCACAGTTAGGAAAACTTTGTTAACACTGTAGATGTCACAGTTTTAATTGGATCTTCACCAAACCTTGTCAAAATGTTTGCCTCAATGATATGTGGGTCAAGGATGAACATGGGTCAGCCGGGTTCAAAAACTGGGTCTCAAGGTCAAATCTTAGGTAAAAATCTTGTAAAAGCTCTAAATGTCATGGTTTTGATTGGATCTTGAAAACCTTATTAACACTGTAGATGTCAAATTTTGATCGTATCTTCACCAAACCTAGTCAGACTGTTTGTCTTAATGATATGTAAGACAAATTCGAACATAGGTCGTCTGGGGTCAAATACTAGGTCACCGGTTCAAAACAATGTTTTAATGAGAGAACAGTGATTGTCATGTGAGCGATATAGGGCCATCTTGGCCCTCTTGTTTTCTATTCGGACATCAATTATTTTAGATGCGAAAGTTTGGAATATTATCAGTTTAATTCACCGTATTTTAGTCTGTTCTAATATTTTCGTCGGCTTTTAGACCTAAATTTAGTACATGTACATCATACAATTGTTCGAATGTACTATAATGTTCTCCCATCATATTTTAGAACATTCTAGAATTTTTACTTCTTTGCTACGAAATTTAAGAATATCCTAAATCATATCATATCCGAGCATTTAGAATGTTCTAAAGTAACGAGAATGAAAAATTTAGAACGTTCTACAGTTCTTTTAAAGCATTCTATTATTTTCGATCCGAAATGTATAATATTCTGAAGTTTGACGGGAGAAAAGTTTAGAACGTTCTAAAGTTTTGGACTGCATCTCTTAAACTACAATATTATTTTCGCTCCGAAACTCTAGAATTTTCTAAAGTATGAAGGGAGAAAAGTTTAGAACGTTCTAAAGTTTTGGACAGAATCTTTTAGAGCATTCTATCATTTTCTATCCGAAACTTTAGAATGTTCTAAAGTATGAAGAAAAAATAGTTTAGAACGTTCTAAAGTTTTGGACAGAATCTTTTATAGCATTCTATCATTTTCTATCCGAAACATTAGAATGTTCTCAAGTATGAAGGGAAATTTTTTTAGAACGTGCTAAAGTTTTGGACAGAATCTTTTAGAGCATTCTATCATCTTCTATCCGAAACTTTAGAATGTTCTAAAGTATGACGATAGAAAAGTTTAGAACGTTCTAAAATTTTGGACAGAATCTTTTAGATCATTCTATCATTTTCTATCCGAAACTTTAGAATGTTCTAAAGTCTGACGATAGAAAAGTTTAGAACGTTCTAAAGTTTTGGACAGAATCTTTTAGAGCATTCTATCATTTTCTATCCGAAACTTTAGAATGTTCTAAAGTATGAAGGGAAAAAAGTTTAGAACGTTCTAAAGTTTTGGACAGATTCTTTTAGAGCATTTTATTATTTTCGCTCCAAAACTTTAGAATGTTCTAAAGTATGAAGGGAAAAAAAGTTTAGAACGTTCTAAAGTTTTGGACAGAATCTTTTATAGCATTTTATTATTTTCGCTCCGAAACTTTAGAATGTTCTAAAGTATGAAGGGAAAAAAGTTTAGAACGTTCTAAAGTTTTGGACAGAATCTTTTATAGCATTTTATTATTTTCGCTCCAAAACTTTAGAATGTTCTAAAGTATGAAGGGAAAAAAAGTTTAGAACGTTCTAAAGTTTTGGACAGAATCTTTTATAGCATTCTATCATTTTCTATCCGAAACTTTAGAATGTTCTAAAGTATGAAGGGAGAAAAGTTTAGAACGTTCTAAAGTTTTGGACAGAATCTTTTAGAGCATTCTATCATTTTCTATCCGAAACTTTAGAATGTTCTAAAGTATGACGATAGAAAAGTTTAGAACGTTCTAAAGTTTTGGAAGCATTCTATCATTTTCTATCCGAAACTTTAGAATGTTCTAAAGTATGAAGGGAGAAAAGTTTAGAACGTTCTAAAGTTTTGGACAGAATCTTTTAGAGCATTATATCATCTTCTATCCGATACTTTAGAATGTTCTAAAGTATGACGATAGAAAAGTTTAGAACGTTCTAAAGTTTTGGACAGAATCTTTTAGAGCATTCTATCATTTTCTATCCGAAACTTTAGAATGTTCTAAAGTATGAAGGGAGAAAAGTTTAGAACGTTCTAAACTTTTCTATCGTCATACTTTAGAACGTTCTAAAGTTTTGGATAGAAAATGATAGAATGCTCTAAAAGATTCTGTCCAAAACTTTAGAACGTTCTAAAGTATGAAGGGAGAAAAGTTTAGAACGTTCTAAAGTTTTGGACAGAATCTTTTAGAGCATTCTATCATTTTCTATCCGAAACTTTAGAATGTTCTAAAGTATGACGATAGAAAAGTTTAGAACGTTCTAAAGTTTTGGAAGCATTCTATCATTTTCTATCCGAAACTTTAGAATGTTCTAAAGTATGAAGGGAGAAAAGTTTAGAACGTTCTAAAGTTTTGGACAGAATCTTTTAGAGCATTACACAATCTTCTATCCGATACTTTAGAATGTTCTAAAGTATGACGATAGAAAAGTTTAGAATGTTCTAAAGTTTTGGACAGAATCTTTTAGAGCATTCTATCATTTTCTATCCGAAACTTTAGAATGTTCTAAAGTATGAAGGGAGAAAAGTTTAGAACGTTCTAAAGTTTTGAGAAGCATTATTTGTATTATTGTGTTATATTTGCTGTAAATGTACGAAAAATTATTGTAAAATAAAGAGTAAATGAAAAATCTTTAGCAATATTGGTCTTTTATTTCGTTTATTTTTGGCTATCTTTCTATTGAAAAGTAGCAAAAACCGGGGGTAAAATTGGGAGTTGAGTATAAAATCCCTTTTTAAAATATAACGAGTTTCAATGTTTTATGTTTATATGTGAGTGTTATAGTGCATACTTCGGTACCCGAATAGTCACTGTATTATGTTCAGGTATCACTATAATCATAACAGACGAAAACGGCGTGTTAAGGCCAAATTGACTACTAAATAAAATAAAACAATCGATCAATTTCTATTCCTTCTGTATTGAATGACTAAACTGTGCTGATTGTTTTATTCATTGGATGATGGTAGTGTATAGCACTACAGCTGTATCTATAAAACAATGAATAGAATAGAATAAAATGGTACCGAATTTCTACGCCTCCGTTAATTGATGACCTGCCTTAAGCAGCCAATTTGGTCATTCCCATTGACAGATTGAACTTTATTTTAACAGCATTTTAATGGAGTTTATCTTGTGTATTTTAGTCCGAGCCAGGGAGAATGTTGTGAAGACAATTGCCAGTATTCGGATGTTTCCGTAAAGTGTCGACAATCATCGGACTGTCTTGGAGAAGCTTTTTGCTCATATCCTTGATTTCATCAAGCTATGTTTTACTGGAATTTGTTTGAAATCTGTTCATTCTTTTTTTGTTTACTATTGTTTGAACATTACTTAAGTAAATATAGAAAAAAATAATACAGAATTAATCATTTACGGCTAGACCGAAGAATTAGAAGGATATTGATATTGTGCTCGTTCACGAAAATTTAAAACAGTCATTTTACGAAAAAAAGGCCGATTAGTGTATTGAATTGTATTAAACATTTACTTTAGTATCTGTCCATCTCTTTGGTATTTCCAGTGATAAGTGCCAGGCTAGGCAACGAAATTTCTTTTAACTGTACCTTTGAGAATGACCGTTGCTAGGCGGTACTGTTCGAGAGACTATGACTTGTCATCCATTGTCATGTATGTTTCCGTATATTACTAGTAGATGGGTTGTGTAACTGAGGGTTTTTGGGAAGATGGGATATTTTTCAGCGTAGCTGTCTTATTCTCAGTGTTGACATAATTTCTGAGCAGAAAAATACGTGTGTACATTTGAAATTGGTTGGAAGTTTCGACCAGTACCAGCAGTATTTTCCCGTGTGACTCCTTCTAATATAACTAAACTCAGTTTGAACAAATTACTGGATATAAAGCAAACTTTCATTTTTCATCTTCACGCTGTTCATCTTTTTTTAAACATTATTTTCTTGTTTCTATTCATATCTACATGTATGTAATATCAAACGGAATAAAAATAATTCCATAACCATTTTTACTGGAACATCGTCAACTTGCCCAGTATCTGAACATGCAGTCAATGGGACAGAATGTGGATCTGCTGATGAGCTTAGAGTTTGTTATAACGGGGTAAAACATTTCAATATCTTCATATATGTGTTATCTTTGTGTATACAGGTGAATACAAAGGGGTATGTCACGAAAAAAAATATTTTTTCCATGTAACCCATATATATATAGAAGGGAAAATTCGAATTGTCGAAGTTCTTTCCCTTCTATATATATATGGGTTACATGGAAAAAAAAAATTTTGATTTTTTTTTCGTGACAATCCCCTTTGGGTGAATGGTGGTCGAGGAGTAACTAAGGGTGAATGGTGGTCGAGGGGTAACTAAGGGGTGGACGGTGGTCGATGGGTAACGCGCTCGACTACTGAACATTAGACAGATCGTGGATTCGATTCTTGGCTCCGCGTTTCAATATTTCAGAGACTCTGTCCTCATACCAACTACCGAGTCAAGTACTGTCTTGAAAATCACATGAAAAATGTCGAAGCGTGTGTCAGTGCTTTACACCGGGCAAAAACTATTAGAAAAGAATAGGAATATAAATGCCCGGTTCCCTTGTATATCATTTCCTCTCTCTCTATGACGACTCAGAAATTACCATAGATGTCGAATGTTTTTTTAAACAACATATGAATATGAAAAAATATGATAAGTTTGATTTATATCTGTCCGATGTTAACTCAAGTTAAGCTATACTTTAGATTGCTATACACTTGATGTGCTGTTATAAAAGATGTATTGAAATAAGGCGAATTAATGCTGTGACGAGCTTTAAGCGAATGTTCGTTATATCGAACTATTAAACTATGAAAGTTCCGTTTTTTCTGATTATTTGTACAAATTGAAGTCGACAAACCAAAACAAACTCCGCCATTTTGACCTTTATGTCGATATTTGTTAATCAAAGTATTTTCTCAAATTCCTTTGTTACTTGATTGGAGAAGGTTTTAGATTACAATTCTTAGACCACAGTTGAATCAAACTGACATATCACTGCACAGAAGAAGTGTTTACTAAATCTCGTAGATCACAGTTAGCAGCTGTAAAAACATACCGCATTCATGTACAGTATTTAACCTGTGATCTCTCGTGACGGTTGTCTGTGAAATTTTACGGCTCCTAGACAACGGTAACTCGTGATCTATCCTGTACTTCAGGACCAGACATTTTGACAATATATGGTATATCTCACGTTGAGATTGCAAATCTCTTCAGATAATCGAATTTTCTATGTTGACAGGAATGTTCCGGATCTGTTTGTTTGGCACACGGACGAGAACCATGTTATTGTACAGCGCCATCTAGCGATGATTGGAAAAACAAATTACTCTGCTCCGTATGCTGTATGGATGGGGACGTTTGCAAGTAATTAATCTATTCTGCCTAGAAACAATGAATGTCTATTGAAATTTGATAAACTCATCTTTGGTTTCAAATCATTCCGCTTTAGTAAATCAAAGTCGTCTTCCTAAACAGGCGCATATAGTCACTTATTATTCATTCGTTTTATTTGGTCATAGTTCCAGGGGAGATAAGGTTTTGTCCAACATTTTTATAAGTTTTTCTAGATGGATTTCGGGGCAAGTTATATTTTGGGATAGATGGAATTTTGTGCATATTTTTTTAGAAATCCTTTTAATGTATACTAAAGATTAGTTTTTCAAAATATCCTTATTTCAGACCATCAAACGAACTAGCGGATATTCCAGACGGGGATGTTCTTGCTGGGACACCGTGTAACGAATTTCGTGGATACTGTGACGTGTTTCAGATTTGTAGAGTGGTATGTTACTACATGTTTAACTTTCTAAAGAAACACATACACTTTTAATATGTGTCGTGGGAATGGCCTCGACCCAATGTCACACATGGGGCTAATAAATGGGGTTTACCATTGAAAACCTAAACAAAGTTAAAAGTTTTGTATCTGTAATTACTCAGCGGCAATGAGTTTAAAGCTTCTGTAACTTTGCTACAGACTATTCCAAGGCCCACCTACCGGAAGACTCATTGTTCCCCCTTCACGTGTAGAGCAGGTCTTGTGTTAGTTGTTGTTGGGAAAACGGACTTTTTGTATGTATTTTATAGGAATCATTTCCTTATCTAATTTTGTATAAACGATTATTTCAATATTCATCATTCAACAATATTTTAATTGTTTATTTCTCAGGTGGACCCCGAGGGACCCTTAAGCAACCTAAAAAAGTTATTCCTCTCCGGGGAAGCCCTTGAAGCTGTGAAGGAATTCTTCACTGAACACTGGTATGTTGGAGTTGGCATCGGCGTAGTTATGATCTTGTCAATTGTAAGTAATTAAAGTTTTATGTTGGTGAAAGGACAAAAATCAATGTTATTGTATCATAAACAATACTTTCAAATCTGTGATCAAAACCAATAATATTGAAAGCAAAATTTTGATTTTATAAGAAATTCAGCTGTATTCGAATGTTCATATTGATAAATCATCCAAGAGTGATCGTTTGTAAATATGGTGATCTTTATGCACTCGTGTGGTCGTTCGATCATGATTGACTGCATAAATAAGGGGGATGATACAATTAACATTGTTTATAAGAAAAATTATTAGTACATTGCATGGTAACGGGTTTCACATTTTACTCTCACTTCAAACGAATAATCTAATATTTAATACTAATATTTTTTAGTCTTTCTGAATTCAAATATAACAGTGTTTGACTTTAAAGTGATGTTAAATGATATTATTAAATAACTATTTATTATCAGCCTTGTAACTTGTTAACTGCCTGGCATAATAATACAGTGGCATTTCCATTAAGCGGGCCAATATCTATATCACTTTCCGGCCCCAAAAATGGATACAAATTAAAAAGTATAGGTTCGCGGGAAAAATTAGGGTAGTCGGGTATTACCATAACCAAAAACATATATTTTCATGCCTAATTTGGATTTATTTTCACAGGTTCTTGTCATAAAATTTTGCTCAAAGTCGCATAATCCCCCTAAAGACAAGGATAGAGTTCTACCTCTGGATAAATTGGATGCACAATCAGCGTCACCAAGACGTAACCAAATCTCACCTGACACATATATGTAACCAGCAATTCACAGAACAGCACAACCTGACTTAGTGACCATCTGAATATAATTCCGCCTTTTCACAGCAACCACTTATTATGTCATGGACTGGTTTCCAATATTATCTATTATTATTATTATTAAGAGTGTGAGACAGTCTGTCTCACTATGACAAACACTCAATGCATTGTAAAAATTCAGAGGCGGCCCATGATTTCAAGCTGGAGGGGGGGGGGGGGGTGATATTTGGAATAATAGGCAGTGGTGGCCGATATTTCAGTTCTATCCATGGTCGAAGACTTTCAGATGAGTGCCGGGTGCGTCCGCCTGCCCACGGAATCCGCCTCTGAAAACGTCTTATTATCTAGGTATCAGAATACTTATATTTCACACCAATCTGTGATGATTACGTTGTTATTGTTAGTACTATATGCAATTACTCTTCGATATATATTTGCCGCGATGATGTTGTGACGTATAAATTTCTCGGAAGTTAGATCATGCGCAAATTCAGCATTTCCAATGAATGTTCTTATGTCATGCTCTGATTAGGCTGAGATGGTGACGTCATAACTTTTGGAAATAATACGTGACTGTGTTGATGATAATGAAAAGTTCAGCTCGTAAATTGAAGCAATAACATGACAATCTACAAAAATTGTTGAATACGTTTATCAGTTCATATAAAGTATATACATATACAGTGCAACCTCTCCAGAGCGTCCCCTTTCTTAAGCAACAACCACCCAACAGCATGATTGTTTCCCACTTTACGATTTATTTAAGACTTTAAAATAACCTCTTGAGAGCAACAACGTCTCAACGACAGCATAGGTCTACTTCTCTCAAAGGATCTTGCTTTGAACAGGTTGCACTGTATACTAGTATGTATCGAAGAGTCACTAGTTGTGTAAATTATGTTTATCTAATGATATAATTATGGAAGCCAGTATTTTTTCTATGGATTGTCTCCCTTGAACGGTAATCTCCTAGACGGTATCATGGTGGCCTTATAAAGTCTGTGATATTTAATGTTTTACATTGTTTTTAATTTTGTACTACCTTATTATTCCAAAATAACCGTCCGCACTTTGACATATTGGCTTTGACCAAAATATCTAGCTCTATTTAGTAAATACACTAAATACCTTGTTTCCGCTAACACTCAGAAAAATATATTGTGATATGTAGGTAAGGAGTTTTTTTTTCATATAAAATGAACTTCTAAAGCATGTCAACTTATTAAATGTTTTAATGATTAAGAAAAACAAAATAATGTCATTTTCGGTTTTGTAAAATACAACAGCAATGAAACTACCGGAAAGATATTTGACCGAGATCAAATGGTCTGTGGTCTGCAGCAAAAATATTATGTCCCGGTTAGCGGAATCCAGGAATACTTTTTAGCCTTAATACGATCAATATAATATATATTTATTATATAATTTAACGTTTAAAACTTATTATTATCAAAAGGCAGTATTGTTCAAAATCAACTCTTATTCTGTTGTGCAAGTATTAAGACAAATAATGTGTAAATATTGTTGAAATATGTTGTAGAATATTGTGATATCTATTTGTAATAGTCAAATCTGTGTTAACGGCCATCCTGTGTATTAAGGCCATTAAAAACGACATTTATTATTTCGAACAATATGCCATCCAAAAAGGCCACCTGGTCTGGGCCCATACGAATATAGGTTAACAAAACAATTCCTTGGCGAACCATGCCGTTTTATTTTCTTGTACCACGATAACAACATGAGATTATCCGAATATAGAAACTACTTGGTTCTAACTTTAATCGAATAAAAAGAACATGTTCTGAGATTTGACCGACGTGTAGGGGCCAGCTAACCACAACCTGTCAATTAAGCTCACATTTTGTCTTTTCAAAGGGTGGCCATTGTTCACAAGTTTGACAGTACTTTTAATGTATTACAAAATCCTACATTACGTAACTATGTTATAATATGTTTACTCCTGTAAAAAGTGTATGAAAGTTACGATCTGTTTTCGATGGCGAACAAATGTCTTTGATTAAATTAAGGTGTCAGTCATCGGGTTGAATATACTAAGAACGAACAACATAATCTGTAAGAAAGAAACATCAATTCGACGCCATCTTGAATCAGCTGAAAACGAGGCTTATAGTCCGGAAGTACGTAATGATGTTCATAGAAGTTCAAGGTCACATGACGGAGGTTTTATTCAGAAATTACCACCAATACTTGAAGATGATTTTCCGAATTCAAATATTAAAACAATTGTGGTTTACGGACGGAAAAACAACCACATTGAATCCGGCAGAAATTTTAATCGAAGTCTGAATGAAACACCACACAATCAGTTGCAAGATCTAAGGTCGTATGTCCCTGACTGGGTTAAGAAAGAAGGCGAGCACTTGGGTTTTGTTTCCGGACCTATGCGTGACAAAAGTTTGGTCAAGATACACGTAAATAGTGGGCCTTCACTATTTGTCAGAAGCCCAAACGAGCATCCAAACGTTGGAGAGTTGTCCGTCTTTCTATCCCCACGTACAAGTATGACCGACCTCAGTCAACTCTCTCGAGGTGTCACATGTTTAACAGATTCCACAGATAGCGGATTTTAGATGAGCGCAAAATCTGAGACAAGCTTAAAATCGGCCCCACATGATGGCAATGTGTTCAGTAAATACACCGATATGGACGAATGAATATCATTATTGACGTAGGCCTATATTTGGAACAAAATTGTTACAGCCCGAAAAACTATGGTTCAAAATAGATGTTCCTGTTCATGCAAAATATTGTTGATATCGCCGAGATAATCTATTTTTCTGGAGGCATTATTTTTTTAGAATTTATGCAGTATACAGAATATCGTTATACACATATGCATTGTATTTTCAGTAAATTTATTAGTTTGAGTTCAATAAATAAATTATAGGTAAATGTTTATTTTCTATCAGTGTTCCTTTGAAGAACACCGCCCTTAGTGATTATAAGGACGTAATAATAACAATATTTATTAATAATATATGTATACAAACGTTTATTACAATAAACCCTAATGGACAAATTGTGTTAAAATTTGGCATATATAAGGGTGAATGCTTTACTCACACACACTATAAAGGAAAATTACTTGTATATTATTAACTGTATTTCTAATTCAACAAACAATTTCTATGCATCTATTTGATTGAAATAGAGTACAAATATACTTTAAAGGACCAAATTTCTTCAATTTTATCGCGATTTGGAATTGTTTTTATCTAATTTCCAAAATTAGTTAAGAAGGGAGACGATCCAATATATGATTGACGAAAAAAACATCCATAAAATATACATACTTTTTAAACTACAAAGAATAACACAATATATAATACTAAACAACATAAAATGAAAAAAGAGCAGTATCCTAGCTACATTTTAATACGCTTTTTAAATTATCAAAATGGACCATAATTAAGAGTCAAAAGTACACAAAAATTTCAGGCGTTTAAACAATAATCCCTAATAAAATATATATTAAGACACAGTTTTCTTGAATGATTAATTGTTTTTTTCACACCATACTAGTTAATATACGAGGATGTGAATTAATACATTAAAAATATATTTTTCATTATATTTACCCAAACTAGCACTGAATACATGTTCGCGTAATGAAGGGTAAGCGAATACTCATTCCCCCATAATATTAAAGTCCCATTAGCTTTTTGGATGTTAAAATTAAAGTAGGTCTTATTATATCTAGAAAGATGTCTTATCAGTGAAAATGACTTTTACTTGCAATTAAAACAGTCCGAAATTTTCTTTTTTACTCATGAAGTACGTATAGAAATATAGAACAGTATTTTTTCAATGATATTGCAAAAAAAAATAAGAAAAAGCACCTGACAACATTTTAAGCACAACGAGATGTGGCTAAAGAAAGGCTTTAATTATAATATGTAAATATTGTTTTAGAGCAAATGAAATATATTTCTTATATTTTAGCATCATTTTATCTATTGTTCTGTATTGCTAAATTCAAAAAGCTTATGGGCCTTTAATTAGTTGGTTTACAGAAGACCAAACAAATATATTTTTTTCAAATCGCTTGCAATGGACTGTGGGTTTATTTAAGTATATAATTAAGGTTTAAGATTTAATCTATAAATTCGTGAAACTTGATATGACCAGTCAGCCTGTCACGTTACCTTAACGAACACCTACAATTTGCTACCACAGACTTTTCTGGAAGAAATTGTCAAAAACAAAAAGCACAATGTTCAGAATAAATAAATAAACTGATGGTTTACAACACAAACATGAAGGGACTTATGATGTGAAGCTATCACTTGTCTATGGTAATATGCTGCAATCAACGGTGTAATTCAGACACTTTTGTTTTCGTTAGTTGTGAATATCCCCTATAAACGGAATGATAAGAAATATATGCAGACAAAATTAAACATGACAATTATATAAATTATTACAAATGTGTATGCATTGATATACTCGTAACATTTCTTGGTGTAATCGTTAATGAATTGCCAGCAATACAACACGGAACACTTAATTTCACGAAAAAAATAATAACTACTATATCAGCTGGATCTACATACAACTGGACAACAATTTATAATCTGTGCAGACTAAGGCCCAAAAAGCGTTTGTTTCTAGCTACGATAATTTTTCACCATGACCCTATACTTTTATTGGGCCCGAGGAACGGTAAATAAACTTGTTTAGGTTTTTATCTTTCCGCATGCCTCCAAGATGTACTTTCTTACTTATTTTTTTTCTGCATGTAGTCAGAAACAAACAAAGTTTATTTATGCCAAACCTCTGAACTAAGAATACTAACGTAAAAGAAGAAAAATGAACAATGTTTTCCTGAGCTTTTTATATACTGTACATTTATGATCCTTCCCATACAAAATAGCAGGAGGAAAGAATTTGTCTCAAGAGATTGATAAATAACTGCTACATACTTACTTCTCATTTTTGCTAACTTTAAAGAATTCTTCCACATATTCAGATCTACCCAATAACTCCACGAATTCTTCATCATGAGTGATAATCACAAGTTGAAAGTTTTTTTGATGCATGCGACCCTTGATGATTCTAGAAACACGAAAACAATTCAAATGCTAGTAAAATTGCAGCATATAAAGTTCATTAGTGAATACCTTATTGTCTACAAACCTACTATTCAAATTAAAACAGGATTGTGATGAAATTAACCATGCAACAAAAACAGATGCCGTCCATAAAAAACAATAGTTAAACCGTGTGCATGTAGGTAGGTATTTTGTTGCATTTAGTAGTATACACTTGTACTGAAAAACACTGAAAGTAAGAATGTTTTCGGGTCAAAACCATTTAACAGATTTTGAGTCTGGTTATGTTTAAATGAGTTGGTTGCGTAACCAACACATGTAATGATGGCTCAAAGATCCATCATTGCATAAACATGAAAAACAACTACTGAATAGAAATAATCTGTTACAAAACAGTAGAAACAAAATATATTTTATGAAAAAGATAAGCGATTTGATACAAACACAGTCCTGTTAACATTAAGTGTTCCAAAAGCATTTTGATCAAACACTTACTCAACTAGTCCACTGGCGAAGCTTTCAATATTTTCTCGATCTAAGTTTGTCGTTGGTTCATCTAATGCCAAGATACCGCAATTTAGACAGAATATCTCAGCTAAAGCTAGTCTAATAATGAGTGAAGCAAGCACCTGAAATGGAAAGAAGAAAAATCATCTGTAAAATACACACCATCTATGTCAGCTGACTCATTCGGTAAGCTAAAAGAAAGATTATGACTAATAAGAAATCAAATATAAGTCATTAGAGGGAAAATATTTCGTACATACCTTTTGACCAGAACTACATCGGTTTCTCATGTCTATAACAACATCTCCAGGCTTTATCATCACTACACGGTAATTGTATGTCTTACGCTCCATCTTGGTGTCTGATTCATCTTCATCTGAACGTATCTCAATAGCGTCAATATCTGAAACAATGATAACATGAATTTAAGATGACAGTCAGGTAATCTACATAAACTGGAGCTATCACTGAAGGTGATGAATACCGCCAGATGCCGCCTTGACAACGGTAATTAAACGGTCATTTTATCATATTTATTTGAATACCTGCAAATAATTGCTGATACACTTTCTATATATACATAATGATAACAGAAAAAGGGTCGAAACTCATTAAAATCTAATGTTGGCAAAAACCTGCAGAGAACATGCACAACATGGCGTACTACTTAACACTTCTTGGAAGTTTCATTGAAGTCCTACATGTAGTCGCTGAGAAATAGTACGGACAAAATTTGCCTATTGTATACACTGTATAACAAAAGCCCACAACTCAGTGAAAATTAATTTAAACAAAACCTGCATAATACATAATACTACTAATCACTTCTGTGAAGTTTCATTAAATTCATGTAAAAAGTTGCTGGAATATTGTACGATCATATATGTACTGTATAAAAAACAAAGGACCATAACTATGTAAAACAATTATCCAAACAAAACCTGCTTAATGCATGCACAACTAGGCTTCTTACTACTTATCACTTCTATGAAGTTTCATTGAATTCTTGTAAGCAGTGGCTGAGATATTGTATAAAAACAAAGGGTCAATATTCAGTCAAATTTAATTCAAACAAACCTTCTTAATGCATGCACAACTAGGCTTACTACTTATCATTTCTGTGAGTTCCTGTAAGTAGTTGCTAAGAAATTCTCCAGTCAAATTTCGTCTACAGACGCATGGACCGATTAAAGATACGTATATATTTCATATCTGGGGGTAAAACAACTAGAGCTTGTCATAGGAGTGACGAATACCCACACACGCTGCTTTGACACAGAATGTTTAAAATTTGAGGAATAATGTTTTTTTTTTCATTTGCTTTTACTTAAAATGTTAACTTGATTTCGTTTGAGAGACAGTTTTACCATGGTCTTACGAATAACACACCGGCACATGTTGGTGAACATTTCCGTTTTTCTAAAATCCATACATAAACGACAAAATTACTGAGCGGACACGAAAAAGACCTAATGTTTACCTTTAAGTGTAACCTTAAATATGGTACTGTATCTTTCTCAAGACACATTCCTATATATTGATGTACATTTCTGCCAAGTGTTTCCAAAATTACCGAAAAAATGAGACAAAAGAGAATACTGATTTTTGACCTTTAACCTTAGTGTGACATTATCATGCGCTTGTGAACTATATACATGGATTTATTCATTTGTCAAATACTCATGATTGTCATTATAAAGTAGTGTATTACTCATATCATGTAAATGTTTTATACTCTCCTAAATGGAGGGTTGAATAAAATATACAGTCAATATCCTTTATAAAAAAAGCAACTTCATACAAAAAACATAAACCAATATGCTTCTTGTAATTCGTCTACCTATAACGTTTTATTATAGGTTTACTTGTTAATTTTATAGTAGGGGTATAAAACGGCTTTATATGGAGGAAGTTCAATGTATAAATCTTTGTAGTACAGATTCCAGTCTCAAATAATTTTCAAATTGTGATTTTTTCAACAACATCTTGATAAAACAAATAAGACAGTATTATATGATATAAACATACCATGGCCTTTGTAGGTCTGTCTCCAAAGATTTCGTATAAATTTGTTAATCTCTGACATCTTCATCTTGTGATACTTCATAATAGCCCTGAATACAAATTGAATGATTAAAGCAAAACATCTAAACAACAAGACAATGGAATTATTATTTTTCCAGACATCAGAATTTTCAAGACAACAGTGTAGCCATTAGTAAACTCTCAACATATTACGAAAATGAAAGTCATATTTAGCTTTATACAAACCATTAAGTCAAATTCCATAAATAATTTCATTACTCAGAAAAGCTATAAGACAATTGCACTGATTTTCCATTCATACACTAAATTTTGATTTAAAGACAATTTCTTCAATTTATATTCAATACTTTCTATTTTTATAGCAAAACAATTCATGAAAATCATTCATGAATCATCACTAACATATTATAACAGGTAATGATTATCTTAAATTTTGGAGTAACATGAAATGTTGAAAATAAGTTAAATGAAGAGACCCGCCTCCTTGTATATTGGTAGAGTGTTAAGGTAACTAATTTCAAATCACTTTTACCTCTCATTGATAGAGGGTCGTGGATTTGAACCCAGCTACCGAGCATTTCTCTTTATGTGAGAATGTAGGCAGTTGCTTACGGATGATGAGAGTCTAGTACTGGTTCTCCCCAAGAACGATGCTAAAATGAACAGTTTACTGTCTGTCTCATATGACTCTGTTGAAAAGAAACAAACTTAAATAAAGTGCTCATGTCCATGGTTCAGACCAGATTTCTATGGAATTGAATGATATAATGGTTTTGTCTAGCTTGATATATTGTGACTATTCCATTAATATGTTTTGTATCCCATGAATTCACACATAGCAAATGCAAGAAACTATTATCAACAGCTGTTGACATAAAGAGTCAAATATATATAAATTAATGTGTTCACATACCTGTCTAAAGCACCATAATACTTAATAAGGTCGCCACTTGCATGTTTTGTGGTCTGAAATGGAAAATTTAATTTCATTCTTAGTTATCTAGGAAAGGATTATTATCGTTTTGTTCCAATAAGATGATTGAAAATCCACTTATGTCTGGCACTAATCAAAGATTCTGCCATAAAAATCTAGTGCTTGCGTTGGGTTAATGTCGAACCCTAAAATGTTTCAGTTTTATGGACACATGATGCACAGTACTGCTGTATTATGCTACCTCGCCCAGTCGTACTGTCAAGAAACCTATCCAGATGGACCCAGATTAACCCTCATAGGTCTAAACATCTCTTAGATTACCCTTTTTTCTTGATATAGGCAAGAGAGCTAAATGTTCCCTTAATAACAACTGAAATATTCAAAAGGAACTCATCAGCAGCCTACAGCACTGTATGTGGCTACTTAACCTCTGAGTAAGTGTTGAGAAATTAGATAAGTTTACTTATAAGCTACATATAAATAAGATAATAATTTCATAGTATGTTTCTTACCCTTATATCAATTATCATATCTATGTGATCTTTCTCGGCTTCTCGATACATGTCTAATTGTAATTCCTCCTCAATACATTGGATCCGGCTGTCTAGCTCAGTTTGTCTACCTGTAGCTTTGTCCCGCTGCAGTAGAAAAGATTCACCACAATATAAGTAATTCAAATTATTAACTATGGTTAATCAACTGATAAGACTCAATATAATGACTGTACATAAAAAGCACCATTCACCTCTTTTTTGAGATTTTCAAATTCATTCTTAAGTTTCCTGTATTCACGTTCCAGGTCATCAGCATTCAATTTTCCAAGCTTTTCATTTAGGTCATCCACTTTAGTAATGATATTTTCAATATTTGCCTTTTTATTCCGCAGGTTCAAATTTTTCTCAAGTTCTCTAACCTGTAACAAAATAAATTCACCATTCAAGTACATATATATTTGAACATATACAGATGTCCATTAACTCAGATAAAACTGTATATAATAATATTATTATGTATAGGTGACCATGTATATATATATATATATATATATATATATATATAGTCGAAAAGTAGTGACGACAATTAAATGTCGTCCCGGCACAAGAAGACGTATGTGTAAAAATAAAATTAAGTCGGAATGCCTCTAATTGATCAATCAGAGGCATACCGACTTAATTGTATTTTTACATATAATATATATATATATAATTATATACAAATGTATACATACCCCCTGATGATTTTAGTGAACGGTTGGGGTTCATTTAATAAACATTTTTAAACAACCTTATAGATTTGTTTATTAAAAAATATTTAAAAAATAAAGTTAACAAAGAATTCGGAACATTTTTCCTTTTAATTATATATATATACAGCATTACCTGAGTAAATGGTCACCTGTGAATAAAACCGATCGTACGAATAACAGCCACTGCATCAAACTGCATCTAGCCAACATATAAGCAGTCTCTCCACACAAAGTGAACTGTAACTTGTAGTACAAGAAACATCTACTATACGACAAATAAGTCACCATGCACATACCTTAGTAACTTTGTTCAACTCTCTATCAGTCTCGTCTTTATTTTTCAGAATTTCATCCAATCTGACTGCTTTACGCGACTGATAATATCTGAAGCAAATATTTAAGATAAACACCTAAAGTAGATAAAACTGATTTGTAGATAATCTTATCTCAAGGCACATCTCACAGTATATTGCAATACGTCCAAAATGCAATTAGTACCGGTACGGTTCCAACCCGTATCACGATATCTTTAAAGTAAATTGACTACTTCTACTTGTATTGTATCAGCTGAATCCTAATTCGACCGGAAAACAGATTTGTATAATTGTATTAGTACTGTTTGTGTTGCTTTGCTCAATGTGAGTTTGATATTTACATTTGTTGCATACTATAAGCATGCAGTTTCATTCTAGTATCTGATATTTTCGTTTAATTTAGTATCTTTGTGATAGCTGAAATAAAGATATCATTATGCCAATGTTAATGAAACTACATATTTGCAATAAAATCTAAGCTTGAATACTTAGTAAATCAAGAGTTGTAAACTCCAAATATATCGGAATACGTATTGTATCGCAATATTATGATAATACAAAATTTTCCGCAGTACTAACCACGATTAACAACACAGATTTTATTGAACATCATATCTTGCTGACCGTAAAAATTAAATATCTTATACATGACATCTTTAAAAGCAATGATTGTTTTTCTAAGTTTTTGAAAAAATAAGCTTTACAAACCAGTGAGCAAATGCAGAAAATAATTATGTCCCCTGGTCAAAGGTAAACGTATTCTATCTTGAGAACCAATTGTGATGGACTGCCCACTGGATAAATTCATATATACAACAAAGGATAAAAAAATGAATTCTAATATATTCACGGGCTACAACTCTTACTTGATCAATATCGAATATTTCGGAATATTCTAACGTAAAGCTCATCAATTAATTCAGGAACAATTTCTTAACTCTCATAAAAACTAATAACTTACCCATGTACCAGCATTACTTACATTTCGATACCCTTATTGAAATTTTCCACTTTCTTAACCTTGTTGTTTACATCATCTATCTGTAATAAATAAAATACATCATGAAAAGTATATACCACGAAAAGAATATAGAGTCAGTTTTAACGCTTGATAAAAAACTGTTTCCTTAATCCAAACTTACAAAAAGTCTATACAGAGTAATTTTAATGATTATTCCCCAACATATATCAAATTCGTTTGTTCTGTGCTTCAGACAAACAAAAAAGATTACCCCTGACTTTGCATGTTCAATCTTTTCTTCTTTTCTCTTGACAATTTCTTCCTTGTTCAACATAAGCTGATTAATCTGTGACTGAAATAAAAAACAACGTTTCAATTCGAGGTTTTACTATTTAAAAGCACAACACAGTTATAATTAAATTTGATAAAGTGCAAACATAGTGAAATAATTGTAGTCCCTGATGAAGTATTTCTTTCTTCAAATATGAAATGCTTGATTATAAAACACAGAACAAAATAAAACAAAATATGTCACAGACACGAATGTCCCCGGAACTCGGCAATTGTAACAGTCCTGTTGGTCTATTATGAAAGAAATCACAAAAGAAAACGTGGAAGCTTTTGCCAACAAGAACCATTATAATATATAATTGAACAAAGGGCTGTAACTTTGCCAACCAGAACCATTATAATTTAAAATTGAACAAAGTGCTGTAACTTTGCCAACAAGAAACATTATAATATAAAATTGGACAAAGGGCTGTAACTTTGCCAAAATGAACAAATAAAAAAGGCTGAAAATATACACTATGACATTTGATACTGATCATTCTGTGTAAGTTTGGTGAAAATTGCATAGGAATTAAAGGAGGACTTGCAAGGACAAGTACAGTGAGACGGACGGACAACATGTGCGACTGATATAAACCACCCTACCGGAGGCATAAACATATCAATAGACTGATACATACCTGCAGTGGATGGATCTTACTAGCAAGTTCCTGAAAAACATTATTAAATCATAGAAGCTCCATACAAAACCAAAGTATCTTATTTACAATGGTACAACTATTTATTTCACACAGTATTATGATCTAAAAATACGTGTAAATTGTATTCTAGATCACAATGCAAATGTGGCTGCAGTATGGTGATGATTCGTGTTGAGATTGAAATGCGTCTCAAGTCTGATAGATCAGTGATGTTGTTGATTGAACACAAAGTTCTAAGTTTCCTTCATTTTTTTTATTTAGTCGATAACAATAGATACTTGTTCTAAATTCACACAAAGTTCAAATATGATATTACACATAGTAAATCTAAGTCCAAAATATTTCAGTAAGCACGAAGTTTAGTAGATGTCACATAGACGTATCCAAGAAGTGTCACAAAGACAAATTGTATTTTTTGTTACAAAGACAGTTTCTAAAAACAAAATATTAACTAACGTGTCCTAGTGTTCTATAATTTTCTATATTTTGAAACTTATTCTGGTATTTGTAAGGCCTATCTGCAGAAGGTGTGGCTAATTTCCTAACAAGCATATTTAATTATTTCAGTATCATTGTTAAATATCGCAAACCTTGACATTTAAGACCTCCTAAAAAACTACATTTTCACAATTATTTTACTGGTTGTTCTTAACTTCTGGCCATGATGGCCGCTTCTTTTGGCTCACAAAATTTTACACTTTAATTTTGATTTATTGAGCTCAAAAGGATAAAAATCATATGGCGATAACTTTCTAATAATAGTGAATAATTGTGCAATTGGATTACTACAGTTTGTCAGTGATTAATAAATGGATTTGTGGAGAGCACGTAATCTTTTTCTCTTTGTTCTCAAACTTTATAAGGTGATTGTGTATTGATTGGGTCGTCACCTGTTTTCAGAGGATTATGTATGGTATGTTGTGTATGGATGTTTTGACTGGTATAGAATGGTCAGTAAAGTATATGACTTCTATCTTATTGGATTAACATTCTTAAAGGCGACTGAATCGTGAGTTATGATAATCCACACATACACGTGTTATTCTTTATTATGCACCATCATGACCAGAAAATGTGAAAAGAAGGGTAATCAAACTGACTCGTCTCCAAACACATCTAGTGAACAACCCGATAAATGCATTATAATGACTGAATCACCTGAAACAACAACGCAATCTAACACCGGCTACTCGTTACCAATACATGGTGGTCAGTATTATCCTCCGCATCTACAATTACGCACACCTACTGCACAAATTTCAAGCACACCTGCTCCTTCCACCAGTACAAACCCGGAAGAACTAAAAATGGGATAGACCGATCTGGTATTCGAGCAGTTATAGACAGATTGAAAAATCTCAAAAGAATGTTGGGCATAAACTAAATAAGCTCGATAATATTGAGTCTGAAGTAAAAAAACAAACAAAACGCAAGACTATATATATCTCTTGTTGAAGCTAAAGTGTATACACTAGAGAACCGAGTGGTCAATACTGAGGTCTCAATAACTGAACTAGAGAAATCACGTGACTTTGATGGCAAATAGATCAATGAAATCCAGAAAACAAACAGTGATCTCAAAAAGTCAATTAATGACGTAAATCTAATCAGCAAAAGAAATTCAAATACATTAGATGAGCTTAGCCGTCAAAGTGAAGCTTGTATGAATGATGTTTTGTATGAATGATGTTTTGTATGAATGATGTTTTGTATGAATGATGTTTTGGATTTACAGTCAAGATCTATGTAAGACAATTTGCTTTTTTTCGAAGAGAGAAAAAATGAGAATTGTACGGAAAAGATATCAGATCTATGCGAAAATCAGCTGAATATGCCCCAAATCAAAGATAGTGGTAGATAGAGCCCACAGACTTGAAAAATTCAATAGAAACAAAACACGCCCACTGGTAGCTAAATTTAACTTCTACGGCGATAAACAAAACATTAAATCAAGAGCAAGAGAACTACGTAGTTGTCGGAACTAATTACCGTGTAGCGGATCAATATCCGAAACTGATACAAGATCGTCGCAAATTACTGATGCCATACTTCATTGATGCAAAGACAAAAACACGCTGTTCTTTCATACGACAAGTTATTCATAGATAACGATGTATACACGGCTGATCACTTGCCACCCGGCCCGGTCCCTACATTATCGCCACGAAATCAACGAGCATCAAAGAAAACAAATAATCAACATAACTTTACTAATCACTAGGAGTGCAGCACAGAGAAGCAGCTTAAATTTATATCATGGAACGTTCAAGGTTTAAACAAAAAGATTGTTGATTTCCTTGATTTTGTGAAGGACTATGATATTCTTCTTTTTACAGAAACTTGGCATTCTAGAGCATCAAATACTGAAATCAAAAATGTTGATTGTTTTTATACGCATAGACCGAAATGTAATAAGAGGTTTAAACGGCATAGTGGTGGATTAGCAGTATACTACAGTAACAAATATTCGGGCCCGATCGAATTGATATATTTTAAACGACAAGGGTGTGTTTAAATTAAAGAAGTCTTATTTCGGTACCGTGAATTATATTTACTTTTGTTGCTGCTATATACCTCCAGAGCATTCAAATGTGTATAAATTGAATACTTCACATTTATTTGATTTCGACTTCTTCGCATTACTGTTGAATGATTTTGATAAATATAATGATTTGGGAGATGTATTTGCAACAGGTGACTTAAATTCACGAGTGGGTCTACGGTCAGATCAAATTAACAACTTAAATCTTGATAGATTTCTCGATTTACCAAATGTTGATGTTAATCCAATTAACACTCCAGATAGAACATCATATGATAAAAAGACTAATTATACCTTTGGCAATAACCTTTTGTTACGATGTAAACAAACAGGTTAATGCAAAGCTAACGGTCGCATAGAGTCAGGTTCCGTTACATGTTATAATGCTTTTAAAGATGATGAAATTAGCAAAAATATAGCTACTATGAGTATGCATAAAAGTTGTAATATTACAAACAATGTTGCTGATTTTTTTATTGAAACAAATAAATTTATTGTACCGTATCTCTCTGAAATATTCAACTACATAATTAGATGATAAAGGAATTTATCCAGATTCTTGGTGTAAGGGATATATTATTCCCAGACATAAGAAAGGTGATATTAACACGACCTCTAACTATAGAGGTATCACAATAGTAATATACTAGCTAAAATATTTTCACTAATGTAAAGGAACAGAATAAAGAAATGGTGTGAATTTGAAAATATATTTTCAGAAGCTCAGTTTGGGTTCAGAGATAACCATAGAACAACTGATTGTATTTCTATTCTTTTTTTCTGTTATTCAAAACATCTTAGCTTCAGGCAAAAAACTGTACTGTGCTTTCATCGATTATGAAAAGGCCTTTGATACGGTAATTCAAGATGCGCTGTGGAATCAGGTCTTAGTTGAAAAGCGGTAAATATGATTAAATAACTATATTTATCAAAATGTTAAATCATGTGTTAAAGAGGCATCAAGTATGTCATACTCTGACCTTTTCGATGTTTCTCTTGGCCTTAAACAGGGTGAACCTCTGTCTCCATTACTAGCAATTCTATTTATAAAATATATTAAAACTATATTAAATCTGAATGAAATGTCCGATGACGATATTGACATGTTGTCTTTTTATATTTCATTTTTTGCTGATGATATAGCTTTATTTACTACCGATCCTCATAGTCTTCAATTACAACTAGATACTATATACACATATTCACATAAATGGGGCTTAAAAAGTAACGTGAATAAGACAAAAATCTGCATTTTTGAAAAAAGAAAGAGTAATAACCGACATTCTTGGTCAATCAGTGACCAAAATGTTGAAGTTGTTGACCACTTTTGTTAACTTGGTGTTAAATTGTATTATACTGGTTCTATCATGGATGCTGTAAAAGCTCTACATGATCAAGCTCTTAAAGCTTACAATCATTTATTTTATATTTTTAATAGGGTAAGCCTTGATATAAAGATGAAATTATCTTTGTTTGATTCTTTAATCGTACCTATTCTACTATATGGATGTGAAATTGGGGGGGGGGGTCTATAATTACAAAGAATTAGATAAAGTGCATGTTAAATTCTGTAAACGAATACTAGGTGTACGAAATCAAACATCAAATGCTGCCGTTTTGGGCAAATTAAGCAGGTATCCATTAAGGGTAAAGAAAGGTGTTTAAAATACTGGATAAGAATTATGTCAAATCCTGATTCTCTAATCTATAGATCTTTTACAGATCAACTATATAGTATAAATGCGATGATATCCGGATGTTGGGTTCAGAAAATTCAGTCAACACTTAATAGTTTAGGTTTTTGATATCTTTTTACAGACTTTGATTTTAACTACAATTTTATGCCATTGTTTGGGATCAATATATCCAGGAATGGAATGACATTTTAACCAACCAAAATAAAATGCATTATTACAGAAAATTTAAAAAGGATTACAAGTATGAACCCTATCTAGATCTTGATAAAATTGATAAATATAAAAAGGAACTAACCCGATTCAGATTAAGTTCTCATTATCTAGAGATAGAATCAGGAAGATACAACAATATACTCGCATATAAAATCGCATCTGTAAATTATGTTCTATGAACCAAGTTGAATCTGAATATCATTTCTTCATGTGTTGTAATGCTTTTAACAATTTAAGAACAAACTATATCACAAATGCATCTTGGCCTTCCATTAACAAATCTATTACGTTAATGTCTAAACAATCAAACACAATATGTTATAATATTGCAAAAATGCAAATGTATGTTATTTGTATGTATTGAAAAGTATGTATATATTATATGTTTTTCAATGTATACTTTCTATTTAAAAAACTGTTGTCTTGACCATCTTGATATGTAAATAAATTGTAATTGGTCAGATACATTATATGCCGATAATACCTTAAAATAAACTTAAACTAAACAAAAAATTAACTTTAACATACAGGATTACTTCATTACTTACTCAATAATATGTAACAACATAAATGGCTTTGACACCTTTCACAAACATTTAACTAAATGATAAACTGATGTATTAAGTAAATAAGTAATACTTAATTTCGACAAACCATAGCACAAAAAGATTATGATGCAATATTTAAAAACATTAATATAATTATGTTTATTAAAATCATAATATTAACCTGTTTATAGAATTGAATTTTGAGACTGAATTTTGATACCGAAAAATCTAGATATACACAGGTGTGTATTATTTGTATATATGAGTATAATTGAATATCGAATGAAGAATGTAAATGGCCAAAAAATCATTTGCCAAAATCTAGTTCGACGTAGTAATACAGGGCAGGATCATCAGCAGCGAAATCTGAGATTGAATTGCCTCTAAGTAGCAGATCATGTGGTTAAACATTTTAGCTTACCATACTTAAGTATTCAATGAACACATCAAATAGAAATTTTGTATGTACACTCACCCTGATGTCTTTTTCATAAACTTCATCATCAGCTTCTCGATTAGCTTTTTCTTCAAGTTTGCATCGTAGCAGAAGATCAATTTTTATGTCTAACTTTTCTTCTTTCAGACTATTAATTGTTGCTCTAAGTATTTGTACATGCTCTGAGTGGTCGGCTAACTCTTGTCGTTTATAGTCCAGCTGTTTTGTCATGGAATCACTGGAATAAAGAGAACTTTGTTAGTAGATTGAGTCTTTAAATATGCAGGGTTTTGTAAAGAAGAATTTGTCATTAGTTACATGAGATTCAATGTTATTGTAGCTTTCTTCTAATAGCAAAATAAAAGACATATCAGAATAAAATGCGAAATGTTAGCTTCAGTTGATTGCACAAGACAAACCATGTTTTGCACAAAATGTTTTTAAATAGTTTTCATTTAAATCATTGATTAATTCAATCAAGAAGGATTTCCACCCTGTCTGACATTTTCTCATCCAAGTGGCAGAGGACAAATTGTTTTTTTAATTGTTATATAAACTGTCTTAGAATGCAGCCTTGGTATTGGTAAAGTTTAGAATTGCATTAAAATAAACCGGTCAGATATATATCTTCAGACAATAAATCATACTTAACAAGCCCATGTCTCAATTAATTCACATCCTCAATTCAATGGTCAGAAGTCATTATACAAGTTCTCAAATGTAAAGCATCATATTGGTTATTGCTAAGCTTTGCTACAAAATTGACAAAACTGCAAGGCTGAATTCTAAGACTGTTTTCAGTTTATAAAAGATTATACTTGATACTAACACTTTCATTTGCAGATCTTCTTTTTCATCAATAACAGCTTGAAGTGTTTTTCCTGATTCGTAAACACAGTCATGTAATATTGAACAAATTTCATTTTTAAAAATTTAAGTTGAATTATGTGAAAAATTCCTCTGAATACAAACTAATATGTATATCTTATTTTGAGATATGCTCTAAAATGTTATACAATTTTAGTTATTTCACCTGTAGAACTTCCAACACACGTGTACAAATACACTACAAAATAAACAACAACATTCATTTTCATACAATTTTCCCAATATTCAATATAAAATCTGCCGTTAGATTTATATAAGAGTTGCCATAACTAGGTCATTAAATCACAATATGCATTGACATAAAACAAAAAGCTATCATTATTTTGTACTAAAACTTCAAATTTTGGAAAAGGCATACACACCTACACCAGACAATTCCGAAGCTTTTAGATTCATCCTCTCATCAAGGTCAGTCACATCCAAGAATAAAACTTCTAGCTTAATAATATCCGACTGTATTTGTTTAGCCAGACCTTCGTCTTGTTCATTAACTCTCAACTCTTCCTTGATCTACGGTGCAAAAACAAATATCTGACACAGACACAGAGGTGAACATGACATTTACATAAAAGCGAAGAGAAATTGAAAAAGCTTATGACTATTACACTACTTCGATACATCTTAAAACAATTCTTGTAAAATTTGTTCTTTTTATCTCTATCGATCTCAGTAGTAAGAAAGAAATATAAGGATCTTACATTGCTGACTTGGTCTTTGAGTTTACAAATGTCATCTTGATAATTCTCAATTGATCTTTTCATCTGCGGTATCTCCTTCTCCTCCAAAACAACCATCTACAATTTTAACAATGGTATACATAGTACAATCTTAACAAAAGGTCAATGGTGGCCCTATAATCGCTCAACAGAAAAAAGACCTTTGGGGAAGAAAATTTCTTCTTTTTTGTTCTACAAAAGACTAATGTAAAATGAAGTAAACACCGGGGCGGAGCCAATTTCGACCTCATGGCCAAACTTAGAAAAAAAAACTTGGTTAAGGTCAACTAAACAATGCTAAACTATATCTAAAGTCTAGGCATTGTTGGTTCGGACAAGAAGAAGACTGGACAGACAGACAGACGGGCGGACGGTTTTCCTTCTATAGGGGACTAAAAAGGAGGTGACAAAATGCTTCATAAAGTAACGAAGTGACACAATAATCATCTTTTACTAACATTTTCTCGGAGAGGTTTCAGCTGTGAAAGTTTTTCATATTTCTGCTGGTACTCCTCCATCTTTTCATTGGCTCCTTCCAACTTGCTAGGAAACTTATCAACGTCCTTATTCAGCTAAATAAACAAAATAAGGCTATTTATCAGAACCAATAGTTTCAATGACCCAGTATCACCCATGAAGCATAGGCATCTTTAAACTTGACAGAATGTCTCTGTAAAAAGCCAATGTCACATTTTCCCACTTGTATTTCGGTAACATATTTTCAAACTAAGTCGAATCTTTACTACGAAATCTATTTAAAGGGCCTGTCACACTACAGCGTATTAGGCCAACGTATGCAGAACGTATTAAATGTTGTCTAGTACGGTGGCGAACGCTGGTGAACGTCGAAAACATCAAAGAGAAGCCGCCTTTCAGACGCATACATAGCATTTGCCGAACGCGTTTAACGAATACATAACCTTTGAGTAACGACCGAGAACCGTTTCATAACTTATGCCCAGCGAATACAGAATTCACGTAATCTTTTAGCATGTGCTAGGCGTGTGCGTAACGTTCATGACGAGTGAAGATCGTGTGTACAACCTGCTCCAAACGAATTAGTAGCGAATTAGAGCAGTATTCATATATGTCAAACTCCCGCTGCCTCCCGATCCAAGACTGAGCATGTCCAGACTGTCCTCTTCCTTCTTCTACTCCTAGTTGGGTGCACAACATACTGTGCCAGGTTTAAAAAAATGTTGGTGTTGCAAAACAGCAAAGTGTACACGCTCAGTACCAGTCATGTTTGACAATTGATATTAGTCATGTACACATGTTAATTAGTAAATTTTCTCTACACATGAAATACAGTTTAATAAGCATCGACATTATTTCCGTCGCGTTTATGTATTGGTACGTTGTAAGAACGTTTGTTAAGCATTAAATATGCGTTATTCATGCGTTACTATAGCGTTGGGAAACGTTAAGTCCATCTTATACGCGTCAAGAACGTCATACACACGTTATAAATAAATTAAACAAACGTTTCGCATACGTTTAAAACACGTTGTGTGAACTCAAGTGAATGTACCGGTGTGTTATCAACGCGTACTTAACGTTTGAAAGTGTATGATAAATATACGTTCGGCACTCGTTGGAAAGTCTGTGTATGCACAAAGCTATTTTAGGCCCTCGACGCTCGACAACGTATACAAACGTTAGTGAGCGTGCTTTTAACTTACATAAACGACACTCTAACGAGTACGACGACCATCAGCCTATTCTAACACGTCGGCATACGTTGGGCCAATGCGTTGTAGTGTGACAGCACCTTAAGGCTTTCAATGATTTTCTAAGTACTCTAACCAGATGAAAGTTTCAATGATAAACTAAATGAGTGATCCTAAATTCATACTGTTCGCAAAGTTCAAACATTTTGAAGGAACAACGCAACCCTGAACTACTCACATCATCAACCAGTTTGCTAACTTCTTTATCAGAATTAAAGTCCCTATGGCAAAGGGGACAACAAGGTTCTTTTCCTAAAACCTTGGCATACTTTTTAAAGAAGCGCTGATCCCCTTGTAATGATCCTAGTTGACTGAAAGGACAGAAAAGAAAGTAATGCATATAAAGTACAGAACGCAAATATAATGTATTACCATCAATATACTTTACTACATTACCACCAGTATTTTATAATGCAGTAATGTTGCTTTAATTTAAACACGATGATGACCCTTTACTTGCTCATATAAATGTTTAACTAGAAGAGCCTAACACTGTCCTAGAAAGACAGCTTTTATGACTTGATAAAAATGTTGTCTCTACAGTGTTGGCAAAGTTTTCCTGTGATTTGACCCTTTGACATAGCTGTAGACCCCTGAAGAAACTTGTCCAATATATCATTAAGGCAATCATTCAGACACAAATGCCCACAGAACACTTAGCTGATATGTTTGATGTAAATCGAAAAAGAATGCACCACGGCATTTGATAATGATCAAAATGTGAAGTTTGGATTAAAAAAACAACAACAACATGAAAAATGTTGGAGGACTTGAGCAAAGAACCGTTATAAGGGAAAAAATAAGCAATGGACAATAACTGCCAAAACGACCAAATAAAAAAGGCCTGAAGATATGCACTACTGCACTTGAAAATGATCATTCTGTGAAAGTTCGTCGAGAATCGCATACGAATTGCACATATGAGTTGCAAGGGCATGAAAAGTGGGACAGACGGACGGACGTTTCCTACGAAAGGACATTTGTTGGGCATTTCTTTTGTTATTTCGATACCCAATTAGACCCTTAAGTACTCAACAAGTGTCCTTTCGTTTGCCCGGACAGACAGACGAAGAGACAGACGGACAATGTGAATGCTATATGCCAGCAGTCACACTACCCGGGACATGGAAGCTTACTCTCTGGCTTTCTCCATTTTATCTTGCGTTGTAGAAAGAGCTTCATCAAGGTTCTGACTTCCACATTCATTGTACATTCTCTCTTGTAAACCTATAATTACAAGTACGTTCTAGAAGTTTGTAATTACATGTATTATACTGTCATGAGTATAATAACATTTACAGAAATAGATATAATTAAAATCTATTTTATACATTAATTGATGATAAAAATGGAGAGCTGTTCCACTTAACTTGTCTGATTTTAACGAATCAATTAAACATGTAATGGCCAATCACAGTTATGTGTTTATGCAGAGGAGGACAATCTGAAAGTCGAATGAAATAGTCATGACTAGGCAATCAAAATTTAATTATTTCAAAGCAAAACTATTGCATATATAAACCAATAATATACGAGACCATATCTGTTACATTCCTTTAAAGATTAGAGTAAAACTAGAGCAAGTAAGTACATTTCTTTTTGTACTTTAAACTGAACAACACCAATCTTTTTACACCATTATTTTTATAAACTATTATGAATTGGCGGTGTATTTCTATGCTAACTGGAAATATTGATCCCGACTTGGTGGAGTCAGTGTAATTGGTAGACCCAGTAGTTTTCGATCTTGTCACTGAGACAGGTACTTTTCTCAGCGACGGGGCACATTTTAGGATCTCTATTATTTGGTTTTGTACACGATGTACACTATGGTTTGGTTGATTGAACTGTTTGGCGATGGGTGTATCTTTATTGAGACGGATGTACCTTAAGTGCTCTTTGGTTCTGATTTGAAATTTGCGCTTCGTTTCCCCAACGTATCTATAGTGTGAGAATGTCATCAGGTTTACTACGGAGTTTACATATGTAGGAGAGCCTAGTGAAAGAACTCTTGAATGTTTTAGATTTATTCCTATTAGCAGAGATATTTATTCCTAATGGCAGTTTTGTGAGGGGCGGTTGACTGTACATACGCAAGCAAATTCTAGCCCACATCTGAACGGCCAAGTCCTCTGAAGAGTTCGCAACGGATGAAAACAGCAAAAATGTCAGGGAGATGTCAGTTCAACAGGAGTACAGGTGCTCCAACACAACTAAATCAACATTATTTATATAAACAATTTATGTAACAATAATTAAGCTTGTGAACAGTCACATATGAAATATGTACCTTTTAATTCTTCTTCTTTTTTCTTTAACTGGTCCCTGAATTTAGCAAAAAAGTATCAATACTTAATCATGTACATAGCACATGGTTCAAACCGTACGCACAATACACAGTATTCATAAATCTGAGTCTGCAGACCTAATTCTCTTATGATTGAGCTAAACGAGCAGACTGGGACATATTATACATATGCATATCAAAGACATAGTAACCATCAGTACAAATGCATATACTTTTGTTATTTACAGACATTAACAAAATAGTAAGCTGACAATACTGACCATATCTCATTAAATAATGGTTCATGACTCTAACAACAATATATTGATACATGACAGTGAGAAATGTTACAATACCAATTAAATGTAAGTCATGGTCATCCAATGTTCTCAAGAATCGAACGTTTGATAACTACTTACACAACCATTTTTCTTTCAGTCTCTGTTTCAGAAAGTTTAATTTTAAACTGATTTATCTGAGCAGAATATTTCTTCACTTCATCAGTCTGTGACCTATGGACAAATACGATACAAACAATTTAATAGACATACTAACGGATGGATCAACATAATTTGATGACACATAAACAGTATATAATTATATCAATGATTTAACTAACACAAGTTCCTTCTACCGTTTATTCCATCATAAATGCCTCGAGGGCGTTACATTTTACAATGTTTTTAAGTAGAGCATTTAAGATTTAAAAATCCATCTTCTAGTAGTTTTTAAACTTCAGTGTGACAATGTTAGTGTATGTACTTGATTCAGACATTAGGAAATTCCTCTGCGTTTTAACAAATACTTATATACAAACCTGATATAAATCTTTAGTTCACGTCCTACATTTTTCGACGGTCCATGTCCCAGCAAGTATTTTACAGTATCCTTGTGTCTTGCTTCTCTTAAAACGAATGAGAAACATGCATAACGTCTATCTAAACATTTCAACATGGTTGAAACAGGGTCAGTAAAAAATAGAATACATGTATCAATTTTATTAATATCGTAGCATTTGTTAAAGCCATCCTTAAAAAGATAGATATTGACTTGCAGTTATGCGCCCGACTATTTCATAACTCATTGATTCATTTTTTTGTGATAATAAATAAATAATTTCTTTATTTACTCCAGCTGTTCTATTTTAGCACAAGTGCATGATTTTACAGAAGAAACAAGAAACAGTATTCAATAATGTCTTTTTTGACAATGGCAAAAACTGTGTATCATCATTTTTTTACCCTGGGGCCTTGATTTGAACAAACTAGGTAGGAGACTATCAGAAAAAGCATCACACAAATTATCTTAGCTTAAGGACTTTTGGTTTCCGACAAGAATTTAAACTAGATGCCCAAGGGAAACATGTCGAGCCCGCCGTTTAGACAGCTTGTGACCTTGACCCTTGAACTACAAGTATGGGTGATGTTCATGACAAATCATTTCATTGAAGTAAACTTTTATACCGATTTATTTCAAAATCCTTGAATGCAAACAGAAGGCACAGCCCTGGAGACAAGGAAAATATATTTGACCAAGTGTGTAATCTTGACCTTTGGCCTATGGATCTGAGCGTTGCAAAGGACACATAGTCTCATTTTATTATGCCAAGTCATTTTTAAATAAGTCAATGCAGAAGGGAGATACAGCCCGGACAAGGTCTATAACACTTTTGATGTTTGACATCTAAATGTGACCTTGAACTTTAGCATACAAGCCTTCGTCTTGCGAATGACACATCGTCTCATGATGGTAAATATTTCTTGCAAGTAATTCCAAAATCCATCAAGAAATAAAGTTATGAAGCAGACACAAAAATAAACCAAATTCTTTGACCTTTAACATCAAAGTGTGACATTGGCCTTGGAGCTATTGACCCTGGTTTTATGTGTGACACACTGCCCCAAGTTATTTTCAAATATGTCAATGCATAAGGGAGATATAGCCGAGACAAGGTCTATAATGCTCATTTTTGAAGTTTGACCTCTAAGTATGACTTTGACCTACCGACCTGGTTATTAGGCACTGCTACAAATTCTTTGTAGGGTGAGGTATTGGTGAGTTTTTGAAACCGAACGATAGATCGCGCATGAATTTTGATGCAGTCCAAAGTTCTACGCTTGTTAAAGTTATTCCCGTTCCATGTGCTTTCAATACTTTGATTTATGATTCCCCATCTGATCACATAGTTATCATCGCATCGATGCTTACTTCTATATATTTACGATAGAAGCTCGTCTATGATTTTGAAATAGTCATCTGATTTTGACTTGAATGCGCATAATATTTGAATCTGTATTTATGCCATTGAATTGAAAATTGGAACAATTTCGAAAGCTGAACGTTAATGGAATCTCTTTGGTATTCAGTAAAAATTAAATAAACCAAATGTTGAGAAATGGTCTTGACTTTGTGTTTGTACCGAACAACAACAGAAATGGTCTTAACTTTCTGTTTGTACCGAACAACTATAGAAATGGTCTTAACTTTGTGTTTGTACCGAACAACTATAGAAATGGTCTTAACTTTGTGTTTGTACCGAACAACAATAACAAACATTCCAGCCCGGAATATGTAATAAAAATGAAATACCGAAGGAAGCTAGATTTAGTTAATTACTTTTGACGGATTGAGGATAATGTAAAAATAAATCTCACATTCGTCTGATATTCTCCTCCTTGTCTTTCTTCAGCATATCTAGCTCAGCTTGGGCCGAAGATTGTTGATGAAGTCTGATAATTTCAGTACTGAAAAAGAAACACATACAAAATGAAATATAACGTTTAGAGCATTACATATATACAGTATAAAAAGTTGGGAAGAGGAAGCGGATATGTGGGTTTTCTCAGAGAGTACCTAATCCATGTGTTCTTACTTAATCCACGTGCTACTAAGTTAATGCACATGCTACTTATTTAATGCACAAGTTACTTACTTAATCAACATATTACTTACTTAAGTTCACTTAATTCATTATCAATGGTTGACTTGTCTTTCGATATCTGAGTGATTTCTTGTTTAAACTCTTCAACATTCACATTAGACTCTTCCGTTTGGAGATCATGTTCCTAGAATCAAAATTTATGATGTTAACACTTTTTTACAAATGTCACTATCATGGATATTCCAAGCTTTGGGCTACCTTTGGTGCTTATACTACGTGACTTTCCATAGTATGCGTGGAACGAAATTAGTAAACAAACACTCGGTCCGGGTAACATTTTCTTTTTGATATCGTCTCTAATACTTCATCAATTCTCATCAGATAAAATGGAGAGTCGTATCATTAAAGTAACCGACACATACATATACATGTATGAAAGAAATCGGTAGCATATAAGACTATGACATATCACTGCAATTTCATGTCACTCAAATACACGTTCGCCACAATCTTAAAAATTAAAAGCACCGTGTTAAAGGTAAAACAAACATTATTTTTATAATATATTCATATTATTCCTGAGATAAAACAATCCAGAAGTTATGCAACATGTCACTTTTATTAATATATATAAGAAATATTATTTTTAAAAACCAATCAAGATTTTATTAGTAGTATAAAATGAGCAATGTTGACATTGCAATCCCACGCAAAATGTGATTACTTGTAATAGGACTAGATAGAATTATGGTTTTTGAAACATGCATAACTTCTAGTTTCCATCTATTAACATTTAAGTTTCAAGTCAATCGCGTGTATAGTTTTGCAGTTACTCCAGGACAAAAAGAAGAAAAAGGGAAAACTGTATTTAGGAAATGTACAGAGAGATATTTCTAAAATGGAACCACACAGAGTTATTGTTCTTGGTCACTGCAATTCTCCTAGATGTCATCAGCTTATATTCAAGTTTCAAGTCAATAACTTGTATGGAGTTATAATTGTTGGTCACTGCATTTTTCCTAGTGATACCTATTCACTTATCAAGTTTCAACTCAATCCCATGTACACATTATGCTCTGAACAAAAAAGGGAGATAATTACAAAGCTGGACCATATAGTTATAGTTCTTGTTCACGGCTCTCCTCTTAATTGTCACCTATTCCTATTTCAAGTTTCAAATCAATCACTTCTATAGTTTTGGAGTTACACTCTGGACAAAAAATTAGAAGGAAAAAAAATTATGAAAATTAAACAAAGGGATATAATTCAAAAAAGGAACCAGACAGGGTTTTTGTTCTTGGTCACTGCACTACTCCTAGATGTCATCTACTTATGTATTATCACTTGTATAGTTTTGAACTCATGTCCAGACAATCTTTTGTTGAAACTCAATTAAGGGAGATATTTACAAAACTGGACTACATAGAGTCATAGTACTTGATACCGCACTTTTCCTAGGTGTCACCTTTTTGAAGCTTTGGAAAAAAATAATAAAAGGGAGATAATTACAAAACTGGACTAGACAGAGTTATAGTTCTTGGTCACTGCACTTCTTAAATTCTTAGTTGCCACCTCTTCATATTTCAAGTTTCAAGTCAATACCTTACATAGTTTTCAAGTTATGCTCCGGAAAAAAATTGGGATGGAAGGACAGACAGACAGATAAACGGCTACTATAACTATATCCCCGTTCCCTATTCAATGGGGGATAACAAGCAATACATATTAGACAAATACAAACGTGTTTTTTCAACTGTTGTCTGATTTGTTCAGTTCTATCGCCACAGGTTTCAACGTCGTTCAGCGTGTTGTTGATTTCTTTTATTTGTCTCTTATTTTTTTCCTGCATGATAAATTAATGGAAATAGAATTTTATGACTGATAAATACACGTATGTAACAACACTCTACAGGACAACATTATGGGCATTTCTTACAAGCCCTTGTTACATTTAACCAATATTAGTGTTTTAATTCAATCAGTGACAATATTTTTTGGCTGTTTTATTTAAATAGAATATAAAAACCAGCGTTTTAACTTCTTAGTTTCAAAGAACGACTTAGTACTCAATGAGTCAGAGGAAAACTGGCTGGAGCACTACATGACGGTTATGATGCATACCGCTCCTTTGAGCTTTTCTTTTTACAAAGAATAAAATTATGCACCATAACCTATACTGAGAGCTTCAACGTTTTAATAACTCATATTACTGCGATCAGGAGAAAAACTTTGCCAACAACGAAGAAAAGTCTCTCGACTGGTGCAGACGATGCTTAAACTTTTCTGCAGGAGAATTCATTTTGCCTTTTTCTGTGTTCATCTTAATTGTCAGAAGAGAGAAATGTTGAAACTACTTTGTGTCAAAGTTGTACAAGTTGAGTGAATGCAGTGTGAACCCTAATTATACAGAATTGTCAGAATTGTATTACACCAAAATTCAGATTAAATCCATCAGCAAAACACCTAGAACTTTGTCACTTATGTACAATTAGGCACTATCAAACGATACCATCATAAATCAGTGCAAGGTGTATTATCTGTTATTACCTCTTTATACATCAATATTGCATTTTTTGTCTGTTTGGGATCAACTAAATTAAATTTACAATTACATGTCAAATTTTACTATGTAATTAATTAATCTATTACAATTAAATAAACTGCGTGTTGGCTTAATTGATAATTATTGTAACCATACAGTTACTTACTGTACCCATTTCTACTTGTATTGTATCTTATTGTAAAACTGAAACTTTTGTAACTGATTGTCTGAAATATTATTTTATTTTACTTTATATTTTATGTGAAAAAATACAATACGCTTTTCGATATTAAGTATGTTTTGGCAAATGGAAAATTGCAGATAGGCATTCCTGAAAACAGTTACTGATAATCTTACATCATCAATTAAAACAGGCTTTACATACCATCATATCACTTTTATTCTGTTTATTTTGTTCCAGCATGGCCTTAGTTTCTCTGAGTTTATCAATCTTAGATTGCATCTCCTTTTCTTGGTTTTCATATTTAGCCTGTGAAATAACAATAACAAGTTGGGATTCAGTCAAGCCAGTGTTAAGACCAGAAAAAAGGAAAATTGCATTTACGGTAACACGACCGACCCTATTTTGCCTAAGTTTCCAAGGCAAAACAAAAAAGTACAACCATATTTTGAATTGATTGAAACCTGATATTCTCACAAAGTATTGAGAAAAACAAGATATTTTCAACTTACCGATAAAAAATTCAAAAACATGACTTTTTTCACTGGCCTAATGGTTACCTAGGAATAATAGTTACCATGTGAATGATAGCCATTCTTTAGCACACATCCAGTAAATTAACAGACCAAACTAATCTCTCTGAAAAAGAGATGTTTGTCAAACACAGATGCCCCCTAAACACCAACTTCATTGTAATTTCCTGTCATTGATCAGATTGATTTTACAAACTGACTGTGTTATGCTGAATTGAAAACAACAAACTTGTAAAAACTTGTATTTATGGGTGCAGAACTCGATCCCAGTTTTTCAACAACTAAAAATGGACAAAGTCAGGACAAATTGAATTCATTTGTTGACCAGAAACAATTTCTATCGATTGGCGTAATGACACAACCAAGGCAAATAAATCACCCATAATGTTATCTAAAAGCCCTTATGGTTCCGTACCTTTCCCAGATGTCGTAGTCAAGACGTCTACGCGAGTTTGAGAAGATTGATTACGTGTTGGCAGGATGAGAAAGTCATTACCACATTTTCATAATATATTTGTATTTATTTAACACAGAAAATGGCGCAGATGTTTCATTTTGTTACCTAATTTGGTTATTTTCTATGCTAAAAATAAGAATTTCGCCTAGATTTCTGCTAGCGTCTTATACGAAGGTGCAACCTATACACGAGTGACCACAGTATAAAGACTATATCATAACCTTTTCTGTTTTACTGTCGTTCGCCATAGTGTTAAGTTTAGCCTGTGCTTGGTCCAGGAAACGTTTGCATTTATCATTTGTTATATCACCGTGGTAGTCTGAAAATGAATGAAGAGAAACAAGATGACAAAGTAGAGGTAAAACAATACTAGAAGGCCATGATGGCCCTTTACTCGATCACCTGAGTAAAGACTGAGACTTCTTTCATATCATTACAGCTTCTTTCATATCAATCTTTTATTATCTCAGAGCCTTACACTAACCTAGAAATTATAATTATCAAGAAAGGCATTCTGAGCAATTTTCGTGATAATCTCCGAGGACTGCGTGCTCAGGTGAGCTATAAACCTCATTATCTATATTGAAGTGGTCACAGCATCATGTTAAAGAATTGGACCCGAAAGCAGTGATTGTCATAATGTGGTGGTCCTGGCACTGAGGTCTTAAATACATACAGATGAGGCCGTTGTTTTGCGCGGAAAACTCTGTGCCCAAGTTTCTAAAGGCAAAACAAAACACATAAAATTATGAGCATTCTGTTTACGTCAACAGAGAAGTGTTACAGATGATGGGCACAAATGTACAAAATTGTGTGTGGTATAAAAATTTAAGTCACCAGAACTGGCTTAATACGGTAAAAACGTTGAAAAATATTTAATTTATTTATTTACAGAGAATAAATATTTTACTTTAATACCAAGCAACAAAAAAACCTAATCGAACGTGCAAATCAGTATATTATTGCGATAAACACTGAACACCTTTATCGACCTTACTTCATCAGCGTTACCCTTGTCTAACGTGTTGTACATTGTTTATGGTAAGATATGATACTATTAATATGTTGATGACAATAACATGTTATTAAATCTCTCACCAGTCATCCGACCTGAGCGTGGTTTCAATCATGAAACCGTAAACACTCGCGATTTTGACTGGCTATCAAAATTAAACGGGATTCATCAAATAATCTAAATCCGTTGAATCACCCGATTTCAGCCAGTCAAATCAGTTGATTCTCAGATCTGGTACAGCAAATAAATTTGACTGTCTTTGCAAACAATGTGTTACATAAATCACACAGAAAACTATAACAATAAGGGCCTTCAATTCTGACTCATTCAATTAACTTACATTCAATTACTGCTTTTTTAATTTCTATTTATTTCCACTTCAATAATTATACATAGCATGACGATAAAGTGTAAAAAACAGAATGTTTCTTTTTTTAGAAAGCCTTACTTTCTTTGGCAAATCACAAAAAATAAAAATTTACAAGTTTAAATTTCATGACACAGAACAAGATATTCTGCAACTTTAAGCTAAATAACTTTGAAATATGACAAGTTTTTGACTTTTTAAAAACACACAGTGGTTTTAAACAAGAGTGGACCCATGTCACATGCATTATGTATGATATAAGTTTCAATCAAATCGGTCTAAACAATACATAAACACTATGTTTCATACATGAATAAACTTCGTTTAAATTCTAAACAATCCGTCTAGTTTACTTACTAAACTTACTTACCACAATTTTGTCAAGACAATCTGCTTATAATCATGAATTTTGTAGCGAACATATTTGTTTAGAATAGGGCCTTATAAATATAATTTTAATCAATGGCGTAGTACGTAATACACAGAAGGGTTAAGGTAACAGAAATCCTTTAAAGTCACGTAATGAACAAAGGACAATATCAAATATCAGAGGCACGGTTCCCTGCATCATACATTTATAGTCATTATAAGCCTAAACGTTGTAATAAAATTATATTTCAAAACACAGAGTAGATATCGTTGTTTAAATATTTGTATATTTCATGCGATATCGGACTAATCAAATATAATAGTTGTATCAAATCACTGACAATTCACAGGTAACTGTATTATTAATAGATTATAAAAATATGAAAAAAAAATTTTTATTACTATACTAACAAGGTATATTTCAACGAAAATCCTCTGGACGATCACTGAGGTGACTTTTGTTTTCCAATTTCATCAAGGATTCCGGTGAATTCATGCAAATGAATATACTTTTTACGGTCGTAATTGAACAAAAACATATTCCTGCATTGAAAGCTTTATTTATTTACATTATTTTACCTTCATAACATGTAATTCAACGTTTAAATTCCGATTTTATCTAAATATCAACGTAAAAACTTCATTCTGTCGATGACTCTAGAGAAATCCCAGTGTATTTTGTAACGTTCGTTTTCATTGGCCGGGAACCAAATTCTTGTACATACGTCATTTCACCTGGGAAAACCCCTTTGAAATCGGCCAATGAAAATCGTTGTCATAAACTGGATAGCAAGCGCGTCATATGAACCAAAATGGAGTCTATCGGGGATAAAAATTAAAGCCGAAAATTTGTTTATTGCTTGAACATTTACATGTAACGAATTTACACATTGTCCTGGGTGTAAATGTGTTCCAACAGTTGTGTTTTCTAAGTGTAGCTGTTCATTATGTTTGCACACAACGGTTAAGACTAAATATCGTCTATTTTATGTAAATTTAGTGGACGTCAAAATCACCTCAGTGATCGTCCCGAAGCATTGATTTACATTTTGTGGCATAACTCGTGAACTAGGCGACGGATTTCTCTGGGAGTTTGCATGAATGTTGTTTTAACAATATGTTTTATGAATATAATCGATCACTGGAAATATCTTTAGCCAAAAATTTTTTTTTTGATGCTTTAAAAATCTTGGGATTTTCGTTGAAATATACCTTGTTAATATAGTAATAAATATTTTTTTATATATATTTTGTTTTCATATTTTTATAATCTATTCATGATACAGTTACCTGTGTGACAATGGGCTTTATACGCTTAAGTTTATAATTAATGTTTTATAGTTTGTAAAACTATAAATTGGTGAAACTTGATATGACCAGTCAGCCAATACCGATACTTTAAAATAAGAGATATGAGGTCACCATTTTACCAGAGCAATAAAACAATGCTGTCTTATCATTCAATAGTACTTATCAATAATATTAAGATAAATATTTCAAGTTTGCATTGAGTGTTTGGTAACAGGTAAAGTCTTTCAAAGCTGACTTGTGACAATACATAACAAATATTACAAATACAAAATGTACATTTTTTCTCCAAATCACTACAGTACACAGTTATATTATGAATTTTAGTGGAACGTTTAACTTTGTTTAATGAGTTTATCCACGAAATCGGTACTTACGAAATAAAATGTTTGTAATATTATGAACGAAGCTGAGAGTATATACATTGCTACCTTTGATATTATATTTCCAGTCAAATTGTTACACAGATATATACGTATCAACCTAAGCTCAGTCCCGTAATCCAACTTCCTGATATATAGACACTCTGAGATATCCAGAAACAAACCTGATATATAACCTTGATAATAATAACAATATATTTTTTTTTGGTTCAAGCAAATACATAAAAGATACATATCTATAGCATGTGGATACTATGCTTTAGAATGATGACTAAGGATAGCAAACTAATTGGCTTATCTCCCTTTCAATAATTGGACTATATGTCCTTGAACTACTGAGGCAAGGTTAATTATGTTCTAAACATAGAAAACCGAAATATGAAAGAAATCGATGTTAAGCTGCAGGTGATAGTTGAACGAAGAAGTGATAAAGAGTGACGATAAGAAAACTGACATAAAACAATACAGGGTTTGACAAATCAACTCGTTTGCTCGTATTTACGAGTAGAAATCGACTCAGAACGAGTTCAAATTGCTGTAAAACATTGTCGAGCTCTGCAATGTCACCTTTCGCTAAAGGGCAGAGGTCACTGAAAGTCTCACCTTCAAAGGAATACTCTTCAGCATACTGTCGTGTTAAATTGTCTCTTTCCCTTACATTCTCTTCGTGTTGCTGAAACAACATAGAAAATTGAAGTAAAACTTCAGCTAGCAACCACTACCCTATTAATGGTTGTCTTTAAATCCAGGTTTTCCTGTAACTTCTTTAACGCTATATTCAGCCAAATTTCATTATTCAAATATGTCATGCCTTTGTATCATGATTAATATCATAAGTGTCGACATGTGCTTGCATTGTGTACACTCAAAAGGTTACCACGTGACCAAAGGCCATACATGTAAGGATATTAACGAACAAATAAGCCGATCAATGAAGGCTGTACATAACGGTTATATAACCACCTCTGGAAATGGCTCATTCAATTAGCTCAATTGGTACACTAGTTTTCTAGAGTTCAAACCCTGGACTCGGTGAATGTTCGCTTTGGCGATTTGGTTGAAGACTTTAAGTCAACAAATTCATTATCCACTCTGAAGATCACTTTGAGTAGTTATCATTTACTGGCAAAGACTAAAGTGATAATTGGTATAAGAACCAGTTATTACTGATTAGGTTAACTGTTTGCCAATGTATATCTTAAATATTGTACAAAGCGTTAAACTAGTGAGAAAAAAAAACAATTCCTTATCATCATCATATTGATATCAATACAATATGTGTTTGACAATAACTCATCATCTGACGACGAACATCATTCAAACGGTTTTCAAAATTCGCAATAGAGAGCTAGTTTTAAAGAGAGTATTGCTTCAGGAAGCAATGTAATGATTGTTAGATTGAATTCAGATATTTAATATTAAACAAATTACCTTAGCTTCCTGTTTTAGACCTCCAACCTCCAATGCAATATCAGACTTTCTGGCCCTTAGTTTCTCCAACTGTTTATTTAATTCAGTCTGCCTGTCTTGAAACTTAAACACGAAAGAAGACATTTATGGTGACCTCATTGGGACAATCTATTTGTAGAGACTATTTAAATTCAAAACCATGGTGTTAAAAAAATTATTTACCCAGTATCAATCAATTATCTGGGTTTTCTATAGGACACCCAACATGAATGTTACAAGGTGTAAGTTAGGAGACTTATGCTGAAAACTGTAATATATTTCCACTTACACTATATTTTCGTTTATGAATACTAGTATCAGTTCATGCAGTTTCACCCGCAAAAAATTGATATCTTACAGCCGAGTGATTTAGCTAAAAGAATGAAAATTATCATCTGAAAAGGACGCATTATCTTCATTTTTCTTTGGTGATTTATGTTGCACCAACTTTCTAATGGAAGGCCTCAGGAATAGGCACCGACCTTCTTTAAGCTATCTGCACAGCTTCTTCATATTTGATTTTAGCCCCCGAGTGGGATTCATGAGAACTCACAGCCATGAGGGTACATAAGCGATCGCAAAAAATCATTATAGCGGGAACGCACATCTGAAAATAATCATATAAACACACCGTTTACCTCATGAAGTGACTCAGGTCTTTTCATTAGTTTATCTAACATTTTTTTCAGCTTATTGTCGCTACCTAAAACATAACAATAATTCATATGTCATTTCAACTTTTACTAAGTTATTGACCCAAACATAGGAATATATTATCTGAGTTACATAACCATGCATATTCGGGAAAATTAATCCCAGAAACATATAAACTGGAATTTAGTTGGAAAACACATAAAGTAAAAAAAAACATATTTTGCAATTGTGGACATGTCCTTACCAGCCGACATGTTCTGTGGAAAATCTGAATCCTTTACAATGATAGCAAGTATAGTCATAGGACAGCTGGAAATAAGAAGAAAATATAAAATATCAAAGCATTCACAAACTATGAACACATTATTAACTCACCATTGAATGTATTTTCAATCTGATCCTGAAGTTCTTCAGCATGTTTCCTATTCAGACTGTTTTCCCTTTCTAATATAGCTAAAATACATAAATAACAGTTTGTCTTGGAATTAAAAAGAACATATTACATTTTTACACTTTATGAGAATTAGCAGTTTGATACTATGCTTAACTTCTTAGACTCAATTAAAAGGCAATTATAACTCCCCCCAAAAAAACAAAAAAGAATAAAAAATGCTATTTCTACACAATAAGGCATAGCAAGTATTAAAACTGCTTTCTTAGCAAAGATGCATCCATGCAACAGGTAAATACTCATAAATATATCCAATGCGACCAAATCAATCAAAGTATTGAAAGTATTGACGGAATGTGTTTTTCAATACGAAGCCAAAATGGGAAATATGTACCCATATCGTTCGTACCCATGAAAATATTTTAATTATTACACTTGCGGGCCAATTTAACATGTATATATATTGCGGGGCATGTATGTGGTTGGCACTGAAGAAGGACATACGTTTTAATACGCTTTTAAAAGCATTTAAAAAAAGAAAGAAATCATATGATAAGATTTAAACAATTAATGAGATTGCGTTAAGAACTCTTTGTTATTCACAAACAAATGAACAACACACACGTAACAGTAAATATGAACATCAATACTTTTGAATTTTAACACAACAGTACATCACCGCATTGAACACATTCAGGGTCACTCATATCAGACTCATGTCAAAAAAGAACCTGACACAATAGTTTATGATTAAAAAAAGTAGGGCCCAACCCGATTTTGCACGAAATTCAGACGTGATCACGTAATTCTAAACAATCTTGGATAAAAAGAACTCTTTAACTATTATTCTAAGCACACTACCAGTATTTTACACTCATATTTAGCGACTCAAATTATCATTCGTAAACTGCAGTTTAAACATTCCACCTCCGCAGGTTTCCCGACACGAACTCGATGTTTACGTCACCATTTTATGTGAAGCGTAAATCAATACGATTAGACATGAATTTGCATGTCACAAAGTTTCAAAACACATGTATGCATCGATGGTAGTTTATTGCAAATGCATGTATTAGTTATCGTTCATATTTTGAATTTTATGGGATATATCACAAGCGACGCGAAGCGGAGCGCAGTGATATGTCGCATAAAATTCATAATATGAACGATAACTGATTTACAGTTTGTCCTGATTTCTGTCACGTATGCATGTTTTGTCTCTACGAAAACTGTCAATCATCACTATATATGTAATTTGACGCCGCCCACAAAATACCTCCGTTCAGAGGGAAATTAAAAAGAAGGCGGGGGCATTCAGTGTGCTTTATATGCGTTAATAAGAGATACGAGCCAACATTTACCTGTAACAACGGGTTTTCACTTAGCTTACGACGAATTCTAGATCGATGGTTGTTTTATTCTTGAGGAACGGGTTTTGTCTTAGTTATTATATAAATTATCAATACTCAGAAATGCATGATTTCAATGTTTCGTACTGTTTGACGATTCTTTCAATTTGGTCCATTAGGCCTATGCAGCGTTATTTACAGTTTTCGGCCGTTCTGTTTTTTGCCAAACTTCTTGGATTCTTGCACATGTTTAAGTTCGAGTCCGGCTTAGATCGGAAAACCTTGTGGTGTCTAGCACCGGCCTAGATGTTATATACAACTTACACTCGACTTCTGAGCATCAAATCCATTCCATTCTCAACGTATTATTGTTGAATACATATAAGGTGTTGGATGACTTATAAAATGTACATTTAGGTTGATTATGATGATGTAAGAATCATGTATCTACATTTATTTATGATTAATTATTACAACCATGGAACCTGGTACTACTACCAAGGAACGATGGCAAGATGGACTGCCCGCTTGTATTTGACTGAAATCCTGTTGTAAACGGGCATTAAATTCAACAAAAATAGCGAAAGTCATGGAAAATTTGTATGCTGTACGACCTGGTTCGAATGACGCAATCTCCCTCGAAGTCTGAGTAGTTTAAACTCCGCCTACTTTATTGCACGGTTAAGGATGACGTAATAAAACTGATGCAACTTGCACCGCCCTATTCTGCGCTTGGTCACGTAGCACACAAATTCGACTTATTTTCTCCATATCAGGGTTTTGGCAAATTTTATGCGATATATTTTTCAAATTTCAAATGAAATGCGGACATTTCATTGGACGAGAAATTAGGACAAACTGTAAGCAGAAATGTTGAAAAATTACTGACCCGTCTGACGAAAACCGGAAGTAGAACGAACTATTTTTACGGAAACAGGATATTCAAAACAGCAACACATAGGCGCGCTATTATATTGGCTTACAGCGGTTACGCGGGTTTAATTTTATGCGTTTGAATATGTCATGCAGTTTACCGACACGCTCTTATTTAGATACATGACTCGTTCCATGTAGTTACAATAAAATGATTTGAAATATATTTAGATCCAACTCACATAATTGAGGAAATATACCAGATACATGTACATCTATATAATCACACGATTTAGTTGGGTACTATCTACTGTTAAAGCTGTTATGGAGTCCGAGGAAGGTAGTTAGGTAAAATCACCTTCCAAAAATGAATGACTTGATAAAATAAGAACTACCAACAGTACTGTAACAACTTACTTATTTCACGTTTTAAGGCATCAATTTCAGCACATTTTTTTGCAATTTCTTTCATTTTCTCCTGAAAGTAATAATACATTTTAAATACCGATATTTTATTGACTTGGGCCATGTTGGAGAATTTAGGAATTTACCCATGGAAATTGGAACAATAGGGAAACTAATAGTCATTTTACTCAAATATACTCGGAATTTTTAGGTTACTAGATAAATTATTATCACTTGAGTATCAATTTCCGTTTGGTCCTCGCCTATAAGACCAACATATTCTGATTTAGCAATTTTTTTATCTATGTTTACCATATTTATTACAAAGTGATGATTCGGTAAGTATCGAATATAAAATGCAAAGATTTATGCCACCGAGAATATGGCTGAATTCAGATTATACCAATCGAAAAATTGCAAAGCTACACAATGGCGGTAGTACTAACTGACAGATATAGGCCGAAAACTGTCCATTATGTGAAATATTTGAGTGTTTGAGCCGCGAAGCGCCGAAGACACTCCAAAAGTTTACATAATGAGCAGTATGAGGTATATATGTAACTTAAATCATTTCGAATTGATTACACAATTCATTGACCATGACAATTTATCATTCTTAATGGTACCCGTCGATTTATTCATTCTAGTTCCCAATGAAACATCAAGTGATTCATATTGACTTTGCTGCCAATGTTTGATAATACATTTAAACGTGATTGCTTACTAAGGGCGCTTTTGTTGAAAATATCCGGTTTCAGTTGAGATTTTAGGTTTTCAAACTGAGTGGCAAACAAACGGGCAGTTTGAAGAAGCATTTTAATCTCCATGGCGACAGAAAAGAGCTTTACTACGTTCTTAGCGGGAACACCCGCTTTTAAAGAAAAATAATAAAAAGAATGAAGTTATTATCTCTTTTGTTATTCCCTGATTAGAAAAATATTGTCTTGCAGTAGAAATCATGGTCACATACACCACACAAAGTCCTATAACTGCAAGCTGACACTTGATCATAACAGAGACACAGTAAAATGTGTTAAAATAAAACTACGGTACATAAATCAGAAATGTGTAGACTACTTAGGATGTCATATTTTGAAATTTGGTTGGTATATTAATAGGCTGGGTATATGGTTGAAATTGCTCTATTAACAGTAAAAGGATAAAAAAGTTAGATAAAAAAAGTTGTCCACCATAGCTAATCAGATCAGATAAAAATTATGTATTGAGTTTCAGTAATGGTCAACATGGTCGGCCGTTTTCCCGCGCTCAACTGCATGTAATTTATAGGTATAAAAAGTCCCAGTGCGGGGCTAGGAACCTCCTGCTTGCAACTATGATGCTCTACTAACTGTGCTAAACGGGCTGTTAATATTGCAGCCAATTTATAAATACGAGTACCATGTTACGGTGCTGCTACATTTTCATTAAAATTCTATAATGACCATCGATTTATATACACATGCAAGTCCTTGATAAGACTCATTAGATATATTTATTTTCGAATCATTAAAACATTCCAAAATCTAACTGCGCATGCGTCGTTGTCAGTGCCCAAATTTGAGTTACAGTCCCATATGTCGTCTACACACCAATATTACAAACAAGAGGGCCATGAAGGCCATATACCGCTCATCTGAGTATCGTAACACTAAGGGATAATTTAATCATTGAAATTTATTTGTAATGAAATTTATTTGTAATGGTAAAGAGTTATCTAACCCAATTGCCAAGAATGAACTTGGTGGAGGTTCACAAGACAATATCTAAGCTCTAAGAATTGTGGTTTCAGCCAAGAAGATTTTTAAAAAATTTCCTATACAAGCCTATATAAATCAAGTTAACCCCGGGGCGGGGACCTATTTTGACCCTAGGGCGATAATTTGAACAAACCTGGTTGGGGTCCACTAAACAATACAAAATGCTAAATATCTAAGCTCTAGGTCCTCTGGTTTTTCAGAAGAAAATCTTTGAAGATTTTTAAAACATCCTCTTGCATGGAATGAAATACTTTGAACAATTTTGTAGAGCTTCAAGCAAAGAACACACCTGTGGAATTGTGTTGATATTGACCAAGTGGTTTATGAGGAGATGTTGTTTAAAGGAATTGTTGACGACGGAAGGACGACGGACATAGCTCGATCCTAAAAACTCACATTGGCACGCTAAAAACTGACGGCTGTCAATTGAGAACGATTCATTTGTAAAAATATTGGACAGTAAGAACAAAAGGATGACGTAACAGAAATGATTTAACTAACACAAAACTATAAGTATCATAACAACAACATCTGGATACCTCTATGTCGATTGACATATCAACATAATTATGTTCTTAGGTAAAATGCTATTGCTTTCATTAAATTTTAATCATCTTTAAATATCTTGACATTTCCAAGGCCTGGTATATTGAACATAATTGAAACAGTAACGAAACTAATGAAAAATCCAGGCTGAAATAAGTTATCGTCATAATGAGGTGGTCTATAGAGAAAATTAAGGTTAAACTTTACTGTATCTTTACTTACTTCAATAGGTTTCAGCTGTTCTGTTACATTCTCTACTAATTGTTTTGATTCTGCAAGATTGTTCTGTCGATCTGTTAAATTATCTTGCTCCTGAAAGTATGAAAACATTTCATTTATCAAACTCAAACTTGAAGGTTTCAATCCATCGTGCGCATCTTTCCTCAATTCTAAAGAAAGTTAAAATCAACAAATAACAATCATCAACTAGATGCCCAAGGGCAACATGTCGAGCGCTTTCTAGACAGCTTGTGACCTTGACCTTTGAACAACAATTATGGGCGACACATCATTTCATTGAAGTTAACTTTTATACCAATTTATTTCAAAATCCATGAATGCAATCAGAATACACAGCACATACAAGGAAAATACATTTGACCGTATGTGTAATCTTGACCTTTGACCTATATGGGTGTTGCCCAGGACACATGTTCATATTGCATTATGCCTATTCATTTTTAAATAATAAGGGAAATACAGTCCGGACAAGGTCTATAATACTTTTTTGATGTTTGACATCTAAATGACACTTTGACCTTGTCAATGTTATAAAGCAGACACAAACAATAGAACCCATCTTTGACCTTTAACATCCAAGTGTGACCTTGGCCTTAGAGCTATTGACCTTGGTCTTAAGAATGAAACACTGTCTCATGTTGTTTAATAATAAGTTATTCTCAAATATGTCAATGCATATGGGAGATGCAGCCCGGATAAGGTCTATTATACTCATTTTTGACATTTGACCTCTAAGTGTGACCTTGACCTTTGAGCTAGAGACCTGTATCTTGCACACTGCACACCGTCTAATGGTGTTTAACAATTATGCCTGTTATTTTAAAACTGTCAATGCATAAGGGGGATACAGCCCGGACAAGGTCTATAATGCTCATTAGACACGCAACCGCGATTGTGGCGACTATGTCGAGCTCAGCGCAAGCGGGCTCGACAAAAATCTTTATCCAAATGTGTGATAATAATACCTCTCAATGTCATACCATCAACACAGGGGATCACAATGGAAATAAGAGTTTGTCCCTTTTGCGTGTCATTCTCGGTTTTGATGCACATGTCATGGGCCTAATTTCATGGATGAACTTATTATATTTGCTACGGTAACCATGTTTATGTCCATGTATATGTGTATCTTTACCCAAATAAAGCAATATAACTTTGATTAGAATTTTCTATTGGTCTCATTTCTATTTGTATTTTCAGAGACCTTTATACATAAAAACATCTAATACGAGATTATCACAGCTATCTTTTCAGAGACCTTTATACATAAGAACAACTAGGACGAGATTATCACAGCTATCTTTTCAGACACCTTTATACATAAGAAAATCTAGGACGAGGTTATCACAGCTATCTTTTCAGACATCTTTATACATAAGAACAACTAGGACGAGATTATCACAGCTATCTTTTCAGACACCTTTATACATAAGAAAATCTAGGACGAGGTTATCACAGCTATCTTTTCAGACATCTTTATACATAAGAACAACTAGGACGAGATTATCACAGCTATCTTTTCAGACACCTTTATACATAAGAACAACTAGGACGAGATTATCACAGCTATCTTTTCAGACACCTTTATACATAAGAAAATCTAGGACGAGATTATCACAGCTATCTTTTCAGACACCTTTATACATAAGAAAATCTAGGACGAGATTATCACAGATATGGTTAAGGAGACTTTTATTAAACATACTTTTAGTGCTTTGTCTTTGTTTTGTTTCAGTAACTGGATTTGCAATTCGTAGTACTTTACTTTTTCATCCTGAAATTAGATAAGTACAATATGATAATAACTGAATACATCTCAGATTAGCGCAGTATCGAAATCATACCTACACAATTCATATTTGTTTGAACTCAATACTGGTCAATTTCACATATGATCGACTGACAATCTCGCATTAGTATGTGAAATCAGTCCATTTTGGTGTGGCCGCATTTTTTCCAACCGAATGAAATCGGGTCAAATTCTAGCGTTTCTTGTTCGATTTCTCAGTAACGGATTGGTCTAAGAATTCAGTGTTGGTCTTATGTTGTGCAAAGATATATACATGAAACCGCTGCAAACTTTGATTTGAAGAATGCGTCCGTATTGCTTTATAATTTTGTGTTTTGTAAAGGTGGTGCTCATTCACCGAAACGAAGAGATATACGCCTTCTTATAGTATATATACTAGTTGAATGCCATCTATGGGGTCAAATTTTAGGACAATTTTATTTTTCATTTAAGGTTATTTTGGGTTAAGTTATTGTGTTTTATGTAGAATTTATTGCAATTTTACCATCGCAGGTCCGTTACTTCTGCCTGTGTTTGTAGGATGTCACATCTTCTAAGCGTTCAGGAACCAAATTAATATCGAATGAATCTGTAACTGATATTTCGAATTCATATCAAAAGCAAAATGTTCCAGTCAAGGTCACATGCATTAATATCTTTATATATAACATACACGTTCATAGGTATGAGTCGTTCGTTAGTGTAGGCTGACATGTAATTGATGTTTCCTCAGTAACCATATAATGTTCTCCGTTACTGTGGAACACAAAATCAACTAAATAATACGTCAGAAGTTTTCAATTATCACATTTCATAATCACTAATTATGTAAGTTGTATATATTCCATATGACAATAATATTTACCCGTGAACTGGTTATTACCAAATCGCTAAGCTAATATCATTTTCAAAAGTTTGGTCTCAGATGTGCTTTGTGTAAAACATCTATACCTTAAGGGTATGTTTTATCAAAATTGTACGAATACCTTTTGAGTAGTAGAAAAAAGACAAGATTTTGTTCTTTGAAATAGTTTATGCTGCAGTTTTAAAGTATTTTAAACATATCATCACCGGCTCCATCATTTGCAACTTAGTGGGACAAAACTATCACTGGTCACAGTGGTGTATCATTTTATAGCTGTAATAATCAAAACACTGCGTTATAAAGCCTACAGTGTAGCTTAGTACATTTTTTGGTTATATGTTTAGGTTTAGAACTCATGATTTACCTCCGTAACCGCGTGTTGAGTGGCATTAATTTTTTGTTTGTCACACATTTGCTGTAAAAACATTGTGAGCCAAACTTTGGTAAAGTATCTTAAACATATTGTTCTTAATGTTTACAAACGTATTTTTCTTTTTCCTGTGTTTTGTAGGTCATTATTCAACCTTTTCTCTCTCAAAATTGTATCAATTATTTGAATCTGGCTGTTTAAATATTAATTTAACCTCTCTAGTGCAACAACATCTCAACAACAATATAATTCTGCTACTCACAAAGAGTGTTGCTTTGGAGAGCTTGCAATGTATTGCAAAAATAGTATAACCCAATTATAAAAAAATCATTCTTTAGTAGTTACCTTAGATACTTCAGTTTATTTTATGACACATTTTTTAACAAGAGGGCCACATTGGCCCTTTATCGCTCACCTGAGAACAAAGGCCAATAATCAATGACCAGGTAATATAGTTTCCATCTTGTAAAACTCATTTTTACGTAGATTTTGAGATCAAAACCAACAATGAAGGTATAATACTGTTAAACAAGCTGAAACGTAGCAAATTTTCTAATCCAAGGGTCCATAACTCTTGAAGTTGTGGTCCGATTCCACCCATAACTTAACTTGTCCAAAACCATAAGGCCATACACATTCATTGTAAATATGATTAGGATCGGTGAATAAATGAAGGCGCTAGAGTGTAAACAAGCTAAACTATAGCAAATTTTCTAAGTCAAAGGCCCATAACTCTTGAAGTTCTGGTCTGATATTGCCCATAATCGAACTTCTTCAAGATTTTTTAGTTATACACATTTACTGAAAATATTATCAAGATTGGTGAATAAATGAAGGCGCTAGAGTGTAAACAAGCTAAATATAGCAAATTTTGTAAAAGAAGCTATAATCAGATTTTGCCCATAATCGAACTTAGCTGAGACATTGTGGCCATATACATTGTGAGCAAGTTTAATCAAGATTCGTAAAGAGCAGCTGTTGCTAGAGTGTAAACAAACTAATTGTGGACGGACGACGGACGCCGGACATTTACCGATCCTAAAAGCTCACCTGATGGATCAGGTGAGCTAAAAATGCAAGAGCTGTTGCATTTGATGAAAAATGGAAAACTAGTAATTTCTGTAGATATTGCATTGTGACCTATATGTTTTATCTAACCAGATTGATAATGTGCTATTGTATATTTTTTATGAGTTTTCATTGAACTGGATGTTCTTTTTTCTTTAATCTTTGAAACATGACCTACTCCCATTGGCTTCTAATGGGAAAAAATCAATGAATTTCTTAAAAAAAAATCATGGTAAATTATTTTCTATCATAGAAACCTATAAAAATTTGTAATGTTTTCAAAATCTGTCTGCTCCATTTTGAGATAGTATTTTTGAGCATTAGGATTGGAATACCTTAAGACTTGCCTTGTGTATATTCGCAGATAAACCAAGGAGTAGCAGATTCAATTTTTTATATCATGTTTAGCTCACCAGAGCACGAAGTGCTCAAGGTGAGCTATTGTGATCGCGTGTTGTCCGTCTTCCGTGCGTGCATCCGTCCCTCAGTACGTCAACAATTGCTTTGAACAATATCTCCGTCTTAAGTTGTTGGCCAATTTCAACGAAACTTAGCAGGAATGTTCCTTGCATAAAGCTCGACCAAAGTTGTTAAAAAAATTAATTTCATCAAAAACTCTGATTGCTCTGGCAACCAAGAGGAAAACCTTTAAAAATCTTCTCGTCCAAAACCACAGATACTAGAGCTTAGATATAATATATGGTGTGTAGCATTGTCTAATGGAACTCTACCAAGTCTGCTCAAATTATTCCCCTGGGGTCAAAATTGGCCCCGCCCCAGGGGTAACTTGATTTTACATAGATTTATAGAGGAAAATAAAAAAAATCTTCTTGTCAAAAACTACAATGCCCACAGTTTAGATATTTAGTGTGTAGCATTGTCTAGTGGACCTGTTCAAATTATTGCCAGAGGGTCAAAATTGGCCCCGCCCCAGGGATTAATTGATGTATATAGGCTTATATAAGAAAATCTAAAAAAATCTTTTTCTACGAAACCACTAGGCCTAGAGCTTAGATATTCTGTATGTGGCATTGTCTTAAGTTTGTTCAAAATATGACCCTGGGATCATAATTGGCCCGGCCCCGGGGTTAACTCTAATTTATATAGGAACATTAAAAAAAACTTATTGTCCGAAACCAGGAGGCCTTAGAGCTAAGATATTCTGAATGTGGCATTGTCTGGTTGATCTCTATTAAGTTTGATCTAAATATGTCCCTGGGATCAAAATTGGCCCAAATATAACCTGTCCTTTCTCGATAAAAAAATGTTCGTTTGCGGTTACCCTACCCAGAGAATTTTCAGTTGGTAGGTAAGTAGGAAACATGTTTTTACAATCATTTTTTATATTGAACCCAAAAAGACATGTCAGAAAACTATTTTCATTGAAAAAAAATACACAAGAGGCAAAAAAACGGTTGGATAGGGGCTTTTTAGTGAGTAAGTAGAGTTACTGCAAAAAAGATAATTTAAGGATGGTTGAATGAGTGATGACTTGTGGGTGATCTTTTTTACAAAACATCCGTCTGACTTTCAAGAATTATATTGTCAGAAAAATGGCAAACCAGATATTCTAAGCTGTGTCACCTTGAACCTCAGAGACACTTGTCAATGTCACCGGCATATTTACGTCTTGTACACATTTATTTTTTTCACCTGTTTTTTCCGTATCTCTTTAATATTTTCCAGAGCTTTAACATATCTTGTAGAAGCAAACAGGGCATCAAACTTCTCCTTTAACTGTTTTCCTTCACTCAGGGGCCTAAAATAATTGAAGGCAATTATAGCATTTATATATAATATTTATACTAATACAACACTAGATGATATATTGAAATAACGTGTGTGGAAAGGTGTCTTTTATTTCCCAAGTGTACATTTCACAAAAATTTAATCAACTTAATAAGTATGAACAAGAAAAAATAGTTTCATGTAACAGTAATGGCATATAGAACATTCACATTAAAACAATAGACAACAATTTAATATATTATAACACCGCATAAAGTTCAAAACAAACAAATCCTACATGGACTCACCAGTTAGTGTCTTCTTGGTGACAGAAAATCACATTCTCGAGGACTGGTTTGGAAACACCAAGACAGGTTATCATCTGTAAATAAATTCACAAACAATTAACAATCAATAACTTGACACCTGAATTGTTGATTAGAATTACAGAAAGTTTAAAGCTTTCAGTTATCTGTCATTAAACATCACATCTTCAAGGTACATATCTAATATGAGGATTTGTGTTGTTTGTTTACAATAATAAAGCCACGAACGAAAAGGAAGAAGATTATACTGCGGTTTTAAATAGTAGAGAAAATAGAAAGACTTAGTATGATTACCACTCTATGAAGATCGGCACTTCTAATAGTGTTGCTTTGTTCCTCTCCAGCTTCATTCTGTCGTTTAATAGTAATATACTGTGTCTTCATCTCAACTTTATTTTTCTGAAAGAAACCACGAAGTAAATGATGATATTAAATATTGATAATGAGTATTTAACTAATTTACCTCTGGATATAAAAAACAATTGGGTCAAGCGGTCCCGGGCTGCTCAACTAAAAAGCGAGAAATGACAATATCGCTTACGAATTGTATTTAAATTTGTGATGCAGTAAGTAAAACTATTGGAAAATAGCACCAAGGGATAATAATTTAGCAATTGTGTCAGAGGGCCTCTACATGTTGTCCAGCTCTAAATCTGGTGCTTTCATACAATAATATTCTTGTAACTATTATCCTTATAAATTTATATGACACATGCTGACCCTGATGCGGGGCTAATTATGACTTAAGAGATACTATTTTAGAAGCTTTGTTATATGGTCTCTACATGTTGTTACATGACAAATGTCTAAGTTCTAAACCTAGTGCCCTCAGATTAGAATATTTTTATTTTCCTATTTAAATCTATGTAACCCCTGGGAGAAGCCTATAATGATACCAGGGATCTCTAGATGTTGCTCCATGCAATATGTCTGAAGCTCTAAATCTTGTGTTTTCAGACAAAAGATTATTTTATATTTTCCTATATTAATCACTGTAAAAATGTGAACCCTGGGGCGCAGACAATTATGACCCTTGGTTACTATTTCCGTATATAAATCTATATAAAAGTTGTGAGCACTGGGGCAGGGTAAGTTATGATCCCATGGAAAATATTTTAACACTCTGATAGAGGATCTCTCGATGGTGCTCCTTGCCAAATAGCTAAGCTTTATACCATGCTGTTTAAGACAAGAAGATGGTGTAAGGCGTTTCCTTAAGGGTTGCCCTGGAAACCACAGTTCTGCATGGAATGACATTTCTTTAGCATCTTTTGTAAAGTACCACACAACAAATATTCCTGTGGACTTTCTTTAAATTTGGCACAGCCATTGAAGTCTTCGAAGAATTGTGGACAGACGACAGACAATCCTTAACCTGAGCATTCACATAAGACTCACTTTCTGCGTTGCTGTAATATATCTCTGTGTAGTCACTGATTTTTTAGATGTGTCATTGAATGAGAGACATATTTCACCTTCAACTTCTCCTTTACCAGCGACCTATAAACGAAATCATATGATAATTTAAGCTACAAGTGAAATAATCCTGACAAAATTCATAATATACAATCAATTTAAATCTTCATAAACACCAGTTACAAGGACAAATCTCTTTCTGGTGAACATTGAAGAACGAAGAGGAGGTCTCATTTATTTATAAGAAAAAGATCAATAAAAAACATTTTCCTTATTTATTTTACCCATGCTCATTTATAGTTATGATTATATTCCATACCTTTGGATCATGTATGAAGGCCCCATTCCTTGCACATCCAGGAGGCAGTGCTCCAGTTGTCATGTATTTCAAACATTCAATTATAGTCTGAAAATGTTAGACGTTTTGTTAAATCTAAACTTAATATTCACCAAAACGGCCCATTCGACATCTTTGGTCATTTATACAGAGCCATCACGGAGAGAGGAAGATAAGATCAGGAGAACCGGGCATTTATATTCCTACTCTTTTCAAATAGTTTTTCCTGATTCTTTATGGTGCCCAGTGTAAAGCACCGATACACGCATACATCGATTCCTGTGATCTTCTTAACACAGTACCAATGGCTCTCACCAGATGCTATCTCAAGCATGTTTGGAATAAATTGTAAGACAAGTTAAAAGGTTTGACGATGTTTAATCAACGGTCAAATTACTAGTAACACAAATTTCTCCTTTAAATTGTTGTTACTTGTGTTTCTTCGCAAAAATACAGAACAAATCAAGATTATATACAATTGAGAAAGAGTGGGGTTTTTTTACTTCAAATTATGAATTATGGATATAAATCAATCTGATTCATACATGAACTTTTTTTTTTTTTAAATGGGCACAGTACATACTTATATAACCAGTCGCCACCTACCAATTAAAGTGTTGATAAATTATCGGACAAACACAACTTAATCAATAACTATACAAAATGAACATGAACCAATCATGCCAGCTTTTAAATACTAGTACGTAAACATATTGTGTTAATAACAGTTTCATTCTCTAATAATCATACAAATCAAATGGAAACCAAGCGGCTGGCATTTAAGTCATAGAAGAAGCTTTCCAATATATATATATATACATTACAACTTTGTCCATTTATCAAAGAGGGTTATTAAAAAGAAATACGACCACTCCTTTCCATTAAGAATTTATGTCTTATTAAATGTAGTGTTTTGTTTAACTGTGCGTGTTCAGTGAAGGATAGTAAAAACATGGCATCCAAACAAATGTATGGATTTCTTGAAAAAGGAAAAATTCAGTTCTCTTAACACAAATCAATGAAATAAAGGTATCTTCCGTAAAACACGAAGATAAATAGGATGCATTGGAATTTGATAATAATGAGCTAAAAGATAAGATTCATGCACCAGAAAATGAGACAGCATTATTAAAAGAATAATTCAAAAATGTAACACATGAACATCAAACAGCCTTCATTCATCATGAAAATAAGAATAACAAGCTTGAACAATATACAAGGACATACGGTTTAGCTGTTACGAACAAGTTAGAGGCGGCTGACAAGAGTGCATTTCTGGTAATCAAATTGGTTAATGACAAACTGAATATACAATTACCTATTACGGAAATATATATAGCCTATCGTTTAGGCGGGTTTGACTCTACAGGCAAACGACCAGTCATATGCAAATTTGTTTCCAAAGTTATCAAAATGCGTAAACACCTTAAGTGTAATTCGGTAAGATGAAACTTTCAAGAATGCAAAACTTTATGTGAGAAAGTAGGCATTTGCTTACGGAGGATGGGGGTCTTGTACTGATTCTTCCCAGGAACGATGCTTAGGTGAACGGTACTGTTGAGTAGGGGCATAAAACATGATATAAACAAAAGAAATATTAGTTTTCAAACCAAACAAACAAAGCAAAACTCCAGGAGATGGTTTCAAAACTACCAAGTGTATGAAATACCTCATCCAACGAATGTAGCATTAGAAAAAGGGAAGAACGTTCAAGAAACTACGCTTCTACATTACGACAAACTTGATGAAAAAGCTGATCACTGATGGAGAAATACGTGTTCACAGTGAACACGTGTTGTTGTTTATTTTGAATATGTCAGCAGGTGATTAGCTCTTATCCTGATTGAATAAACGCTTTGTGTGCTAGATTGATAAATAAATCTATTTTTAGGTGTCATTCATCTTTATAAAGCTGATACACACTGTGTATTCGCTAAATTTATTTTTAGCATATGTATGAAACAACTGTTTATGAAATGATTCACGTGTGTATGTGTATAATGTACTCAGGGAAACCTACTCTTCCTCATGCGTGACATGATTACCATACTTATAATATTATAACAGACTATTTGTGAAATATGTAGGATTATATGATTACAAATATTATTTAACGCGTTGTTAAATTCAAATTCATTTAGAATGCATTACTTTGAATTCATGCCGACTTTTGTGTTATAAAAATCCGAATTATTCCTGTAAATTGTTCTTGATAAACACGCACGAAACATTCATTACACTTTGATTTTAGTTGTTTCCATAAATATTAATATTCACTCATGAAATATCATCCTTTAAAAATGCATGTTGATTTTACTTGTTTTCATGAAGACTCAAATCATTTATATTTATTTGTGTCGATAAACTAATTATCATTTATTGTATGTACAAGCTAAATTTAATCCAGATGTGAGTCCCGATACATGTATGTCATGCATGGTTTATGTATAGGATAGAGTAACTGTTGTCTATGCAGCAGCGAGCGCAGCAGTTACTAGAGATCAATCTGACTTAGACCACAGGTAAAACTGAATGTTTTTACAACGGCTAACTGTGATCTACGTGTTTTAGAAAACACTTTTTGTTGCGATTGGTTACAAATGAGTTGACATACGTACGTACAGACGCACAGAACCGACTCTTCAAAGTAACACGAAAAAAGCCGAACAAAACCGAATGCACAATTTATAAACTGTAAATCGGAAATCCCAGTAAGACATCTCGTTCTGTCCTGTGATTGGTCTAAGAAATACGAGAGATCTATCTGACTTACGCCACAGGTAATACTGTATGTTTTTACAACGGCTAACTGTGATCTACGTGTTATTGAAAACACTTTTTCTGTCCTATGATTGGTCAGATGGAGTAAACTGTGGTCTAAGACATTTTAACCAGCTAGTCTTTTTTCATGCGAAATTCAACATCGCAGATTTAAGATATGATGACTTCGTGTTTTATATACACCATGTTGAATTGCGACAATGTTGGCTAGTAAGCATATATGTATATATCTGTGTACTGTTCAGTTAGGATAATGTGATAGTGACGTTTCATTTTATATGTACACGAAAGTTTACAACCATTGTCTGAACGGGTAAAATGGGTTTATAAGAAACGAATATAGTATTATAGTTTAGCAATGAAATTGTAGATGTCTGGTTGGCGCAGTTGGTAAAGTATCTGTAGCGAAAATTTTATCGCGAATTCGAACCTCACCGGTTGTCTCTTTTTTCGTTTTCTTTTTCAACTTTACCTCAGACGCAAATGAATTGTCGTATATAGGTAGGTCTGTTATAACACTTTAGGGGTAAAAGAGAATGGATTATTGTAACGCGAAGTATGTAGCGCACAAGTACTTGAAGTATTAGTACCGTGCACAAGTATTTCGTGCAAACTTATTCGAAGGCCAACTAGGTAAATGTAAAAGTATTATGTTTCCTTCTATAAGTGTTTAGCTAGTTATAATTATATTTGTTGCCACTGTGTTATCAATACTTGTGAGATGTGAACTAATATATATTTATATTTAACAGATCAATATACTCAAGAAATCACCTTTTATTTCCCTTTAAGTTATTACAAAAATGTTCTTTTACTGTATATCTCAAATTTGCTTAACTTATTTAAATAGGTTTTGTAATATTCTTCTTTTAAACTATCTTTAAGATTTAAGAGCAAGAAGTCCAATTCTCTCTACTGTATCTGTGCTTTGTCTGTGTGGTGACCAGGGCTAGTAAAAATTAAGGTTTCTTTTAATTGTGTCCAATAACAAAAGTTTTACATCTATGAATGTATAAGGTTTAGGAGATCCCCTTAAAAGAAGAGATGATGTTTTTATAAACTTAAGAGAAAAACAATTTAACATAATTATATTTTAATCAGGATAATCATTGTTAAGATTGTTAATATAAAATAATAAGGAGTCAGTGGGGGTTTGAATGTCATGTTAACAATTTTAATAGTCAGTCTAAGGGGTAGCGATTTTAATAAGCAATGATTTTGAATTCAAATATGTTTCATCTGAAAGAGATGATAGTGGTAATCTAATTATTGTTCATTGTGAAATATATTTCACAACGCTAATGCCTTAAACATTGCATTTCAAGCTTACAATGTCATTTTTACAAAAGTCTTTAAAGCATGGGACAAAGACAGGATTATTGGTACTTACAGTTTTTCCTGTACCATTAGGACCCAGTATAAGGGTTAGGGGTGTGTAGAAAACAATAGACTGCTTATCATGTTCTTCAGGACCAAAGCTTCGTATCCCCTTTATACTCATCTCATTTATTGTAGACATTCTGACGGCTGTTAATTTATAGGAATCATAACCACGTAAGTTTATAAGTTGAGCTACAGCTCATCAAGTTAAAGACAATGTTTAAATAATTCAAACTCATCCACAAGACATTGTTACAAGCTAATTACGAATATATTTTGACATAGAATATATAATCTAAACATAGAAATATAGACACCAAGTACATAGACGAGAAGCTCTTCAATATAAAAAGCATATATGACAAGTGCTTAATTCAGCGATGTCGCGAAAACAGATTACATTTCACGCAGTAAAATGTCATTACATCATTTGTAATACGTGTAAAGATATTTGTTATAAAACAGATGTAAGATATCACCTCTTGAAACTTCAAAAAGATAATAGCCAGCTTCTTTAGGCGTCTACGTAAGGATTTCAATGTCTCTACTTTCGTTTCACAATTTTCCCGAAAATGCACTATCTACACAGGCGCGTAGGAAGCAATTTCAATTGGGGGGGGGGGGCTAACTCTAGGATTTTTTTCTGCCGACGAAGGGGGATATAGCCCTGTTAATTGTTATTACAGCTCCTGTCCCCCTCCCCGGTTCCTACGGTTTATTAGATCCTGATTTATTATATCTAACCGGTGAGTTAATCTAATGATCAGTGAAGAAAATTATACACCGAATATATTTTTCGAAATATAATACCGGTTGTTATAAAATATCGGATATATTTAGAACTGGGTTTTTTCTATTTATGCTATTTTTAGTACGGATTATCATGTTTTTTATCAGACGATGAAATGTATACAAAATAGTTTCGGGATCACTACCTGATTTAAATATAATAGAGTGAGTGTACCTATGACAAACCGACGTTTAAGGTAATGCTCCCAGCAACCATTGATGACCTTGCGACTTAGAACATTAAATTTTTGTATGACGAATATTTCTTTACTTATTTAGTGTGGACTAACCAAATTTTGCCAACATGGACATTGTTATCTAAGGAAACTAAAACTGTATTACAAACTGAATTACACATTAAAGTTATAATACAAGTTAGAACTAAAAAGTCGAAAAATATGGTATTTTTGTGTTAAATTATCAGCGTGAATTTTGAATGTCAAACACTAATATGTACGTAAATGGATTAATGAAACAATAAACTAGATGCTCGACCTAAGAACAGGGAAATTATACCATTTAGAGACACTTTATAATATCTACTTAGTTCGCATGACAAGTAAACAGGTCGCCATATTGGGAAAAAAACAAGATGAACTTTCGGTTTTACCCTAACGTTTACCCTAAAATAATGTAAAGACCAGCGCTTGATCTTCAAAATAATTGACAACTTTCAAGTTGTTTACATATTAATTACACGACCTAGAACACACCACCATGTGGAGAGCAATAAATTATTACATTTAAATGAAGTTAATAAGATTTGCATTTATAATTGAAATAGAAGTCATTTATGTACCTTATCTGAATAAAATTATAAGCAAACGTTTCATAGTGAACGTGTTAATTAATTGCTGACAGAATGCACTTCAAGCACGTGCGCGTAGTATCATTAAATTTTCATATTGCCAAGTATTTTTATTAACTTTTCGTTTATATGGACAAAATATATATTTTATACCCGTATCTGAATCTCGTCTATATTTTGCACTATGCTATTGGAGTATTTTCCCATCTTAAGCTGAATAATGACCATTCAAACATTGACAACCAATTTCTTATGGCAGCCATTTTTGTTGTGGTCAAATTACCTTAAGGTATAACCGTCGTAATTAGCACATACCGGGAACTGTTTTTTTTCCTTTTAGTTTTATCATGTAAACTATATGACCGATTGAAACGCAGCATTTTAAAGATTTCCACCACTTTTTTATATTTTTAGATATTTGGTAAAAATAAATCAAGAAAGAAAATTAATGTGAAATTATGTAAAATCTAAAATTATATTTTTTTTTCGACTGTGTTCACATTTGAAACAAAACAAATATATTTATTAAATGATGCGGAAGACCTAATTATGATAAAATAAACCAAATATTCACATTGAAGGATACCTCTCTTTAAAAAATAATGTTTTTAGAGCCAGTAGCCCAAACAAAAGCACTTTTTATGCTTTCACTAACATTACATCTATATAATTTTTGAAAGATAATGACGGTTTGCCATCAAATTTGACAATTTATTTCTATCTATACACGTGTCCCAATATATGGACAAAAAATCTAGGGTATTTACCGTCTAGATTTTCAAATGTTCAAGGGGTTTGAAACCATGACTGCATTGATAGCCCAGTTAGGTAGTGAATTTCTATACAAATTATCCCCCATGACTATACTCTTCAGAAGGAGGAAGCCATTAGGGGGATTCTACCTAAACTGCAATGAGGTGGAAAGATCACTTGTAAAATATGTACTTTGATTTGCATAGTCCTAAAAGTAATGCAGGGCCAGAAAAAAAATATTGCAGAAAGAGGAAAGTACAAAGTCTGTATTCACGCTATTCGACAGTGGTTACAGAATGAACACGGGGAGCGAATGGAAGAACAGCAGCCATTTGTATAAACCGTTTAACCCATGGTTAAATTTAACCACTGGTTAAATTCTTGGTTAAAACGTGGTAAGCATTTGTATAAAAGTCGCCGGTAAATTTTACCAGATATTAACCGCGGTTAAACTTACCGACCTCTTTGATCATGGTAAGTAATTAACCAGACAGGTAACCGCATTCAATATGGCCAACATTCTAGACTTAAGGCACCGACAACCACGACAGTTTAGACGAATTGACCGACAACTGACTGACTTTGACGATGTGGAGTAACGTAGACGATACAGATTTTCATCGGACAATATTGACAGACTTACAGGTCTGTTATATCACAGACTTGTACGACCCACACGGCGGAACAGACTACTGACACCACGGCAACAGGTCATGATTGCCCTTCGCTTTTATGCGTCGGGCAATTTTCTACATGTTTTTTGGGGATACTTTTGGAGTTGACGTGGCAAGGGTATCTCGAGTAGTTACTGACGTGATCGACGGATTGTTTCACGGTGTATAAACGACTGTACGTCAGACAGGATGTTGCGATTTTGATAATCACGATAACAGATGTAAACACGCTGCTGTGTTAAAAAATGTGTCACTTGTACGTTTAAACCTCATGGAAATGTATGCATATTTTCAAAAACTTTGTGTAAAGAGCATGTTCAATATTCATGAGCACCTTGAGTTTAAAAATGTCGTTTTTGATCTATAATCACTACAAATCATTTGGTTGACTGAAAATGTGGATGAAATACATGACATATCAAGCTATTTTCTCAGAATAAATGACATATTAATAAAGGTGTTTTACATTATACCGATATTTAGGATGTCATCTTTTCAACGCGATATAAAAATTGAATTTGATAGACTGTTAATTACCCACAAATTAAAGAAGTTAACCCTGGGTATATTCTAATAAACTGTACGACTTATTGAAATGATTATGTACGACTTATTGTGATTTTGTAAAAACAATATTACACGACTTACTGCGATTTTGTTTAAACGATTTATCTATATTTTTAAAGCAAAATTTTGATTAAGGTTTTCGAAGTCTAATATGATGTGTTAAGGATCGTATTTTAAATATTGTCATTATTTTGTACATTCATTAAGACATTTACAGGTGAATTTGTAAAAAACTTGTACCGTCAGTTAAGAGAGTTACAACCATTTTTGTTCCTCTACCCCTAACGTAAAATAGTACCTTAAAATCTTATGAAGTCGTCTTTATGAAAATTGGCCTATTTGTCCAACAGATGATACAATAAACACAAGAATGAGTATAAGTCTAAGGGTAACCAATGTTTAGTCAATTCAAATTGTTTATACGATGTTTGGAGTTACTATGGTGCAGAAAAAATGAAAAATGTAACCCAGCCCCTTTAAGATTTAGTCAGGATTTTAGCCTTTTACCAAAAAGTAACAAATTGATAAATATCATTAAAATAAAACTAAAGCAGGGCAACAGCTGAAATTTTCTCAAAATTAACTACTATGTGTGTTTAATGTCTACACCAAGTTTTCACCGTCCGGTTTTTTAAAAAATTGTGTCAGAAATCCATAGTTACTTGATTTTATTTAATTAACCATGTATAAATTCCAATAAACTAGACAAAAAATTGGAATTAATATTGTCTTCCATATTACTGTATAAATTCATGTTCTTAATACGAAACATTACCTAAAAATTAAAAAAAGAAGAAAAAACTTCACTGGGACCATACTTTAAAAGTATGGCCCCAGTTGGGTTTGAACCCGTGACCCTCAGGGATATGTCAATATATCAGTAAAATTCATGAAATTGAATACACATCAAAATGGAGGTTTCGATTTAGAGATTGAAATTCTTAATTAATGGTTCTTGTCTTTTGTAGCTAAAATGGAAGAGTATACATAAACACTTCACAAAACCTATAACGTCCCCGTCCTAAAATATGCATTTTGTATTATTTTTATGCCTTTTTTTATTTTGTAGTTCTTTACTATAGTACTGTAGGCCTTACGGTTTCACTTTAAAGACATAAATGATTGATTTGATAAGCTTGTGACTAGTGTAATAATATTGCTGTTCAAGCTGTCTCTGTAAATGCAGCATAATTCAGGTTTTATTAGTATTATTTATGTTATGTTTACTCGAACATCTAGTGACATTCATTTGGTGTAAGAGATGTTATGCAGTACAAATATTTAAGGTCATTTCTTATTTAATTAGTTTTAATCGATTAATCACTGACTTTTGCCTCTGATTAATCAATTAAAGTTTCATGTACTGATTACAATCACTTGTGTTTACCCTGTTCGTTGGTGTGTGTGTGGGGGGGGGGGGCATTTTCGTGTTCGGCTCATAACATTGTCATGCATGATTGGATTTCGAAATTGGCACAAATGTCCATCATATTAAGATGAAGTGTCATGCGCAAAAACTGTGTCACTTGCTCAAAGGTCAAGGTCACATAGGTCACTTAAATGTTTTCGTGCATTCCTGATATTGAAATAGTGAAAGTACATGTATGTATTTTGGTGATGTTTACCACCCTTTGGTGATGTTTACCTCCAACTTTGGGCAGCATTCCCAAGCAACCTGCTCTTATGTTGTTTTCACATATTTGCCACATAACACTCATTTCTGTGTCCAGTGTGAAATGGCGGGGGCATCCGTGTTCTACCGACGTTTTTTAGTTTGACATTCTGAGGTTAAAATTTCTGTGCACGTATGTAACAACCCGTGTAACAACCCGTTTTGCAATAAAAACGCAAATTGCAATAAAAAATTAAAATAGGTCAAATCTATTCATTTACACTGGAATCGATTGTATAATGATGTATTAATACTAAAAATATATGTGCGACACATATATCTCATATAATGCGTAATTCCAGCAAGTTTTATACCCAACGCAGTTTGCAATAAAAATTGCCCATTTTCGAAACGCAAATTGCAATAAAAAAATAAATTGCTCAAAACGTTTTATTTTCACCAAAATCGATTGTACATTAATGTTGTTATACTAAAAATATATGTGCGACACATATATCTCGTATAATGTGTAATTCTACCAAGTTTGATTCTTAACGCAAATTGCAATAAAAAAAAAATATGTCAAATATATTCATTTACACTTGAATCGATTGTATAATGATGTACTAATACTAAAAATATATGTGCGACACATATATCTCATATAATGAGTAATTCCAGTAAGTTTCATACTCAACGCAATTTGCAATAAAAATGGCCCATTTTCGAAACGCAAATTGCAATAAAATTTTAAAATTGCTCAAAACGATTTATTTTCACTAAAATCGATTATACATTAATGATGTTATACTAAAAATATATGTGCGACACATATCTCGTATAATGTGTAATTTTACCAAGTTTGATTCTTAACGCAAATTGCAATAAAAAAATAAAATAGGTCAAATCTATTCATTTACACTGGAATCGATTGTATAATGATGTACTAATACTAAAAATATATGTGCGACACATATATCTCATATAATGAGTAATTCCAGCAAGTTTTATACACAACGCAGTTTGCAATAAAAATTGCCCATTTTCGAAACGCAAATGGCAATAAAAATTTTAAATTGCTCAAAACGATTTATTTTCACTAAAATCGATTATACATTAATGATGTTATACTAAAAATATATGTGCGACACATATATCTCGTATAATGTGTAATTCTACCAAGTTTGATTCTTAACGCAAATTGCAATAAAAAATCAGAATCGCTTAAAACTGTTTATTTATACCCGAAAAAATTGTATATTAATGTATTAATACTAAAAATATATGTGCAACACATACATCTCATATAATGAGTAATTCCAGTAAGTTTCATACTCAACGCAGTTTGCAATGAAAATTGCCCATTTTCGAAACGCAAATTGCAATAAAAATTTAAAATTGCTCAAAACGATTTATTTTCACTAAAATCGATTATACATTAATGATGTTATATTAAAAATATATGTGCGAACAACATAAGCAGTCGGCCAATTTCAATGAAACTGTACAGTGATGTTCCATGCATGCAGCTCTACCGAATTTATTGCAAACTCTGTTTGTCATGGCAACCAATATGAAAATCTTGAAAAATGTTCTTGTCAGAAAGCACGGCTACGGCTTAGATATTTTGTGTGTAGCATTGTCTATTGGACTTTTACCAAGTTCGTTCACATTATTGCCCCGGGGTAAAAAATGGCTCCTTGATTTTACATAGGCTCATTAAGGAAAAAAATAAAAATGTGTTTTCTGTTGAGCGATATAGGGCCATCATGGCCCTCTTGTTTAATTATCTTGGGTAATTGGTTTGGAAAGTGCTACCGAGTGTTTCTGTAATTTGGTCACAGCTGAGTTTGACGCGAAATCCTGCCGGTGTTAGGGTCCAGGGCGGGATGTCTGGAACTCTGTACTCAGCAAATGGATCCCATATTCACACGAGGCTCTTCAACAAATTGAGACATGCGGATACCAAGTGGTGGAATTACGTTTGGTTTCCGTTCAAACTGAGTTTAGATAAAGAGTTAAATACAACTTGGTGTGTATGTCTAAAAGGGTTTGATTTTAGTTTCAAATGCACTGACCTGCAAGTTTTTGTTTCCAAAATAAAGGGACGATTCGTTTGCATCAACGTAGAGGCCCTTAACAAGGGAGGTTTTAAAGACTCCATTCACTATTCTTAAACCATGGTTATGTATTGAATCAAAGCATTTTAGATATGATTTCCTAGCTGATACATATGCAATGGATCCATAGTCTAATTTTGAACAAATATGATATCTATATAAACGTAAATGTACTTTTCGGTCAGCTCCCCAATCAGTGTGTGCAAATACCTTTAAGAGGTTGAGAGCCTTCAGGCATTTCTTTTTCGGTGATTGAATATGTTTATACAATGAAACCTGAATTGGAGTGTTGTCCAGATTGAGATTGGGTTCTGGATGCATACCAGAAATGAAACATTTGGTTTTGTGTTATGAAAATTTGAAACCGTCTTGATTCGACCAAGTTGGAAAGTTATTAAGACAAAGTTATCTTTGGATGATGTTCATGTTCCGAGATTTAAAACCTTTAACAAAATCATCTATATACAGGTAACAATCTACTCCAGGATTAATAGCTTTAACTATGATATTGATTTTGATACTGAATAGGCAGACCGACGGGATACAGCCCTGCGACACACCCATTTCTTGCTCGTGTGGACCTGACAGATTGTTTCCCACGCGAAACACGAATGAAACATTCTTTCAAGGTCGAAGAATATAGCTACTAAATGGTTTTATTTATAAATGCCTCTCTCAGTAATGTTTCCAACCGCACAAGGTGATCAACAGTACCACATTGGCACCGGAAACAACTATGTACATCGATGATAAGGTTGTTAGATTCCAAGAACCAAACAAGTACGTTGTTTGCCATTCTCTCTGCTGTTTTACATATACAACGGGTAAAAGCTATTAGGTGATACGTGTTAAGATCACTAGGCTCCTTGTCCGGCTTAGGAATTTTTAATTACCAATGTCTCTTTCCAGGCAAGAGGGTATTCACCAAAGTCCCATACATTATTAAAAACATCAAGTAAAGGGGTAGATTTTAGTTATTTTTTAAGAACAGTTTTTCTTTTATTTTTTGCGGTCTTAGAAGAGTTTTTCTTTTTCCTTCATTGAAATAGTGCTCCCGAAACTTTGTGAGTAATTTTCAGTGGGAGACTTTTTTCCACCGCTAATTCCTGTGTCAACAGACAAATCATGCATTGGGGATTGGGCATTGGAAGCTTTGTCATTCATTTCGCAGATCATATCACATGTGCTCTTAATTGAACATTCTGCTGCTTCTATCCTAACTATTGATATGCTTTTCACGACTAATAGTCTGCTACTTAGGATTTTGATTTTTTCCCTACTGGCTTTTAATAGTTTCCACCGTGTGGATTGGTCATAGTCAAACGGACCTTTTAATGTAATAAAGATGGGGAAGTTTCATACTTGTTTAAATGATACAATATATTATTTATATATGTCGCAAATATATATTGAACAATCACAGCATCAATATAAAATCAATTCTGGTACAAATAAATCATTTTGGGGCGATTTAAATTTTTTATTACAATTTGCATAGAGAAAATGGGAAATTTTAAGAGCAAACTGCGTTGGGTATTAATATTGATGGACAGACTCATTACGAGTATAAATACATCAATATACTATTCCTTTTGGTACAAATAAATCGTTTTGTGCGATTTAAGTTTGTCATTACAATTAGCGTTAAGAATCGAACATGTCGTCAGGAATCGTTATATGACTTTAATGTCTCCCATCTGAGTTTTCGGTGTCGTATTATCAATATACAAGAGATTCTGGCATAAAAAACTATTTTTGGCGATTTTGGTAGATTTACGCATTATATGTGTCGAACATAAATTTTTGTGATAACAACATTAATGTACAATCGTTTTGGTGAAAATAAATCGTTTTGAGCAATTTTAAAATTTTATTGCAATTTGCGTTTCGAAAATGGGCCATTTTTATTGCAAACTGCGTTGTGTATAAAATTTGCTGGAATTACACACTATGTGAGATATATGTGTCGCACATATATTTTTAGTATTATTACATCAATATACAGTCGATTCAAGTGTAAATGAATAGATTTGACCTATTTTATTTCTTTATTGCAATTTGCGTTAAGAATCAAACTTGGTAGAATTACACATTATACGAGATATATGTGTCGCACATATATTTTTAGTATAACAACATTAATGTACAATCGATTTTGGTGAAAATAAAACGTTTTGAGCAATTTATTTTTTTATTGCAATTTGCGTTTCGAAAATGGGCAATTTTTATTGCAAACTGCGTTGGCTATAAAACTTGCTGGAATTACGCATTATATGAGATATATGTGTCGCACATATATTTTTAGTATTAATACGTCATTATACAATCGATTCCAGTGTAAATGAATAGATTTGACCTATTTTAATTTTTTATTGCAATTTGCGTTTTTATTGCAAAACGGGTTGTTACACACGTATCTAACAAGGCAAGCTACATGACTCTATCAACAAAAGTGCGTTTTATTGATTTTTACAAGTTACGTCTCTATAGTTATAAAAACAGTTTATTTGCATGTGCAGCTCGTGGTAAGTACGATTCTTCGAAATATTTTTTGAAATCGATAAAATGTTAAGCCACATCACAGAAAAACACAAAATGGGACGGATGTCCATTGAGGAAAGGGCCCGCACCGTCGGTCTTATTCAGGGAGGGGTCCCGTACTTACAGGTATACATCTAGATTTCGATTAATATTTAATGTACTTAACACATCAAATTAAAACCAACCACTATATACAAGTTAAAAAAATTAACATATGGAGTAGCTGTAGTTTATTTTTATACACAATTTTGAGATGGTTTTTTTTACTAAAATATATGATATGTCTGCGTGAACAGTTTGTATTGTCGTCTCAGTATTTAGTGAATTATCTCCCATTACTAAGGTCACAGCGGCTGTCGTCATCGTCACGTCAAAGACCATTCGCCAATGATTCGTTGAATAAATGATTAATCAGAACATCACTACAGTGGCATGATTATATTGTTACTTTATTGTACTACGTAGTCAAGTTATTTGCAGGGTTTTCACCAAGAGCTGCAGCTGTTTGTTTTGAAACAGCTTATCTTAAGGGGAAAGGAACACGTGCAGGTGACACACATCGGGAAGAATGAAAGACAATGACTTCTAAAATGCATGTAGTTTAACTTTATTTTATTTCGTGTTTATAACTTTGTGAGTGTTATTTTACACATACATTTCAACCTGTTCTAAGCAATACTCTGACTGATTGTGAGAAGCAAAATTATAGTATGTTGTTGTTAATAGGTTGTTGCTCTTCGGTGTTATAGTATGTTGTTGTTGATAGGTTGTTGCTCTTCGGTGTTATAGTATGTTGTTGTTGATAGGTTGTTGCTCTTCGGTGTTATAGTATGTTGTTGTTGATAGGTTGTTGCTCTTCGGTGTTATAGTATGTTGTTGTTGATAGGTTGTTGCTCTTCGGTGTTATAGTATGTTGTTGTTGATAGGTTGTTGCTCTTCGGTGTTATAGTATGTTGTTGTTGATAGGTTGTTGCTCTTCGGTGTTATAGTATGTTGTTGTTGATGGGTTGTTGCTCTTCGGTGTTATAGTATGTTGTTGTTGATAGGTTGTTGCTATTCGGTGTTATAGTATATTGTTGTTGATAGGTTGTTGCTCTTCGGTGTTATAGTATGTTGTTGTTGATAGGTTGTTGCTCTTCGGTGTTATAGTATGTTGTTGTTGATGGGTTGTTGCTCTTCGGTGTTATAGTATGTTGTTGTTGATAGGTTGTTGCTCTTCGGTGTTATAGTATGTTGTTGTTGATAGGTTGTTGCTCTTCGGTGTTATAGTATGTTGTTGTTGATGGGTTGTTGCTCTTCGGTGTTATAGTATGTTGTTGTTGATAAGTTGTTGCTCTTCGGTGTTATAGTATGTTGTTGTTGATAGGTTGTTGCTCTTCGGTGTTATAGTATGTTGTTGTTGATAGGTTGTTGCTCTTCGGTGTTATAGTATGTTGTTGTTGATGGGTTGTTGCTCTTCGGTGTTATAGTATGTTGTTGTTGATAGGTTGTTGCTCTTCGGTGTTATAGTATGTTGTTGTTGATAGGTTGTTGCTCTTCGGTGTTATAGTATGTTGTTGTTGATAGGTTGTTGCTCTTCGGTGTTATAGTATGTTGTTGTTGATAGGTTGTTGCTCTTCGGTGTTATAGTATGTTGTTGTTGATGGGTTGTTGCTCTTCGGTGTTATAGTATGTTGTTGTTGATAGGTTGTTGCTCTTCGGTGTTATAGTATGTTGTTGTTGATGGGTTGTTGCTCTTCGGTGTTATAGTATGTTGTTGTTGATAGGTTGTTGCTCTTCGGTGTTATAGTATGTTGTTGTTGATGGGTTGTTGCTCTTCGGTGTTATAGTATGTTGTTGTTGATAGGTTGTTGCTCTTCGGTGTTATAGTATGTTGTTGTTGATGGGTTGTTGCTCTTCGGTGTTATAGTATGTTGTTGTTGATGGGTTGTTGCTCTTCGGTGTTATAGTATGTTGTTGTTGATAGGTTGTTGCTCTTCGGTGTTATAGTATGTTGTTGTTGATGGGTTGTTGCTCTTCGGTGTTATAGTATGTTGTTGTTGATAGGTTGTTGCTCTTCGGTGTTATAGTATGTTGTTGTTGATGGGTTGTTGCTCTTCGGTGTTATAGTATGTTGTTGTTGATAGGTTGTTGCTCTTCGGTGTTATAGTATGTTGTTGTTGATAGGTTGTTGCTCTTCGGTGTTATAGTATGTTGTTGTTGATAGGTTGTTGCTCTTCGGTGTTATAGTATGTTGTTGTTGATAGGTTGTTGCTCTTCGGTGTTATAGTATGTGTTGTTGATGGGTTGTTGCTCTTCGGTGTTATAGTATGTTGTTGTTGATAGGTTGTTGCTCTTCGGTGTTATAGTATGTTGTTGTTGATAGGTTGTTGCTCTTCGGTGTTATAGTATGTTGTTGTTGATAGGTTGTCGCTCTTCGGTGTTATAGTATGTTGTTGTTGATGGGTTGTTGCTCTTCGGTGTTATAGTATGTTGTTGTTGATGGGTTGTTGCTCTTCGGTGTTATAGTATGTTGTTGTTGATGGGTTGTTGCTCTTCGGTGTTATAGTATGTTGTTGTTGATGGGTTGTTGCTCTTCGGTGTTATAGTATGTTGTTGTTGATAGGTTGTTGCTCTTCGGTGTTATAGTATGTTGTTGTTGATAGGTTGTTGCTCTTCGGTGTTATAGTATGTTGTTGTTGATGGGTTGTTGCTCTTCGGTGTGCATATACTTTCAAGTAGTCACTGAGTTCGTGTCCTGACCGAGAGGACTTTCCAACTCACATTGGTGGCAGTAACTGTTATCAGCAGGAGTACTTGTTATCACTTTAATCAGGTATCGTCTAATCCATTAATTAAAAGACTCTTGATTCAAGCTGATCCATTACCTGAAATGTATAAGTTGAATTCAAAACATAGTTTATTTTAGAAATTTGATTAGGTCTGTCCAATGTGATAACGAAATGTAACGTCATGTAACGTTGTGTAAGATGGTGTCCCATGTTATTGATAAATGAGGTAAAAATATACGACAGTTTGGTGCAACCTTTGCATTGCTTGTCTTATAAATAGCTTGCAGTCTTGGGGAGATTTTGACCATTAGTTACGTAATTTTAGATAAAGGCTGCTTTTATTTTCCAAAAAATGTTAATAATTTCAAGAGTTTATTTCAGTGTTACAAAAAAGAATCACGGAAATCACAATTGCTAAATCGCAATAAGGCATTCAAATCATCACATGTCAACTTGCAATAAGTCGTACGGTTTAAAATTATACACATGTCCTAACATCATGGTGTTTTGTCTTTGATAAAGGTTCCTTGTTAAAATAACAGGCCTTTTATAATAACCATAAATCGATAATTTTAGCATGTTTTTAGAAACAAACACGATCTCTATTATATTCTACACATATTTTACCAGGGTATTGGTTCAATTTTCCATAAAAGTTGGTGATTGCTTGCATATAACGAATGTATTTAACAGAAAATATATAGTGTAACAGAAGCGTATTTATATCAGCAAAACATAAATTGTTACATACTCACAATTTCTCCGTCGGATGCAACAAATAGTCACTTGTTCATGAATCAATCACGGTGTTTATGTACAAATAAATGGTGTTAAAATCGCAACATCCGTTTTGACGTACAGTTCGTTTATACACCGTGTGTTCGAGTTGAAGGACAGAGCCATACGTTTTCCACGAACAGCTAATGAGCTATTTAAATGAAACTAAAAATGTTTTTTATGGAATGCATGGATCTGTGATTGGTTGTGTTGATGGAACCCATGTTAAGATCGTTTCATCAGGTGCAGATGACCAGGCCTACATGAATAGAAAAAGACAACATTCCATCAATGTTCAAGCAACATGTGACAACAAAGGTTTTAAACATTTAGAATCTATATTACTATCTTACCTTGTAAACCATCGAACATGAATCATAAAACATTCACATGATCAGTATCTTTAGTAATCATATCCCTCTAAATAGAATATTCCCTCGATATTTTGTATTGTTAGTTATTGAATCACTTTGGAAATGTCACAACTGTGTGACTGATGTAAACAATGGTTACAAACATAATATTGTGTAAAGTTTCATGTTAAACAGTATATGACGTCATTAAATAGTACTTGAAACGTCATGGGGCTCCTGAAGGAATCTTTCAAACGCATTTTTTACATTAAGAAATTATGTCCATTCTCTAGGCCAAACAGACTGTACGTGCTAATGATAAAATCGTAGAAAATTTAACTTGAACTATATAAGCACTTTTGTTCAAGATGTCCCTTACATATACCAGTACTTATATAGACGTATCATAACTCATAACTGAATGTAGTAGGATCCTATGTCATCCTAATCTATCTGTACCTCATATCAATTAAGAAACGTACTTTACAATTTACATCATAAATTTAGATATTTAAGGAAGAATAACGAGTATAAATGCTTGTTGGCCAGGGTCATGCAATGACGCCCACATTTTTAGAAGTTCAGGCTTGTGTCAACATTTGGAACAAAATCATCAAGGTATAAACTTTTATCTTTATTGCTTAATCTGCAGTATAAAGTCTATATTCCAATTTAAACCAGTCCTGTCAATTTGATACCTTCCAGCTGCTTAATTAATAGGGCAGAATTTACTGTATGTGATGTTTCAATACAATTTTCAATTATATACGGAATAATCATGCAGTTTTTGGTGTAATTTAAACAAAATCCTGTCTTGCAGAATTTGAAAGAGGTGTTCTGTTAGGAGATAGTGGATATCTGTGCAGACCATTTCTTCTTACCCCATATCTAAATCCATGTGAGTTTCTGTAGACAACTTCTGTTTAGTTTGTTACTCTATAATATCTACATTTATATCATTCGATATTTAGAACTTCTTCTACTTTTTGTTTATGCAGTGTTAATCATTCAGCTTTTCTTCTGTCTAGGCAAAACATTGTACCAGTTATAGTTCACTTCATACACTAAACTTACTAATTAATATCTTATTCAATAAGAGATTGCAAACTACATTAAAACTCACATATATTTCACATTTTCACTAAATACCAAGAGAAACCCAATAATTATACCTTCATTTAAATGACTCACACTTTATTGTCTGTATAATATAAAACAATATTTATGCAGTACTTAGATACTGTTAGCAGAGTCTGGTGTCTTGGTGTATAGGGAAAAAAGAACTGCCCGGTTCAGTGCTAGCTTGTTGTGGCAATCAGTCTATTGTATAAATTTAATAATAATGCAGTTAGCACATTGAGATGAACAATTAAAACCAACTGGTTTCATATTTTATTTTCAAACCAGATTTAATATATCACTGATTTAAAACTTGTATTAAATTCCATTTTAAACGAATTTATATCAATGGAAAAGAAAGTATTTATTTTATTTTCTTAATCATTGAACATACATTTCTGTACTAAAGATTCGCATGAAGCCGCTAAAGGCTAGTAAGGTGGTAGTGGCCTGTGCAGTGTTGTACAACCTCTTAATGTTATGGAGAGAACCCCAAGAACCTGCTAGAACTGATGATGATGATCAACCACAACCAGAAAGGTATGATGATGGCCAAATGGATGGACGGAGTATAAGGCACCACAGACACTTCAGCATATGGTTATCATGTTACTTTTACATAAAGTTAAGCATTCCTCTGTTTGTAGTATTAATATTTGTGTAGGCGAAAAGTCATAAGTTATTCAAGTCCATAGCAAAAATATGATCAAATCACATAAATATGAAGTAAATTTTGAGAGAAGTATTCCTTTACTTAAAACGGAATAAGATTATGATAATGGTATATTACTGCATAAAATGTTTTAATTATGAATTTATTCATATGTCTTAAAAATCAGTATAGAATTTAATTAAATGAGCCTGCATATTTTTTTCAGAAACATTATTTGCAATGACTGCAATGATCATTGTTTGTACAATACATTGTACGATAAATACATAAAATACTGGTCATTAATCTTTGTATTACATGTATGATGCATATATTTTTCACATTTTTAATTATGTAATGAACTTTAGATCATATAATTATTGTTGTTCGGTACGAACAATAAAGTTATTACCGTATTTCAAAAATCGCTCAGTTTTCATTGAAAACCTGCATACCGAACAGCTTCCATTAATTTAACCTTCCGCCTACGAACATAGTTCCATTTTTTTTCAGTTCAATGGCATAAATACAAATTCAAATATTACGTGCATATAAGTCAAAATCAGATGGCTATGCAATATCGTAAACGAGCAATACAAAACAGTCGTAAAAAATCTAAACAGTCCTCTCCCTCGGATTATTACAATATTTACTATCAGTACACACATTTCAATGAAGGATGACGTCATAATTCACCTGCTGGATATGCTAATTTAGTCTGGTTCCTAGCTTCTATTGTAAACGTATAGAAGTCATCATTGAATTCATGGACGTTGCGATGATAACTGGGTGCCAACCAGATATTTAAAAAAGCGATTCGTCGGGAAATTGTAATCGATTAATTTAATGCTTATAACGTGTAACTTTGTCTTCGAGCATGTCTTCATGTATGAGGTATTACATTCTGCATAAGTGGAGTATACAAAGAGGCAGGTAATGTCGACTATATAATATTATGCTAATTGCTGAACTACTTTTGGTGATCAGATTGGAATCATAAATCAAAGTACTGAAAGCACATGGAACGGGAACCACTTTAACAACTGCATATATAGCGGGTGTAGAAAAGCGTTAGTAGTACTTAAGTCTGCATCCAAATTCACGTGCGAACTATCGTTCGGATTCAAAAACTCACCCTACAAAGAAATTCAACTTTTGACTGCTTTGTAGTTCCGAACAACAGCAGAACCTTCAGAGCTTTGATTTTAATACATGTTACTGGTGACTATCATGACATGTTTAGTATCAAAAGTATTATTTTTGGCTGTATATTTTGATTGTATAAAACATACTTTGATATAATGAATATTACAAATCATTTCTGAAATATTGTCTAGAAATGAATAGTTGTACAACTAACAAATGATTTTAAAATTTGACAGCTTGTACACTATTGATAACTCTTATAAACTAATGGATCATTTTATCACAACCACTTTGTCTGTATGAAAATAAGTTAAGTATATTTTAGTACATTTTTGTTTGATTAATTATCAACTGTAGACTTCATATTGAACTTTAGATACACCAAGTTACTTATTTTAATTTGTTTTGTTATTGATCTAGTATATCTCAAATGATTAACAAAATTTAGAACTGAATTAATTTGATTATTCCTAAAAAATGTTTGGTATTTTGTATTGAGTTAATTGTACATGTTTAATAAGTAAATTAGTTATTTGTTAATTAAAATGATCTATATTACAAGTTACTTTTAAGATATGCATTATTTTTGTAGAGAATGTTATACCTTTCAAATGTAATTGTTATGGTACTCTAACTAGCAAAGCGTCATTCACATACCATAATAAAATCAAAGTACTGAAATCACTGTCGGACTTGATTTTTACCATACGAGACAAAAGAGAGAACTGTGTACACACATCGTTCGTGCCCATACAAATGATTTTAATATTTGCTCTTGCGGACCCATTTTTCATTCATACTGTAATGCAGGTCATATGCATGTAGGTAAATGACATACGCTAGTGCTTTACTAGTCCCTTTGCTAAAATTTTAAAATGATAAAAAATATTGGAAAGTTAAATGTTTAGCACATTAACTGAAGACAATTTAATTGAATTAAAACTCTTTATTGTACACAAACTAGTGACCAACACTTCAGTAACAGTAAATACCAACATTGATTCTTCTGGTTTTAACACAACATAACATCGTCTCATTGAACACAATCAGGGTCACTCTGGGACACAGTATAGTAAGACCTATATGACCTATAGTTAACCCGATGTTGCATGAAATTCAGACGTGATTATGTAAATCTAAAAAAGCACGTATCCAGTAATTTACGTTCGTTTTTAGCGACTGGAGTTATTATTCGTAAGCCGCAGTTTAAACATTCAACCTTCGAAGTTTACCTGACATGAACTCATTCTATAAATCAAACTCCCCACGCCGGTTACGCTTTGCTACTAACCACTGCGGGGAGTGAGTCTATAAATAGCCATTCCGTCATCAAACTAACACTAGTTGGTGTGAATATCACGAAAATACTAGATGATAATTCGCCCTGTAATATTAAGAAATGTTAAAAAGGCACAAAACACATACATCGATGGTAGATTGTTGCAAATACATGAATACGTCCGTAGAGATGTTTCTGAACTATCGAACGAAAACCGAAAGTAGAACTACTTTTACGGCAAGATATTTTATTGGACAATGGATACGCGGTTTTAATTCTACGCATTTGAATATCTCATGTATCTACCGACAAGCATTTATTTAGATACATGCATATATGACTATTTCCATGTAGTTACAATAAAATGATTTGAAATATATTTAGATCCGACACACTTAATTGGGGAAAGATTCCAGATACTTCTATATAATCACACCATTTAGTTGCGTACTATTTCCTTTATGCGGCATTCTTTTAACCAAGCTGTTATGGGGTCCAGCGACAAAAGTTTGGTCACCGATTACAAACCATTCATGAAGCTAATTCAAAAAATGTCTTCAGCATATACAAGCTGATTGCGGACGGACAAACGACAGACATTGAACTATCACAATAACTGACTTCGGACACTTAATTGCCTATTCCGTTGAAACTTTGGTAATTATGATGTCAGCAAGTTTTGACAGCTTGGAGAAACACTCCTTCTGAACTTTATGATTTTCAGTTGCTTGTATGTAAAACTCTGTCTGTAGCTCCTTCAATGTCTTTGCCTTACTAAGAAACTTAATGTACACAATTCAAACAATGTATTTATGCATCATTAATTAGAAAGATTTTTGATAGTAATAAATAATTTGTACAGACATTGTACTAAACCTCATTCAGGTGAAGATTTGGCAAAAGATTAACTGACTGCATATTTTACTATTTAACACAAACTGATAAATACAAAAGTGTCAAGTAGGCATTAAATTGCTTATTTGAGTAAGTGGTACATCTCGTATAACTTATTCAATGCTATGATACTACAGAAAGTTAGAAATGCAGTTGAGAACCTGTTGCATGCCGCAATTCATTATGTTAATACATACCAGCATACTTTCATCACATAAGGAGAACAACTGGAAAATGCATGGTTAATGTTCTTGGTCAATGATGTCCTCTCAATATAGTTTAGTCCAATGTGAAAAGTTTTGATGTGTTGTAGTAGGTATTTACTAATTTAATGCATTTTCCTAAGTTATTGTTGTTCATTGTACCGCACAGAAAAGATGCATTGAAATGCAGTTTATCCATTGAGTTATGATGGTGTAATATACATGTAAGTACCTATGCTGTACAGCTTGTCTTCCATGACTTTCTGCTCTCTTCTTTTTTTATACATTATCTCTGTTTTCTGTGTTATGCAAAACAAATTAATGAAATGAATGATATGAATCTACTTTATAGTATTCATAATCAATTAAAATATGTTTTGCTTAATATATATCAATACTGCATGTAATTCTTTTCACTAGAAAATATTCTATCAATAAAAAGATCCACAACTACATAAAATTATAAAGACAAAGAAATAATGCTTTCCTTATTGGTTTGCACAGACTTCATATTAGCAATGTGGTCTATTATGAGAACTGTTTCTCAATAAAAAATATTAAGTGTACAATATAATTACGACATTATAGAGAAAATTGTTTTGCCTTTTACAGACCTCCGATCCATGATCATAATTACTCTATTGACTACCAATTGTGAACAGCAATACGTGTATTTTAATAGCGGGACAGGATTTAGACTTCTTACCAGTAAGTTTCTACTTTGGTCCAAACATATTTTGCATTGGATTGAGGAAAAGTTAGGATTTGCAAAGGTTTCGCCATTTTTTTTGCTTTTGTTACTATAATAGTGTTTTTTTGTTTGCTGTTCTGTCAGGACGATTATTTCCCTTTGTTCGCCCAGTTTAAGGCTTTTTTTCTTTCCTGTACCGCTTCATGACAGTTTTAATTTCACCAGTCGACTTTTTTTCTTTTCTGTTGGATATAGAGTGTTGAGTAGTGTTGAATTTGTTAAATGTAATAGATGCGTATTGATATTATTAGGATAGTGTCGAATTTGGAATTATTATACCATACTTATATAGCTAGCGTTTTTTTGTCAAATAATAACATTTAAAAGCGCTTTACAAATTTACATATAAACATAACAGTTAATTAAAAGCATAGATATAATCACGTTACTGTACAGTCCGAATTAAGCCATTATGCAGATTATTTATACAGTTCCTATTTTTCACGTTGCTTGTCTTGTAATTGATCTGTTCCTGTGGACTTGCACAAAGTAATAGGTTTTTAGTTGCCTCTTGAAACTTTGAAGTGTCTTACAGTCTCTTGCATTTTAAGGCAATGGGTTCCACAATGTAAACGCAGCTGATTCAAAGCACCTGTCAGCATATTCCATTTAGGTCCTCTGTCTAGGTTACACATAATCGATACAGTGCATTCATGTATACAAAAAAACAACAACAACATAGCGGCCAGTTCGATATTACAACCACCTCATTATAACAAGAACTAGTTACGTAAACACTTCTGTACAGAGGTCAGTAATAACAAAACATGAGTATTATGCACAATTATATTACAAGTTACATATAGGACACGTTATTACATATTACAAAATGCACTTCCATATCATTCATTGTCTTCAGATTTATAACCCATCTTAAGTAATACGGGCACCACGTCACGTCCCACCAGTGTTGGTGTTCCGTGGCACACTTGCGTACACCTGTCAGTGATATCGGTGACGTCACAATAGGTCGTATTGCAATAAACGTACACGCTGTCACGACTTTGAGGAAATTCGAATGCCGAGAAAACAAAACGTGTTTCGTGGTTCCCTTGCGATAGAATTCTGGTTCCCGGATCTACAACACACCTTGAATAAATAGAAATTTATAATGAGATGGAAAATAATAATTGTTGATTTCGGCGTTTTGAACAATACTATGAGCGGCTACTGTGATCGAGTGGTTATGGTCTCTGACTAGTAATCACTAGTCCCTCAAGGCTGTGAGTTCGAATCTCTACCGTGATCAGCCAAATTTCATATGCGACGAAGCTGTCTGGCCCGGTTTACGGAAGGGCGGTGGCTCTATCCGGGTGCACCCCTGAGTCATCGCTTGAAAAGTTGATAAATGAACTTGGCTGTTTGTGCAACGTTAAACCCTTGTAAAAAAACAACAACAGTACTATCACGACCATTCCTGCAGAAAATCAGCATATTATCAGATTATTTTATGTATAATCTTATGTAGTCTCTTTATAAACTTTTTTGCAATCTTTACACAAATTCAAGATTGCATACCTCAGGAACATGTGTTTATGTTTATAACTAACTCCACAATGACGAGTAGACGCTGAACAAAGAAATTGTCAAACTCGGTCTAAGGGATGTAACTCTTACAATATTGTTACGATTTCTCAGAAATGAACTAAAGTTTTCTAAAACATTAGAATTAAAATAGAACTGTATTTGAGTATAAGAAGTAGTACTTAATGTTGACCAAATTACAGCGAAGAATAATACTCGTACGGGTAACCGTATGCATATTTTTCATACATTGACAACAAAGAGTAATGTTGTTACAAACCCATTCTGTAAGAGGCCGTATGTCAGCGCTGGTCCAGCGTTTGGATCCGGTTTTGCGAAGCATGTATCAAGTCTCATTTTAATGTTGACGTCATCAGACGTCATCTTCACTTGAACAAAAACATCCTGACCTAAGAAAGTACAAGAAAATAACTTACGTTTAGATATGATGTCGTAAATCTTGTTACATAGCCGGCAGGGCTCCATTGAGAATGGGCGTAAGTTCGGAGTAAGATGGCTGTTTGTCTCACCAGGAAACTCTTGGGCAGTGCCTCTAGATACCAAGGAAGCCATGAGGTGAACCATACATATTTTGATACTTACGAGTAGACAAATCTTAACTATGTTTATCATATTACATACTTTTCCAAACAGAACAATTAACATTAAAAAATATCATTACAGAATAATTATATAAAAACTGACCGGAAGTGGAAATACGCATGTATGATAAAATAACCAGCCAAAATGACTGCCTGTGATTAACCCATTTATATCCAAATTTTACAATAGAATCTTCCAACTTCTACTTTGGACAGGCCCATTCCATAAAATAGGGATGTTTTGCAAAATTTTGATTCAAAATAGTACACATTAAAATCATATGCAATCGACTTTGAGTTTGTCGTCTGCTTACGAACATATAGCTGCTTAAAAGAAATATATTTATGTAGACATTTGGTATATATGGGTTAATATCACTAAAACATGAGTAAAATACCAGTTTTTAAAGACACCGGGTTTCCATGTATCTCTTTGAAGTATGTAGCATCAGTGTAAAAAGACATAGCGGAGCTGTAGTGTGTGGAGCTCGTCTTGTGTGGATCAACGTGGATGGGTGCGCCATCTGTTGGATGGAAATTTGATGTTACCACGTCCGTTCTTGGAATGTCACACTCGAGTTCTACCTGCAAGGATATAATTATCCTACATGAAGTCTTGGTTAATGGCAACCTTTGAAGAACTAAGAACTGTCACTAAGTCAAACCGTCAGTCTTTAGCACAATTGATTCGATACAAATGTTAATGATAATAATCTTTATTTAACGAAGGTAACATGTATAGACATATTACATACAAACAAATGTGATGTCATAAATTACAACATGGCCTCCAAACAACACATGCAAAAACTGAAAAGAAAACAAGAAAATAATCATTTTGGAGCACAGTATTTTGTTGGGGCTACAAAGAGACAATAGCAACATAAGATACAGTCAAACATGTGTTTGCAGCCATCTCCGAATAAAGGCCACCCTGTGAATGAAGGCCATTCTTAAAAAAACTGTTATTGATTATTTAGAACGAATCGAACTCCCAATAAAGGCTTGATCTCAGTAAAGACCATATTTCATGTTCCAGAATGTGGCCCATGTTCACAGGTTTAACTGTTGTTCATACCTTCCATCTGTATCCACGAACTATAATTGGAAATGGACTGTTTGCTTCTGGGTACAGCAACACGTTGTTGTATATTACGTTATCTCCATTTAACTGGAACAAGAAAACGGCAACAAGAACATACAGTAAAACCTCACTTAGAGACCACCTCATTTAGCGACCATCTCATTTAGCGAACACCTCATTTAGCGACCACCTCATTTAGCGACCATCTCACTTAGCGACCACCTCAATATTAGGACCGCCTCATTGTAACAACTTTTTACGGAACCGGGTGTCATTATTTTTTTACATTGCTACCTAATGATATCAATATTAACCCGATTGTTGTCTCCTTGTTTAATCGATGTATAACTGTTTATAGAGTTTATTTTCAAAAGGCATATTTGCCTATGAACATACATCCAGAACATACATGTTTATAATTTGTATAATTACTTATATAAATTATACAAACAGTAAACTGTATGCATATAATGTAGATTAGAAAGCATATTAATATACAATTTAGGTATCTGTATAATATGAACGGAAACGCCTAAAATTGGAACATTATTTCAGCATCTATGCATTTTTTAAAAATTGTATTGTGGGTGCTATGGCATAACTATGTTTAAACCAATCAGTGTTTGAATTTGAGAAAAAATTGTGCTGGCAATTATATGTCTACATCTGAAAAAAAAAACAGAATCTTACAGTATGTGTAGTTGAACATCCTAAGTAGTGTTGGTTGAAAACTACTAAATCCCCTACAATACGTCCCGTACAGTGCTGGTCCGATAACTTGATTTGAGACACACCCGTGTCCGGGTATAAATGCCGTAGTACGGTCATATTCACGGCCACGTTCCAACCGGAAGGTCCGCAACCCATGTGAATAGCGTCCTCAACACGTAAAGCTAGAAGTAATGACAGAAAACGAATCGGTTAACCATTCGAACATCCGATTATCGGTTAGTTAATTCAGTTACCGGCTAATCATACATATTATAAAGATTTATTTCAAATTTTAGTAGTTATGAAAAACTGTATAAACAGTGAATAACCGAATATTGACAATGTTCATTAGAATACAAAGGGACATTTTTTTGCTCAAAACGCATCAACGTGTAAATATAAATGCATGTACAACAATCTTGGTTAAATTTGAATGACGAATGGAACAAGATCAAAGGAAATCATTAATTCATCAATGAAATTTAACAAACATCTGGTTAAGTTACAAAGACGTAGAAAAGTTTGTTAAAACTTCTGGGTATTACACATTTCTCGCGCGGAGTCAAAACGCATTCGTGATAATTTGACTGTCGTAAAACACCAAATTCAGGATCAAGACGAGAGAAACTTACATACTGCGATTGATTTCGATATTACTGTATGTTTGTATAACTGTATGTCTCTGGTGCGTCAATTAGGACAACACAGTGCATGGCAAAAGGCGACACACAATAAACGACATTCACCTTATGATCTATATTTAGAAAAAGGATAAGAATACATACGACTGTATGTTATGTTGTATCCACGTGCGTTGGTTCCATTATTACTTTTCAGTCTTATGTAGATATCCTTGTCTGAAACTAACATCGGTACTTTATTGGTTGTAAAGTAGCCGAGTTGTCTCCCGTGAGCGCCGTCCTTCACCTTGAGTTACAAACTAGTTTTAGGCTTTTATTACCATGAATTGAATGGTTATTTTTTATAAACAGTTTATCATGAGTCAATGACAACACGTAGATAAATTAAAGGCCACGAAAAAAACAATTATGGCCGTGATCAGGGGCGTTGCCAGTGATACGCACTTACGCAAGTGCGTAACATAAATATTAAAATGGCCAACACTTGCATCTAAGTCGAAAGTTAAGGGGTTAGGCCTTTTCAGTGACAGAAAGGGTTACAACCGCCGAGCCATCACCCTTGTGTTCTTAATTTTCACTCAAAGCCAACATGAATCTAGAAAGCTCCAAGACTCCGCTAAACGGTACCGCGCAATTTTCTCTTGTCGATATATTCTCATACAAGCTGTATCTCCGAGCTAGAAAAGATATATTTGAATCAGAGGTCCTGCTGAACAACACACCCTTTATTTATTGTTAGCGGAAACCATACATTCATTTTGACAAACTACACAATCCTTAACTAAGGACAGCTGTGCATGAACGGCATATTGATTCACTTTCTTTGTTGACTTTAGTTCACTGGTTTCAACGTAATGACTTACCAGACATAGTTATCATATACAGTACAACCTCTCCAGAGCGGCCCACGCTTGAGCAACAACCTCCTTTCAACAGCAACATGTTTTTTCCCACTACATGATTTAACTATGAATTTAACATGATCTTTCAACTCACTAAGGGTGTTGCTTTGGTGAGGTTGCACTGTATTATAAATCGACAGTTAAAATCGATTCCAAGGCACGTCGCGCGAAATTAATTCCACAAGTGAACCTATGTATAGAATATACTACCTAATTCACGCACCAATCATATCGACTCATACAAATAGTCACATGTCAACATTGTAACCAACCAACGCACATGGTTACAGCTTATACAAAGCTTAAAAACGTAAACAGAATGTACGCAAACATAATTCAATAAATAAGGCTTCGGTTGGTTAAGTAAGGAACACTACCGTACCTCAACGAAGTCACCGTCCCGAGCAAGGTCAAGGTCATTGAATATCAATTTCAAAGGTTGATTGTTCAGATTGTGAATGATAGTTAAGCAATCCGTGCTAGAATTGTAGGCAGGGTAACCATGGGATACGACTGAACCGGAAGCTGTTGATGACGTCACATTGATGACTTGTACACAACGATCTAAAACGTTAAATTACATAAATTACTGATAACTTCCGCACATGAACTATGTTCCAGTCCGTTGAAGTTTCGAGAACACTCAGGAAGTCTATTTGCAAATTAACTAGTACAAAAAACTTAATGGTCACGTGTGATTTCATATAGGTAATAATGATAGTTCAGATTTACCAAAACAGTCAATGCTAGCTCGCTCGTCACATGAAGTTCCTCCATTCACAACAGAGCACTGTGATACATGTGTCTCCCAACCATCACACGCTATGTTGGTGTATAAGATTGGATCTTGCGTAGATGTCGATGAAAGCACTGGTGTGGTGTCTCTGAAACATTTTCAAGAAGTTAATAAACAAACTGCCAGTGATCCTTTCGAAATTCACCCAACACGCAAAACAGTGTGGATAAACCACATGACTTTTGACATCACAAATGGGTATTGCGGGAAGCACTTTTTTGCACGAAGCCAGAAGAAAAGAAGCTGTAAGTATTTTATTCCGATTTCAGTTTTCACGACACAGCACATGCTAAGCGGAAAAATGTGTACGTTCCACGTATGGTTGTCATTTCTTTGTATTATGTACAGTTTTTCTGCAACATTCGCGCCAAATGAAACATACACTGGCTTCAATAAACAAATTGCCAGTGATGGTTTGGAAATGTATCCAAACGCATCAGCTAGATGTCCATTTTTTATTTTGTTTCTGAGGCAATACCAAAATTACCGTCGAAACCTGAACAAATTCCACAGCTTTGACTACAGATGTTGCTTGTTTTATTGGTCCTCCAATTAAATTATCGGGTTAATTATTTGTCTTGTCTACCATGTTTGTTTACGTACAATTAAGTTCAGTTGTCACCTGATACAACTTAATTTACATATAGAGGATGTTACATCCAGCTAGAGATACCGTTTGTATTTATCAGCGATTTCTTTGAGCGGGAGTGGGTTTAAACTGTTTAAAAACTGGATCATTCCTTTGAAGAATAACTTTAATACATAGTTACATGAATAAATTCTTAAGCATATATAAATTCATCGCAGGTGAAAGTGAATCTTCAACAGTATGCGTTTACAAATGTAACGTAAATTCAAGGCAATAACAATTACTCCAAAACCAAGACTCGGACATTTACCCCCAACACTTAAAGTTATCTTCAGTGTACGCTTCTTATAGTTGATCATATATACAAGGGCGGAACAGAACCAAACAGACCGTTATTTAAGACATGTAAATAGTACATGGTCATATAATATAGATTATGATGAATTATAAACATCAAGGTCCAGTATACACGTTAATCACGCTGTATTTCACGGTCAACTGGCATACTCAGATTTAGACTGCCAAGACTTCTCAGCAAAATATATTTTATTCCACGTTCTGTTGAATAATACGACAACCAATGGTTCGATTGGAACTCATTTCAGTGGGTGATAAACCGCACTAGCGCTAAGAGAAGAAATTAATGAACTAAAGCGATAAAAAGAAACTTACGAATATCCTGCCATTGCACAAACGGTTGATGCTGTAACCTGGTTAAGTCCGGACCGGCACACCGACCATCTAGTGTTGTTATAAGATGTATGAAACTGAACCAGTCCATTAAATGTTCCAGTGTTACCAAGGGTTACATCAAGACCGCCTGTAAAGTCCACATTTAATCATTACAGGACATAATCGAGCAATTATGAAAAAACTGCCGAATACCCTGGCGAAATTAACATGATCAGAACATTTTCAAACATGTTTGAAACATGTTTGAACATGATATAAAAACATATTTGACTGTGTTTTAACCATGTTATGAACATATTCAAACATGTTTAAACATGTCCGTTAAATGGCACCATTGTCAAACGTGATCGAATATGATCATGAATGATCATGTTTCACCGCTAAAAATAAACATGTTCAAACATATTTAAACATGTTCCTGCAACATGATTGGAACATGTTCAGACATATTCCAACACTTTTTTTCCGTTATCTAAGAATATGTTTGAACATATTTAGAACATATTTGAACATGTTTAGAACATGTTTTTGCTTCATGATTCAAATGTGTTTTGTTTTGCTTCATGATTCAAATGTGTTTTGTCTATTATCTTAGAACATGTTTTAAACATATTCAGTCATATTTGTCCTTGTTCTGAACCATTGTCAACATGACCAAATATGATCACCCATGTTCATGTTACAACACTCAAAATTAAAATGATATTAAAATCACAATGAATACAGCAGGCCATTTCTTTATTATTATATACTTATATTATTATAAAAGAAATTCTAACATAAATTCCAAAAGCCTAAGAAGGGTGTGTTAGTGACATGTATTTCCCTAACGGTTAAATGCTTTGACTAAATTAACCTATTACCATTATAATAAAATCTGACCTGAAAAAAAGAAACGGGGCAATTGTATGCCTGAATTTAAATTTGTTTGAGCAATCAGATACAATATCTTAATTAAAATAGTGAGTGACCTGTTCATGAAATTTGTCCCAATTGTGTTATATCTAAATTATCCATATTATGATCAGAAATTGCAACAAAACAAAGTTTATATTTAACCTGTCAAGCAACTTTCTCTTACTTTCTAATAAATATAATCCTATAATGATAAATATATTTCTGAATACAAAAAAATCCAAACTTGTATTCATAAAAATCATAATATAAAAAAGCACCAAGAAACAAGGGCTTAGTGTGACCATCACCTTGATCTCCAGAAGACCAAACATAGGTACTGTCAAGGACAATAATAGTGATAAATAATATAATCTGAATACATAAATGCTGTATGAATCATTTTTTTAAAAACAAACATTTGTATAAATACATTTGTAGTACAATTATGAATTGAATATTTATGGAAACATTTTACACAATACTTAATCAAGATCTTCCATACAAGTGACAAGCAAATTACCATATGTCTTTAATAATATTGTATTCTTCAAAAAAAAATTGTCTTCATAATGAAAGCATAAAAACAAAATTACTGTGAACAAAAATAGACTTTAACTGTAAACAAGAAGTGTTTGCAGTGTTTTTTCTCTCTTCATTGAGAAGAGGCCTTAGCCTGTTGATTTTGGAAAAATTATCGCTAAAATTAATTGCTGGGAAATAAAATAGCTGGTTAAGTTTTGATTTTTGGGAAAACTGCATGATTTTAAAGAAATATTCAATTGGGAAGAGGCCTTTAATTGGCCTCTGTTATAGAAGGTGAAAAAACACTGGTTTGTGAAACACAGATGCTCCCCAAGTAAAACTCAGACAGTCAAGACCTTGACATTTGACCTAAAATTCAATAGGGGAAATCTACATGTGATGACCTCCCCCCCGAAACAAATCTGAAGAGCTTAAGCCAAATAGTTCTCTAGTAATTGGTCGGACCAGGTTTTTGTGCTGAAGGTCACTATCTACATCATACATGTGATGACCAACACCCCAAACAAATCTGAAGAGCTTAGGCCAAATCATTCTCTAGTTATTAGTTGGACATGGTTTGGTTATGGTCAGACTGACTGGCCATTTGACCAACTAACATGTGCAAAGCAATATAAACCCTTTTTCTTCAAAAGGGGCATACATTGTAATTTAAATTATAAAGCAAGTACCTTCGAGAATTATACTGCTGAGTATTCACTGATTAAAACAAATTCCAGAATGATGTATCATAATATTATAATAATTGTAACAACTAACATATAAAAACTTAAATTTTGAATAATAATAAGAACTGTGACATAAAAATTACTTATTTAAAACATATTTCAAATTCTGTATACAAATAGGGTAATTGGTACAGTATTGACAAATGAAAATAGAATATTAAATTGAAACCAGCAGTTCAGCAATGATTTGAACTAGACATTTATACAAAATTAATGTAAATCAGTTCTAACATCCAACACTGCACTATATTCATTGCATTTCATATTTGCATTACACTTCCAGAATATGTCAGTTATTGAGAATGGACACTAACACTTGCTGAAGCTTTTTCCAAGGTTTCATTTTTTCTAGAGTCAATGCAGCATCTTTAACAGTGACTCAGACTAGATCTACTCGAGAATACAAATTACAAGGCTTTTTTCACAGGTAGGGGATGGGGCCTTTCAAGTCTCCTGACCAAAGTTTTTCTCATTCCTGGTTTAGTTGAAAACTGCATTCATGGCGAGAAGTCAGAGTGTCTTGTGTCAGAGAGCATTCCAACAAACAACTACAGTACCACAAGATAAATCTTTTAGGGTGTTTCTTTTCATTTTTGAATGTTTTCGAAAACTTTTTCATCTTAGAGCTACTGAACTACTCAGCTCCAATTTCCAAAGCCATACTCAGCTCCAAAGCCATGTTGCTGCTGAAATTGAGAAATGTATTCAAGTTAATTTTCACCTAGTACACTTAGCACATATAATGTAGTTAATCACAAAGAATATTGACAGTCAAAAAGTGTACTGGGTAATAACATGCCAAGAAATGTTGATTTAAGTTTAACATTAAGATATAGTACCCAGCTTCGATCTAATCCACAGCTTTTTTCCGGCTTTTAACAGGCATCTTCCCCTTAGGAAAATTCTTCAAAATCATGCAGTTTTCCACTAAAATTAAATTTACATAAATTATTTCTTCCCCTTTTGCAAAAATCACGGTTATTTAAAAAAGGCCCCATCCCCTACCTGTGAAAAAAGCCTTGTAATTTGTATTCTCGAGTAGATCTAGTCTGAGTCACTGTCTATTTTGAAATTGTTTAGAAAAATTTACTCTTCTGTAATAGTCCATAGTACTATTTATAATAGTAATTTCATTAGATGAGAGTAAAAAACCAGTTTATTATAAAATGTTCCGAGTTAATACAGATTACTCGACATAAAAATGAATGCCACATGTTTTCGCGATTTTAAAGCATTTCAACACATCTTTGCATTGAGTGGATAAAACTGTACAACCTGTGTACTGAGTATTGATATCAAGAAAATATTAATAACAGTGACAAGCAAAAGTCTAATTCAAATGCTAAGACATAGATTCTATTTAGAAAGGAAAATTCACTCACTCTGCAGTTGGTCATGACGTTGTTTATTTTCTTTTCAAACGACACTCGAACAAAATATTCTTTTCAATAGACGAAATCTTCATTTTTTTGAAACAATAAAACACTTAAATTCGACAGTGCTGTTCTAAAATATCTTTACTTGGCAGAAGACAATAGGAATTCTAATATTGCGCGCCACTTTCACTTTCGCCATTTTGTCCTTGAATTTACTCTGCATCATTCAGACGTTTGTGATTAGATTACGTCATCCAGATGTTTGTAATTACGTTCAGCACTCCAGCATGCACATCAATATTCAATTAGGCTACTTCAATCGTGTTATCAATGAACAAACATGAAAGCAAGTCATATTTATTCGCACAGTTTCAAGACAGGTCATGTCAGTGGTGATTTCGTACTCAAGCATTTTCGTACTCGTGCATTTTCGTACCAAATGTTTAAATAAACACCTGTGTTTTCTAGGAATTTTTAAAACTCTTCTTGTCATAAACTACAATGCCTAGTGCTTAGATAGTTTGTGTGTAGCATTGTATAGTGGACCTAATATATAGACAACTAAGTTTATTCAAATAATGGCCCTGTGGTAAAATTGGTACCACTCAGGTATAAAACTGTACTTGATTTTGCTTAGGCTTATTTACAAGAAAATTTAAACAATCTTTTTGTCAGAAAAGCTTAGATATTTAGTGTGTAGTATTGTCTAATGAACCTCTACCAAGTTTGTTCAAATTATGGCCCAATAGGGTCAAAATTGGTACCACCCAAGTATAAAAATTTACTTGATTTTGCATTAAAAAAATATCTTTTTCAGAAAAGCTTAGATATTTGGTTTGTAGCATTTTCTAATGAACCTCTACCATTAGTTTGTTCAAATTATGGCCCTGTGGTCAAAATTGGTCCTGTCTTCGGGGTCACTTGTTGGCTGCATGTTCAATTATTATTCTCCTGGAACACCAGTGGATTCTTTAATACGACTGGGATGGAGTGGCAGGGCCCTAGCTGCACTTTAGGGGAAGGGGCCCGGTGCCCTCTGGTATGGGAATTTCGCATCATTTTTTAACTTTTTCATACTTTTAACTTGCATGATCAGAACAACATATTTGGCAATCAATAACTTAACATGGTTATTACACAGTCATACATAACATGGTCATAACACAGTCATACATGATCATGCAAAACATAGTCATAACACAGTCATACATGATCATGCAAAACATAGTCATAACACAGTCATACATGACAACAGTTTAGATTTCAGATTAATTACTCCACACTTCTTGTAATAGTTGTGAATACATGTCAACACATTGCAATGACAAATTAAGAATAAACTAAAGTTGAAAAAATGATAAGTATGACTGATCATGTTTTGGTCGTCAAACATGTTCTCATAACATGATCCCTCATCATGACTGAAAGAAAGTCAAACATGTTCAAACATGTTTCAACATATTCAGTCATGATATCATGATCAGGATTTCGCCAGGGTATACACAATACAGGGTGCTACACTACAAACACTTTCTTCATGTTAGTATACCGCTAAAACTAAGGAACATTCTTACAACGACAACCTCTCTACAAAACCGCTTTTTTTAGATTTCCGCAAAGTGGCTTTTAACGGAGGTTGAAATGTACTGCAGGGTTTAAGTGTTTGTTTGTTTTGTTTCAGTGAGTTTAATGCCGTTTTCAATGATATTTCAGTTAACTTATATACGGTGCCCGGTTCACCTAACCAGTTTTCCTGGACTGTATTCTAACCAGTACTAACTTACCCTTCCACAATGAGCTGACAACTTCTCCACATGTGGAGGAATATTGACATTGTATATTAAATTGTAATCGAAGGGTATGACCTTTAGCGAGCTGAGTTCAAACCGGTTTACAAGAACAGCGCGCTATCAATGGACCATGGCTGTTAGTTTATGAACTACATTGTATTATGCATTGGAAATTAAACTCACATATGAGAATGTGTGGGCGAGAAGAAAGAAAAATATCTACCGGAACAATCGATTCCAACAGAGTTTGATTGTTTTAAACTGCACTCCGTGATATTGTAATTTCCTGTACAGAGACCGATGTTAGTGACACCATCGTCACATGAAAAGGCGCTGAAATGCATCGGAGATAGACCACGTGGTGTCTCATAACTTGTAGCATTTGTGTACCTGGAACGAGTTGATTAAAATTATCTATGAGCACCGTGACAGCTGAACAGAACTGCCTCGTTAAAGGTACCGTATTTTATATTATATTGGAGAAAGTAAAATCCGTTTAAACCCCACTGCAGTCTTGTTGTTGACCTTCCAAGGCGGTACTCCAATGGAGAAATTGTTTTTTGTCCCTACTTTTTATATTGTTAGATGGATTTTGGGGTTGGTAGTCTTTTGAAAGTTCGGGATATTTGTATTTTTGTTGTTCTTGAAATCCTAGTCTTTCATAAAATCATGAGGTCGTGGTCAGAGGTTTAAACTGGAGACCTGCCTCTAAGTTCGAATATCAATTTTTGAGACTTTGCATGTTTTTAATTACAAAGTTTTAATGGAACAATGATAATTTTGACAATTCAGTCAGGATAATTGATTTGAATATGTTTTCATGCTTTGAACAGTGATATATCTTTGACCAAAATATATCATGAATTAAATTAAGACATATATGTATCAGGGCTTCAGTGCTCTATCATTTGACCACAATACCCTCAATGTCAACTTTAATGGCATAACCAAAGGTTAGGGTCCACGACATACAAAATGACAAAAGCTAGCGGAAATCAAGTCAACGTATCCAAGCTTACTGCAATCACACGAGTCATGATAGCTTTTCACTTTATAATATACAGCGCAACCTCTCCAAAGCAACATCCTTTGTGAGTAGCAAAATTATGTTGTTGCTGTTGTTTAGAGGTTGTTGCTCTCTCAAGAGAGGTTAAATTAAGGTAGGGTCGCTCAGCAGAGGTTGTACTGTAATGTTAGACGTACAGAAATCTAAGGGTGTCACAAACAATGTCCGTGTAGGACGTGTTCCAAGAGTCATAGCACACACTTCCCCATACGCCATTTGCTTTCATCTCTAATCTACCTTTCCATGGACCAGGTCCATCCACCAGACGAATCGTAGAACTGTCTGAGTCAGAATAATGAAATATGGTCATAGAGCATGAATTTTACCTTCACTGAGTGAATTCAACTATGCAAAGATGAAGTTGTAACACATACTCAGTAATTTAAAAATAGTTATTTTCCTCCGAATATTTTCAAAGTATTATCATTGTTAAAGGTACTATACTGAAATATAATATGGATAAAATGAAGTAACTATGCTGACTCAAAAACTCGCTTTAACCGTGATCTACCATAATTTAAAAAAAAATATTGATGCAAAAAAACTGTGTTTCTGATTTTCCTACTTTTGCAGCCATCTCCAAATAAAGGCCACCCTACGAATGAAGCCCGTTCTTTGAAACAAATGACCTTAGTTCACAGCAATCGTGACTACTCGGGTATTTCCGTAACTGAGAAATGCGCCTCATACATTATAAGTGTAGGGTTACACATTTTGGTTATATTTTTTTCGGTCACAACTTATTCAACAATAGGCATTTGTTTTCAAGAATCATTACCAGAAAGGCAGACTTTCAAACGTGTTCATCGTTCGCGGTTAAAAATTTGGGCATCATTTTCCATTGAAAGAGAAATAAGTTGTTACCATCATTTAATTCCCAGGTACAGCCATGTTGGAAAATAGCCTGTGAACAACAATAACAATGGTGGCCAGCCTATTATGTTCGAGGCATTTTCTTCAGACAAACGCCGAGGAGTTCCGATTGCGTTCACAGGTCTGACTGTAGCTGTAAACAGGACAATTCATTGTGGTCTAACCTAAAATCATTATTTACAAAAAATAACACAAACCAGCATTTTTGGGATTGCAGTCCACGCCAACATTGTGCGAGCTTGAACAGCTTACTTGCTGTGTCTGATGTTCTGTTCTGCACATTTCAAAATTCCCTTCAGATCCTTTACATTCTGGAGATACATCAAAGTTCCTTTGTCCGCTAACTCCAAAATGTGAATTATAATACACCATAGGGTCTGTGTTCCTGAACGTCATAAAATATTAATAACTTAAGTCATTCCACATTTTTAAATGTGTGTTTAAAAGGTCGACCTTACAATATGGTATTTCATGAGATGTTATCAAAATGGATGAATCACACTCATATATGGCTAAAAAAATGCACATTTGTCTATGAACGACCAGGGAGTTTGGTCAGTTAAAGTAGCATTTTATGGTACAGAAAAACGTGTTTATGGTATTTATATCATGTATATACGTTGATGATTCTTCAAAAGCATTTAAGAAGCTGTTACCTTTCATGGTTACAAACAAATGCCAAGGTGCGACTCTCAAGATTTAAACGCGGCTTAAAACTAACAGCTTTACTTACCAAAAACCGAGCTCTCTACAAATGACTTCAGTATCTGACTTGTTCCATCCAGAATCACAATACGACTGCCACGTCCCAGCATTGTTATATTCAATTCTTCCATCAGTGTTAGATTGTCCACCTTCCAATCTCTTTTCATTAGGAACTGCAATGACCGTATCATAAGTATATGGAATGCCGACCTCATAGTCTTTTGTTAGCAAATTAAACACATACCATAAATGGGAAAAAATACGAATAAAGATCTCATGTTTTACCTGTCTGTGACCGCTGTGTTAACATGCATATTTGTTTAAATCACTCACAAATTACAGTTTTATAAGTATAAACATAGGTACATGTACATTGCAACCTCTCCAAAGCAACACCCTTTGGGAGTAGCTAAATCATGTTGCTGTTGAGAGGTTGTTGCTTTAGAGAGGTAAAATAAATAGTTAAATCATGCTGTGGGAAAAAACATACTGTTGTTGAAAGGAGATTGTCCAAAAGAGGGTCTCTCTGGAGAGGTTGTTCTGTATTTCAAATTTGCTGATAATAATAATCTTTATTCCAATGTTTTCTCTATGACAGATCGAAGTCGCTTATTAAGATATTGTAAACTTGTTGGACAATAACAAACCTATATAATTATTCTAGTGAATGCGCAAACAGTATACAGTGCAACCTCTCCGAAGCAACACCTTATATTAGCAAATGTTATTACATTATATGTTGTTGTTGAGAGGTTGTTGCTCTAGAGTGGTTAAATTAATAGTTAAATCGTGCAGTGGGGAAAAAATATGCTGTTGTTGTTGGGAGGGGTCGCACTGGAGAGGTTGTACAGCACGTGAATATCAGAAAACTATCTAATAATGATTCACAACTGGGTGATATACCATACGGATTGGACCGGGAAGTGTTCGGTTATCAAAAAGACTTGTTAATACGTTAACTTATTTTGTCATTAAACATAAATATTTCAATCTTACATTTACATATAACTCCGGCATCACGACCATGATCACAGTTAATACCGCCTGACCAATTTACCGAACATTCTGTTACGTCATTCTCGTTGCCTTGGCAACCAACGTCAGCCATCCAGACTGGACCATCACCATGTCCAAAATAAGAACTAGGCACGGCAGCCCCTGTCACCCAGCTGGAAAAGAGTTTGCTAAATAGTGCAACAGTAGTAAAGACATTACAATGTCAGTGTGTTGCATTGTTCTCGGTTCTCAAACGTTGTCATTCTATTGGTAAACTTAATGCATTAAAACAGTAACTGCTGTAAGACAGTCCGTGGATTGGAGGTTCGAATGAGATACAAATTTCGGAAGAAAACGGAAGAAACATCATGGATGCCCGCTAAGCGCCAACTATAAGGTATTTTCCTGTTATTGATCTGAGAGTAACTGGGACTGACTGATCTCAAAATCAATAGCAGTCATCTACATGTAAAGACCAACCTCCCAAACAAGTCTGAGGACCTTTGGTCAATCGTTCTCTACCGACCGACATGTGCAAAGTGCGAAGCAATATTCCCCAACTTCTCCGAAAGGGAAATAATAATTAAAGCAGAAAAAATTGGTTGCTATTAATATGATAGGATGATGTATCAGTGGTATGTATATATGTGTATTAACAATCCAATGTAGACACTGTCTAACAATAGAAGTCACTGCAAGAAATAAGGCAATGCTTGTAGATAAAACATCCCTTAATTTAATATCAAGACCGCTTATCTACGAATGTTTTTTTTATATATAGAAAACACATCAGTCCAGACTTATGGTGTCTTCAATACTGAAAAGGTCGCTTTAAGTGCGGTACAGTGCAACCTCTTCAAAACAACACCCTTTGAGAGAAGCAAAATTACGTTGTTTTGAGAGGTTGTTGATATAGAGAGGTTAATTTTATAGTTAAATTGTGCAGTGGGAAAAACCCTGTTGTTGTTAAATGGAGGTTGTTGCTCAAGAGAGAGTCACTCTGGCTAGGTTGTACTGTATTGTTGTTATCCAAAATGACCTACTTTTCATACGGATAGTAAGACAACATTTTACATATAACTGTTGCGTCATTATCGTCCCAGCCATCGTCACAAACTGTTCCCCATTGTCCGTTATGTAATACCTCCATCCTACCTTCAGTGCTGTGAACACCACCAGACAATCGAACTTGCATGCCCTCTGGAAGTAAAGAAAAACGCAACAATTCGTATTTTCCTGTAGACTTAATAACGCAATAATAATTCAACATCGATGAATACAATACAGTAGAACACGGTTATAATGAATAACTTTGTGACCCGAATCTTAACTTCATCATATGGATATTTCTCTGTATTCATCAATTTGTAATAAATAAATGTATGTTGGGAGAAAATTGTTATTTACTTTATCCAATTTTTTGCTCTATCTGAATATACTACAACAGTGTTCTACTGTATTTCAATGATATTTAGATACTGTTCTGTCTGTTATACATGTTTATATCTAATTGAAAAAAATATACAATACTACCTAAATGACGTAAATAAAGCCACAAAATCAAATTCAAGGGCAGACAACTCAAAAACGAACACGGCGACCCCATTTTCTTTCGCTAAAAATGTTTCTAATATCATATGCTATGATCATGCAAAGTTTTAAAAAATCTGTCCATACGTTTTCATTCTGCTTATATGTCTATGTGCAAAAAAATGGAAACTGTCAGATATGTCCTTAACAACATCATGCAGTGTTGGATTCGTTCGTTTCATTCGTTCCATTCGTGATACTTGAGGAGAAAGTTCATTTTGAGACCGTACCAAAGCTACCAGCAAACAAACTTGCAACATGAAATCTATAAATAGGCGATGCGAAGCGCCTTGGTACGAAACGTATTAGGACAAATCATTATAAATACACAAAGGTCGCCTAAGTCTTACCGCATTTTATTCCGACAGTTTTTTGTGAGGAACAAGAAGTATGCAGTTTTGATACACACTGAGAAATATCACTTTCGTCTCCGTTACATGTAATCCTGTCTATGTAAGAACTATGTGTGTGACTATAAAAGTCTGACGTGTAAACAAAATGTGGGGCATCCCTGAAATTGATAATTATCAAAATACAAATGTATGTCATAATGCTTTTATTGTAGAGTGTTCCATGTCAGAACGGCACATCTCTACAGCGGTTTCCTCTCTGAAGAGGCGTTTGCATTGAAAGTAAGATTTAACATATATTAAATCAGTTACTGTTAATTTTGTTAGAAATCCCGATTTATGTTGACAAAGGTGGTCTTGATATCGAGTTTTTACTGTATGTCTATAATTAGTTCTATTTAACATATTCTCAGTTCTATTGAACAGAAGATAAAAGGTAGCCTCCTCAAATAAACATGTAATACATTTCATTCATTCATTCCGTTCCATACATTTCACCCGTTCCGTACATTTCATCCGTTCCACCCATTTTACCCGTTCCTTACACTTCATCCGTTCTATCAATTTCATCCGTCCCATACATACCATCCATATAATTCAACCCATCCATTACATTTCATCCATTTCATTGAATTGATTCAATTGATCAAATCCGTTTATTTTATCCATTCCATTAACTCCAACTATTTCATTATAACCTTAATCAGCTGTACATCAAGAATGGTGATCAAATTGCCTCCATACGTAGTAACATCTTTAGAAAAACTTTACCTTCCAGTATAACCTAACATTCTGCATACAACATTGGCTTCATTGTCACTGAATGAATCATCACATATCGTATACCAACTCCCGCCCACTTCTATCTCTACTGTTCCTTCAGTAGGGTTATTGGAATTACTAAGGCGAACATGAGTTGGTTCTGTAAAATAATTACGAAATTAGCGGAAGAGGGAAATTGAGAAGCAATGTTTTGAATACGACGCCAAGAAGAACAATAACAGTGAAGCACGGTTATGGTGAATACTGATAAAGTTATTTAGTTATTTTTCCTTAACCATGCATTTTTTATTTCAATGTTATGGATATAGCTAAATATTGCTTCATTTGAGTATCAGGGAATTCGCTATAACCGTGTTTTACTGTATTTCCGTAGTTTGTTGATAAGTGAATGACTTTGTACATTTTGTAATCATTGCCTGTAATCCTTCGCATATTAGTGTAATACACAATTATTCCTTACGAAGTGACCAATTTCATATAAAGTCCTTATCATATTGACCACTGTTTCGTCTTAGATACTAAAAAGATATTGGTTGACACTTTCTGCACTGTCCGGATTTTGGAAGTAAAATTGCACTTACATAAACCAAAAGTTAGGAAAATATCGTCCGGAATTCAGAATTCGGAAGTTCCGGAATTCAGAAGTCTAATTTACATTGAAATAGATTTCAGAGGGTCCGGATTTCAGAAGTTACACTGTATTTATTTCGGTATCACAGTATATGTCCGTACAATGGTTACAAACATGTCGTATACGTAAGATATTACATAAACATACATGAGTAATTAACCATGACATGCAACACAGTACCAAGGATAAACAAAAAAGAGCGTAAACCCTTGTTTCCATTGTGGTATTTGTTATTGATGGCTTGACATAGACAGACACAGAGAGACATGAATTACAAAATATCACAGATAAGAATAATAACCTGCAAATTATCATTCTACTTTATAATAGAATAAAATGATAAGATGCACATGATAAACACATTTATTGATAAATAATCAGTCTTTTATAAAATACAATATTTGTTGTCGTAGACCTGTATAATTAGCTTTTCTCCCAAACATTTATACAGTTATACGTATATTATATGAAAAATGACTTGAAAAATACTTTATACTGACAACTATGTTATTTGTGTTCTGTATAATGTGAAAATCGATGCAGAAATAAATAATTACAAAAAAAGATCACAGATTTAAACAAGCGCATACTTATATAAATACATACAGCGTATCTTAATATGGGGGAGGTTTTACCAGAATTGCCAAGAAACTACTAACCACATTGGACACCCACATCATTCGCGTGTGTACATGAATGATTATTCCAACCACCAAGATTACAAAATTCCAAGTCAGCTTCTGTTCCATTGCAACCAAGATCACCGAGCCATATTGGACTTCCGTCTCTACCGGAAGTGACGTTATGTAAGATGGAGACAGCACTGTGAATGCAATAAAATGGATATGTGACTATTTTTGTTATTTTAAAGAAGAAGCACTTGTATGTGTTTTATTACTAGATAGTATTGTTTCGCTGTGGTTTAAAATTGTTTCAACATCCAGGGTCATTGGGCAACATTTCTCGCTTTAACCGTGGAGGAAGACATAAGGAACACACCTGGGTGGAACTACCAACTTTCTGTAAGCTAACTGGACAGCTTCCTCACATGTGAACTTTGTCTTGTTCGGATTTAAACTCACATCAGTGAGGGGCTAGTGATTACTAGTCAGAGACCATAACCACTCGATCACAGATGACCGCAATTTCTTGGTTTACTGATATGATGACGTGAACGTAGAAAATAAACCATTGTAAAATAACAAAACACCGCAGTATGAATAAAGCAGTCAATGACCGGCAACACATGGATTCGAGTTATTATTTGTAAGCAAGCAAGTCGATTTCATTTTAATGTACTGACATGATTAATGTGCTAGATTTGCATGTCATTAATTGAATCATACCTATTGCTGAATCCCAACATTTTACATATGACATCAGCTTCACGTGATGAAAAACTTTTGTCACAGATGGTTCCCCACACACCATTGTGTTGTACCTCAACACGGCCCTCAGAAGGCAATGCGCCGGCAACCAGCCTAACAGGAGTATTGTCTGCAACAAAATGTCGGCATGTTGATAGCAAAGAATAAAGTGTTGTCAGTAAATGCCTTTGCCCTGCATGATGTCAAATAACACTACGTGTTCGCTTTTTTTGATAGCAGTTTACCGCACTTTGTAGCTAGGTTATGCAGTATAACTACGCTTTACCATAGAAGTGAAGAAGTTGTCAAGCTATCTCATAGAAGCTTGATGGTTAACTCAGGTGTCGGCTTTGGGTCCTCCTTCACTGTTAAACAACAACACCAAAATAAATATTATCTATACTCTATAGCTGTAACGCAAGAGTCCTGATGTATTTTCCTTCGTTTATGGTTCAGATTACTTACAACGTTATCTATGAGGAGTGGTGGCTATGAAAAATGATCTCCCTGTTTAAAAATGTTATGATGCCAGCTATGCTTAACCAAAAGGAATATGATAATAATCAATTTACCAGGATAATGTGCGCAACCTTTATGTATATAGAAGAGTGTAAAGGTAGTTCTACGTAAAGTGATAGATTTCATAAATGCGTTAGGCCCCGCCCAAAGTAACGGTTCAGGGTCCATATAAAGCATTGTCATTTATTATAACTAAGACTAAACTCACGGCACATGACACCAGCATCTTCGGTGTGGTTACACGAAACCGATGTCCAAGAATGAGGTGTGTTCGCGCATTCCCAAAGTCCTTTTTCATTTCCATGGCAACCAATGTGATCAGTCCATATTTTTCCGTTTAATTGACCATATTTTGCTCCAGGAACGGAGACCCTGCAAACAGCACACATTTTTACAGTTTTATAAATACCGTGTTACGAACAGTCACCTCCGAACAACAGCCACCTCCCTGTTACAGTCAGTATACTAGCAACCCAAGTTTTTTAGTCATTCAACAACACTGACCTCCTTGTAACAGCCACGTTTGTCTTTCCCATTGGTGACTGTTGTAGGGATGTTGCATCGTTAGTAGTAGTCGGCGATACCCTGGGACCCATGCCTCCTGGGACCATATAGAATATAGAGTAAATAGATTAAGGTGGGTCCCCAAAGTAAACAAAATTGTGACAAATTGGGACAAATTGGAATCAAATTTGAAATCCATGTTGTACCCCAAAATAGTATGAATTGAATTTTCGGAAACTTCTGGGTACTGTGTGTGTATAGACTTAGACAATGAGAGAATTTTCTTTCGAAAAGACATGGTGGCCCTGAAAAGGGCCGTTGGTGGTTGGTGGCCCTGAAAAGGGCCGTTGTGTCTTCTCAAGGTGATTTCTTCATAGCTGTTAGGTTGTGGCTTCTCAAGGTCATTTTATGCTTCGGATCTTCATTTCTTTACCATATTTGCCCCGAGGTTGTTTCTCAAGGTCATGTTTTCGTTTCTTCGTTTCTGTCATCTCAGGTTTCTTTGAATCTTTGTCAACCACAATCTGTACAGATACAATGATTTCTTGTGGTTTAAACCGTACTTCTTGACTTTTCATGAGTCTGACCATCTCTTGCATGACTTGATTCATCTGTACCATTTCTTCCTTGATACCTTGTAGAACAGACAATCCCGTTGTAGGCTTTGTATCACCCGTTGTATTAGACTGTGTTTTCGCCATAGGGGGCTGTGTATTCGCCATAGGGGGTTGTGTATTCGTCATAGTGGGTTGTACATCTACCATAGGCTGTACATCTACCATGGGTTGTATTGGCTGTACATCTACCATGGACTGTATTGGCTGTACATCTACCATGGACTGTTGACTGTACTTAGGCAGGCTGTACTGTGGTTGACTGTATTGGCTGTACTGTGGTTGACTATACTGTAGTTGATTGTACTTTGGCTGGTTGTACTTCGGCTGGTTGTAATGCATACCCGCATTCTGGTCTATCAACTCAGACGATTCTAGTGCTTCTCTCAATACATCGTATGGCATGTTGAAGGACTCCATGCTAGATAATGAAAAAATAGTGTCTGCGCCGGGGGTATTTATACTTTTTGCCTTCACGCGCCAGTGTTCTATTAGGTCAAGGTCAATTGTGACACTTCAAGTTTTTTTTGTCTTTGTGTGACACTTCAAGTTTTTTTTTTTGTAGCAGTGTGGCACTTCAAGGTTGTGTCAAATTCAAGGTTATATTGTATCAGTGTTATATTGTATCACTGTTATACTTTGTAGAAAAATACATCATAAAATCACAGCAATTTGCATACATTTGTGGGAATACTTTGTACACATCATACTATCACAGCACTTATATTTGTGGGTAATACTTTGTACACATCATACAATCACAGCACTTTGAATACTGTATACTTAATATATACTATCACAGCACTTTGAATACTGTATACTTAATATATACTATCACAGCACTTTGAATACTGTATACATTTGTTGAAAATGATTGTACATCACACATCATACTATCACAGCACTTATATTTGTAGTAAATACTTTGTACACATCATACAATCACAGCACTTTGCATACATTTGTAGGAAATGATTGTACTTAATATAATCACAGCACTTATATTTGTAGGAAAAAATGTTATAATCAAATGTTCATAGAAAAAATAACTCTATAAAACGTACACTTACCCCACACCATCTACGCACCAGCATATTTATAAATGTCGTCATGATTTGGCGTCATCAGATAGGAATGTAAATATAGTAGTAAATAGTAAAGTATGATAATATTGACAATATGAGAATGATTCTTTCTGAATTGTATGGGGGGTCCTGAAAAGGACCGTTGGTGGTCCTGAAAAGGACCGTTGGTGCTTGTATGGGGATTAATGGCGTTGACCGCATCTCCCCATACAAGCGGGACACCACTTGTCCCATTTCTGGACATCCTTGGGGTCCGGTGTGGGTTGATAGAGGTTCGACGGAACCTCTACCAGCTCATCTTCCCAGTTCTCTGGGGTTGATTCTTGAGGGGTATCCCCCCAGTCCTCTTCCCCAGAGCTGACCACGACCTCCTCTACAAACTTCTTCCCCTCTCTCAGGGTCTTCACTTCAAAACGCAGCTCTTCCAACTGCATCTCAAGTTGTTCAATATACCGCCCTAAGGCAGCATATTTTCTTTTGATAATATTGACTGTTCTCTGTGACATCTTGATACAGAATGAAATTAGATCAAGGTAAGGTCACTGACTCTCATATGATACAAGGACTCTGATTGGTCCATTTTAACGGTATTTCATTGGTCCATTTTAACGGTATTTCATTGGTCTATTTTACTGGCATTTCATTGGTCTGTTCAAGGTCAGTGTTTTTTTTCATGGTCCATAGCTCATTTGTGTTTCATGATTCAACATGGGCAACTGCTTGAAAAGTACTTCTGATGAACCTAACTTGTCTGAGTTACAAGAAGATGTTTGGGTGGTCAAGATGGGTAATTTGTACCCAGACTTGTCTGAATTTCAAGATATTTGTACGGTGGATATCAAGATGGGTAATTTATACCCTGACCTTGCCATTTACTATGATGAGGATTTGAGAGCCAACTATTGGCGATACTTATTTCTTGCAGAAATGCAATGAATTACCCAACGGCCCTTATTAGGGCCACCATATGTGTTAGATTCGTTTTGTTTCTCAAGCAAAGACAAAAGCATATTACATTGTCTATCATTTTATTTTTGAAAACATTCTGAGTAACAAAGTACAACAAAGTACAACAAAGTACAACACAATACAACTCACTTAGATACACAATTGTCCAACAAATTGTCCAACACATTGTCCGGATTACACAAAGTCACTCACAGTTTTTGTTGGATTCTTTTTGTATTTACGTTTTTTCTTCTTACTCTGTTCTGCGTCCTGTAGATCGACCTGTTCACCTTGTTTCTTAGGACAGTCTGCGATGAAATGTCCTTGTTCATGACAATAAAAACATTCATTTTTATCGACGGTTTCCGTACAGCTGGTAGAATAATGTCCTTTCTTTCCACAACGATAACACTTGATATGATCCCATGTTACATTTTTCTGTCCACAGAGCTGATCCGCTAAGTTGTTAAGCTCTTTAATTTTTTTCTTTAATGAATACATCAAAGTTTGATCTCTGTTCTCTTCAGCTTGGTTCATTTTAGGATCGCTCATGTTGAAATGATAAAAAACTGACGGAGCGTACGTCTTTTATAGAGTGTCACGCGTTATGACCTTGAACTTTATACAACTATAAAAAACGGCGGAGAAGTTTTAAGATCATAATCATGTCAGATACCGACAGTACTAGTGGTGAGGATGAACCTCCAAGTAAACGAAGCAAGTTTGAGCCTGTGCGCGACTATTATGACATACAGTCACGCATGGAAAGAAAGTCAAGGAAATTCAAGACTCAATCTAGAGTATATGATGTGACATTTCAGCCGTATAATCAATCGTTTGAATTTACAAACAGGTTGTTTAATGACATGATGGATCAGCTCTACAAGAGATGTGAAGTGAAGTCAAATGATCGAGTTCGAGTATCTATTCTACATCCTGATTTGGACTTTGGAATACATGTGCCGTTTAATAGGGCATCTCGTATTAGTGGAGATACATTGTTGGATGAAATTGAACGTGTGGCACAAAGTAACCGTCAATTTAAAATTCATGATGGGGCGGCACAGATGGAAATTACGCATATTGCTATGCCACAGGGATCCGGAAAGAAAACGTTTAAAGCACCAAACTTATTCAGTATGCGGAAGTCAAAGACAAGTGTTGTGTGTATTGACAATAGTAAGGACTCTATGTGTTTAGCTAGATCAATTGTGGTAGGACGGTGCAAAGTACATGAAAATCAAACCCCGGAATGGAAAAAACGATGGGGTCTTATACGTCATTCTAAGAAAAATCTTCAAAAATACGAAGCCGAAGCATTATTAAAGCACGTGGGTATTTCATCGGATCAGTCGTGCGGTATAGAAGAATACCAAAAACTACAGGACTATCTCTATCCGAGCTATGTGATTAAAATTCATCCACAACATTATGGAAGTGAATTGTTATTCAAACCACCTGCTCTGACTGAAAAAAGTCGTGTGATTCATATCTTTCACCATGATAATCATTATGACTGTATCGTATCCATTACCGGATTTCTCGGACGGGGTTATTATTGTGAATGGTGTGATATCAGTTATGATCACCGTGAAGGACACCAGTGTAGCCATATTTGTCTGTGTTATGCTCACACCCTGTGCCCAGCAGGACAATCTATAAGATGTCCGGATTGCCGTCGCCTATTCCAGAGTCAGGCATGTTTTGACAATCATAAAACAAAAAAGGGAAAACAACGTAAAACCATTTGTGAATCTGTATGGAATTGTAAGAAATGTGGGCAAAAGGTGGTAGGAACGAAACGGAATCACGTTTGTCCAGGGACAAAGAAATGCAGGTGTTGTAAAGCCATAGTAGGACCAGATCATGACTGTTACATTCCAACATATGAACCACCCGATAGAAAACAACCACCAGTACCATTCATCTTTTTTGATTTTGAATGTCGTTTTGATTCTGGAGAACATATACCTAATTTTTGTGTGGCTCAACGTGCTTGTGGTGACTGTATGTGTAAGTCAGTGAAAGCTCCTTGTGAGTATTGTGAAGAGGTGAATGAAGCCAGACAAATGACATTCCGTGGTGAAAATACGTTACAACAATTCTGTACTTGGCTATTTCTCCCTACCCATCGAGGATCGACAGTGATAGCCCACAATGCTCAAGGCTATGACGCTCAGTTTATTCTTAGATATGTGGTCACTCAGGGGACGGCGAAGCCCCAGTTAATTATGAATGGCAGTAAAATCATTCAATTTAGAGTGCATGGAATACGCATGATTGACTCCCTCAGTTTCCTGAGTATGCCTCTCTCCGGTTTTCCCAATACATTTGGACTGACCGAGTTAGCCAAAGGATGGTTTCCATTCTATGCAAACACCTTGGAGTATCAAGATTATGTGGGACCTTATTTGCCGCTACACTTTTACAAACCGGATAGTATGAAACCAGAGCGACGTGAAGAGTTTTTAACCTGGTACAATGAAATAAAAGGTGACGTATTTGATTTTCAAAAGGAAATGGAGAAATACTGTCAATCGGATGTGGACATTTTAAGGCGCGGGTGTGGAGAATTTCGTCAACAATTATTGGACAGTGATCAAATAGATCCATTTACTGAAGCTACCACATTAGCCCAAGTGTGTAACAAAGCCTGGCGCAAAAATTCCATGCCACCTCATAGTTTAGCCGTGATTTCTGATGCCGGGTATCCCAATAAAACCCGGTGTTCCATGAAAGGCATACGTTGGCTACAAATGATGGCTGCCACAGAAGAGATACATATTCGGCATGCCTTGAATAACAAAGGCGAAGTCAAAATTGGACCTTATTACGTGGATGGCTATTGTCAAGAGACCAACACCGTGTATGAATTCATGGGATGTTGATACCATGGGTGCCCCACCTGTTTTCCTAACCGAAGTACCATCAATCCATATACTTTGAGAAGCATGCAACAGGCCTATCACGATACGTATAAGCGACTGGAGTCTTTGAAAGAACTGGGGTATCCTGTTGTGGTCATGTGGGAATGTGAATTTGATCAGCGTTGTCAAAAGGATCCTGCCTATAAGACAAGAGTGGAACGATTCTATCATGGTCAAGGCCCGATTCAACCAAGGGAAGCTTTGTTCGGAGGTCGTACGAATGCCGTCCGACTGTATCATGAAGTAGACAACGACCAAGAAATCAAATATGTGGATATTTGTTCTCTCTATCCGTATGTGAACAAATACAGGGCTTATCCGATAGGCCATCCAGTGATCATGAGTCAAGAACAAATTGATCAACAGCATATTGAGAAATACAAAGGACTGATTAAATGCCGTGTTCTACCCCCGCAAGATTTATGGATGCTTGTCTTACCCATACACTGTAATAGCAAAATGGTGTTTACGCTATGCCGTACCTGTGCTGAGAAGGAGATGGATTATTGTACACATTCATCGTATGAACGATTCTTGTATGGCACATGGACTCATGTTGAATTGGCTAAAGCTATTGCTTTAGGCTATCAAGTATCAAAAGTGTATCATGTATGGCACTGGGATGAATGGAGTACGGACGTCTATCGGCAATACATTGACAAATACTTGAAAATGAAACAAGAGGCTAGTGGATATCCTCCAGGGGTGGATACGGAAGAGGCTCAAGATAAATTTAAACAAGATTATTTTGAAGCTGAAGGAATTCGTTTGCAATAGGTGGAGAAAAATCCAGGAAAACGAGCTTTTGCCAAAACCATGTTGAATTGTCTCTGGGGTAAAAATGCTCAAACCAACCTCTTGCCTAAAACAGAGTATGTTAATCGATTGGACCAGTTCTACGGAATACTGAACGATCCTAAAAAGTCTGTGAAATATGCAGAGTGTTTTGATCATGATGAATTCATGTTAATGAATTACACTGATGAATCGGACAAAGCAGACCCTCATTCATCATCCAATCCTGTGGTGGCTTCATTTGTGACGGCTTATGCTCGATTAGAACTGTACAAAGTGCTTGAACCTCTAGGAAAGAGAGTACTGTATTTTGACACAGACAGTTGTATGTACATTCATGACCCTGATGGCTATAATGTTCCTATTATCTCCAGTCGATTGGGAAAATGGACAGATGAGGTACCAAAGGGTCGTATTGTGAGATATGTCGCTTTAGGTCCAAAGAACTATGGCTATGAATACATTGAAAACGGTGAACACCATCAAAAATGCAAAGTGAAAGGCATTACGTTAGACTACAATGCCAATCAACAAGTGAATTTCAATACGATGGTGGATTGTGTGAAAGACAGACACCATTATTCGACCGTAGTTGAATATGCTTCTCGGATTAAACGTCATAAGGACAGAACCGTGACCAGTGAGAAACAAGTCAAAACATTTCGTTCGGTGTATACCAAACGTATTGTGGTCGAAAATCATATGACTGTGCCTTATGGTTATCTACATGACTGACCTTGACCTTTTGGCCTAGAAGTACTAAACAAGCAAAGTGTGTTCATTATTCACAAAGACATGGATTGGATACCCTTACTACCGATAGAGCTGAGACTTAAAATGTATCGTTATGTCATATGGGCTAACGCTAAAACATGGAAGATGGAGTTAGTGCACACATGGGCTACTCATAATGCTATACATAGTTTACAACATACGAGTCAACGACGGATAGAGAGACTGTTGAAGGATGTAGGTGATCGCCAGGACTTGTCATTCAACCAAAAATTACCTATTCTACGAAAACTGAATGTGGTACAACAAAGCTTAGATCGTATGTTATCTACGACATGGGATTTTTTAATCCACGATGCTAATTTGAGCGACGTATCTGCCTTAGCTAACAATTTTCGTTCTACCCCCAATGTGATATGGTTCAGTATGGCTGAAGAGGACAATGGGAGATCTCACCCCGGATGGCGTCCGTATTCACAGTTTAAAATACGTGGTATCATGGTATTTGAGACAGGTACCGTTCACTCATGTTATTCATATTCTAAAGTATCGTGCTGTGTTCTATAAATTAAGACATCGCTTAAGAGAAGTCAAAGAGGAGATTGAATCCCTTCATGCGAATCGACCTAGAATAGTGATTTGTTCAGGAAATATTCAATTATGGGTAAACCATCTAGACGATTTATAAGTTTATATTACATTTTGGATTTTGAGCTGTATACGGATACGTTATACAATATTGTACAAGATGACCTTGTCAAGGTCAAGGACATTCGCGCGTGGATTCTGAACCCTCACACGTTTGAACTATTTAGACAGATGATTCGTGATGCTATGATCAGTGCACACTTAGACTTGAAAGCTATCCATCGAGACGATTGGAATACTTATGTATGTAACGATAGAGTGATTCACACGATTCAAGAATGGAACAGTTTGATATTATGAACCATACCCTGTTGAGAAAAGCATTGGTATTTGCTTATCGTATGAAGATACCTGAAGGTCATCATTCTCTGGAATGGATTCGACAACAGTTGAGTACACCAGACATGTTTGAAGAAATGAAACATGGACTTCATGTGATGAATTCATTTTATAAACAATCAGTACCCATGGACTTGAGTGAAACAGATTGGTTCAAACAGGTGGTGAACAATGACTCTGTGTTAACATTTCTGAGTCAATTTGGACATTCAGAATGTGTGTTTGAATTTTCTGACAAACTGTTGTTACCATTACATGACTTGTGTTGTTCTTGTTGTGATTATTCTTGTACTCATACATAAACTTGTTATTGTACACAAATAAATAAAATGTTTTTCTTCCAATAGTGTAAGTTGTGATTTTCACGTCATGGAGTCCAGTTTACTTTTTAAACATCCTTGCAATATGTTTATCTCAGGCCCTAGTGGCTCTGGTAAAACACAATTTGTAAAAAAGGTGTTGGAATACAAATCAGATTTGTTTCAAGTACAGTAAAACCTCGATTATCCGAACACCGATTATCCGAATACCCGGTATTATCCGAATAAAATCTACGGTCCCGATTACGTCTCTATATATTTCAACTGCAACGAACCCCGGTTATACGAATCGGATTTTACGAATACCTGGTGTAATCCGAATACATTATTTGGTCCCTAAAGTTACGAATGCGCGTATTTTCACACCTATTATTCGAACTCGTCAATTGATAACAATGGCCGATTGAGAATCAAATGTCGTGTGACAAACAATGTGTAACATCAATTCATACACGAAGCGTGTCAACAGTTTAATTATCGTTAAGTTGACCATATTGTTTGTTACGATTTTATACAAATCGCGACGACTATTTCACTATGATCTCGGGTATAATAAGTTAATGCGTGTACATACCAGATGGTCTGTATGAAATTATTTGCATTTCAGCGTCTTTCAAAAATTAAAAACTGATTTTGAACATAATTAAACAAAACTAACTAGAATATGATGATTTAGTGAAATAAATGTTCCAAACATAAAAACATTACGTCTTCGATTCTTTTAATTGTTTGAGAATGTGACGATAGCGATGCCTAGTCGATCGTTAGTAAGACATATTATTGTGTAGGATTGTGTTCTGCATAATCCATAAATGCGCAGGCATTTATTGAACAAGTATTATTGTTTCATTTGTTAACTCATATACATTCATAAAACGAGGATAAACCAATAATAAGTGTTTTTATTTTATTCTTATTATCACTCAAGTAACGTCATGTTTGCACACAAGAGTTAACTCCCTTGCAATATACGGACAGTACGGAATTTATCATTTCCAACCGGTTCATCAGACTGAAATGGATTATTCGAAACCATGGATTATCCGAATGATTTTTCAGGGCCCAACGACATTCGAATAATCGGGGTTTTACTGTAGTACCTGAGCGTATTGTATGGTGTTACAAAGAATGGCAAGTAGCCTATGCACAGTTACAAGAACAAGAACCTAGTATTCGGTTCATACAGGGGATACCTGACGAGGATGAAGAGATAGTAGAGGACACATCCATTCCTCATTTAATTATATTTGATGACATGCTTGGTGATAAAGATGAAGAGAAAATCAAATTATGGTTTACACGAAAAGGTCACCATCGTAATGCTAGTGTGATCTACATTACACAAAACATGTTTCAACAATCGAAAGCCAGTCGTACCCTGAGTTTAAATGCACATTACATGATCTTATTTCAAAACACAAGAGATAAAGGACAAATCAAAGTGTTGGCAAATCAAATTCAATTGCCACACTTGTTACCCGCTTATCAAGATGCTATCTCTACACCTCATGGGTATTTAGTGATTGACTTTCACCCTCAAACACCAGACAGTTATCGGTTAAGAACTGATATTTTTCATCACTGGATCACTGGAGAAAAACGTGGGCCAGTTGTGTATATATAAACGACACTGTATTCGTTTTGAGATCATTCAGTCATCAGTTCAGCCACAGCCATAGCTCAATCGTTAGAACATTTGGGTCAGGAACGAGACCCTACTGTACGGGAGCAAATGCTACGGTCTGGATTAAAAGAAATGCTCAAGTGGTTCACCTTAGCAGCAAAGGTGATTTTAAAAAAGAAAATTGTGCTACCTAAACAAACACAAAACTTTATGCAAAAACATCAGCATGAATTAGAGCAGCTGGGAGATGATCAAGTGGACATGGATACTAAACGTCAACTCATATTGAAACCAGGAGGAGGTGGATTTCTTGGTGGAGTCATGATACGAAGTTTACTCCGATGGAATGGTCAAAAGACTATTCGTAAATTCGTAAAATCTCCAGCTAAAAAAGCCAGAAATGCACCTGCTAAAAAACCTAGAAAAGCGCCTGCCAGAAAATCTCCAGCTAAAAGAGCAAGAAAAGCACCAGCTAGAAAATCTCCAACTAAAAAAGTAGTCAGAAAATCGCCTGCCAAGATCAATGAACGTTTTATTACTCTCCGTCGTCGAAAGCAAACCACTTCAACACCCTCTATAGCTGTAACTCAAATCAGTAAGTTACAATGGTCTCCAATCAGTCCTGTGAGTAGTTTGAGCTTGAGTTCTTCTAGAAGTGGATCAAACAGAAGTTTTACTTCTCAGAATCCATCTAAAAGTTTAAGAAGTTCATCTAGAAGTTTATCTAGAAGTGGACCAAGCAGTTTGAGTTCACCAAGAAGTGGACCAAGCAGTTTGAGTTCTTCAAGAAGTTGACCAAGTAGCTTTAGCTCATCTCAAAATTCATCTAGAAGTGGACCAAGTAGCTTTAGCTCATCTCAAAATTCATCTAGAAGTTCGCCAAGTAGCTTCAGCTCATCTAACAGTTTGAGTTCATCTCACAGTTCTAGAAGATCATCCAATAGATCATCTAACAGTTCATCCAGTAGATCATCTCACAGTTCTAGAAGTTCACCAGACACTCCATTGTGCCGTTTTTCACCCCTATCCTTATCTACCTTATCAAGACAGGCTGTCTTGAAACCCCTTTTGAGATATCGTATTCAACTGATGAGACAGGGCCCTATGAATCCAGCTTCAAGACAAGCCTTTGATGCTTTAGTATAAAAGCTGTGAAGAAGTAAAAACAGGTATTATTTGACATAATGGCACCAAAGCGACCACTCCTGCATGAATACGGACATCTGGTTTTGGGTTTAACTCAAGCCCCAGATGGGTTAAGAAGAAAGATGATACATGCAGCATCTAAAGAAATGATTCAATGTGTGGCAGAATGCTGTCAGAATGTTTTAAAAGGCAATGTTGCCTTATCTCCCTCTCAAAAGCAAAGGTTGAAGTCCAAGCGTCAACATCTCCGCACTTTAGCAGATAAAAGAGTATCCATTCAAAAAAAGAAACGTGTGTTGAATCAAAAAGGAGGATTATTTCCATTACTGGCTCTTGCTCCAATCATTGCTAAAGCTGTTGCTGCAGGAGCACTCAGTGGAGGTGTTGCCACACTGGTGAAAAAGATATGAAGAAAATGGCTATCGTCCCGTTCAAAATGCTAGAAGAGATGAATTGATGGAAAACAGAACAACGACCACGTTTACCTCCTCCCCCGCAAGTCAGTCAAACATCCGATTTACAGAAACAAATGGGAGACGTATTACAAAATGAATCGTTGTCTGAATCAGAAAAAGCACAACACTATGGGCAAGTCTTGCAAAAGTTTCAACTGTCTCATCAAAAAGCACGTGAACCGGCTACTCTGGCTGGAACGGCTGCACCGGTTGCACCGGTTGTTCCAGCTGCTCAATGTGCACAAGGGGCACAAGCGGCTCCTGCGACATTGACGGATCGGATTCTTGAAAGTGTTCCTACTACCATGCGTCGAAAAACTCAACTTTTATTACACTTTCTTCAAAATCATCCCCACATGTCATGGAATGATCAAGGAATGTTGGAATATCATGGAAAACCAATACAAGGATCCAACATTATTGATTTGGTAAATGATGTCATACGTCATAGAAAAGGGTCGGAGCCTAGAGGATGGGAACAGTTTTCTAGTGGACTAAGAGATGTCAATGTACCACAAGAAGTGATAGGAAATAAACGGAGATGGTCATGGATGCAAAAAGCAGACGATTCGGAGGAAGATGATGAAATCTTTGATAGTTTTGTTGAGCCTCCTTCACCTATAAGTAAACCTGCCAAACAGATGAAAGCAGAACCTAAGTAGGAAGCCTACTAGACAACATGAACAAAAAGGTAGACAGTCTGTTACATCAGATTTATTATGATCCCCACCATCCGGCTGGTTTTGGTGGGGTAGAACGTCTTACTACAGCAGCTCGAACTCAACTGAAATCCATTACGCCAAGTCAAGTGCGATCCTGGTTGAAGGGGCAAAAGACCTATACCCTGCACAAACCTATCCGTAGGGCATTCTCGAGACGGAAAACGATTGTGGGTGGTATTGATCATCAATGGCAAGCTGATTTGGCAGACATGCCATCCTTGGCTCAGTACAACACCCCTTATCGATATTTGTTGTGTGTCATTGACGTGTTTTCAAAATATGCTTGGGTAGTTCCCCTCAAGGATAAAACGGGGCTCACATTGGTGGAAGCGTTTCGCTCTATTCTTAAAACGAGACAACCTAAAGCGTTGCAAACAGATAAAGGAACAGAATTCAAGAATCAAAGGTTTCAACAGTTTTTAGACAAAGTAGGGATTCATTATTTTACGACTGAAAACCCAGTAACTAAGGCTAGTGTGGTGGAACGTTTTCAACGGACCTTAAAATCACGCATGTGGAAATACTTTACGCATCATAAAACACGAAGGTATATTCAGGTATTGCCTGATCTCGTGCATGCCTACAATCATCGTGTTCATCGTAGTATACACATGGCACCCGTATCCGTGAATGAGAATAACGAATCTCAAGTGGCCTTGACCTTGTATGGAAAATCAAGAAAAAAAGCGTCGACGACCCTTCATGTGGGAGATATTGTTCGTATCAATAAAACAAAACGTACATTTGATAAAGGTTATCTACCCAACTGGACCACTGAACTGTTTAAAGTGATCCAAGTCAAAAAGACCTCCTGCTACTGTGAAATTGACTGATTTAGACGGAGAACCCATATTGGGTTCGTTTTATTTCTCTGAAGTACAGGTTATAAAAGATGATGCTATCTATGAAATTGAATCAGTGCTCGCACATCGCCAGAGTAAGGTAGACGGAAGACAAGAAATTAAAGTGCATTGGAAAGGCTATCCTTCGAAATGTGACAGTTGGATTCCCGAATCCCATCTCGTTTAAAGTTTGAACTTGGACTGGTTTATTATACAACTAATAAATACATCATGTCTCAAGCTGATACGGCCAGTGTGGAAGTGACTGCCTCAGAGCAAGCCAAATTGTGTGAACCTAAAAATAAGGTCACTTTTTTGTCACAAATTGTAGTGGTATTTATTATTATTACCGTATCGCTATTTAATTTGTGTTTTCAACGACCCGATCGAGAATTGTGGCTTCTGCTTTTAAGTAGTTCTCTAGGTTATATTCTACCGAATCCCTCCTTGAAATTCAATAAACCTAAATCAACATGAGTTCGTTTTACATAACACTTATGAGTGATAGCTCTATGGATTTATTCCAAGACAATACGCAATGCTGTTTTCGTACCAAACTGGCAAAACCCATCCATCTCAATAAACAAGACTGGGAAATTGCCTTAGTGGAAATGATTGTTCCTAGTCAGGTCATTATTGTCACTGAAGAAGAGCGACATTTCTACATTGTCACACACGATCCTGTCCTGGGTAAGGCCTTAGAAAACTTTCAGACCTATTGTACTCTCCCCAAAAGAGAAGAAAAAGGTGTACGACTTTGTATTCCTGTAGGAACGTATGTCACATCCCAACATTTGATCGAGACGATTGACTTTACCGTGAAAGATCAATTAGGTAAAATATTTAGACAGAAAGGGCTTCGATTTACCATGGGTTTTTCAGGACAAAGTAAACGCGCAAAACTGGACAGTTCGGATCAACTAGGCATTCAGTTTCATCCCCACATGTTTATTAAACTGGGTGGAGCCCCTGATAGTTCTCCTACCATCTTTTTTAAAGACACTCCGGAGCCGTTTCCTCATGGCGTAGATATCAACATGGGTCATAATCATTTGTTTGTTTATTCCGACCTCGCGGCTTATACCTATTTAGGAAACATAGAAGCCCCCATCTTACGTGTAGCTCCATTTGATCCGAGAACGAAAGCAGGAACTTACCCCCATATTCATTTCGAGTTCTTGAATTTACACTATGTACCACTGGCTAAAGCCGACTTTGACACCATCACTATCCATATAAGGGGTGACACTGGCCAGTCTATTCAGTTTATTCATGGGAAGTCTATGGTGAAACTACACCTACGCCAAAGACAATGATACCTACTTACCAAGGTCAACCTCGACAATATGGACACGGACTTGGATCCATGTTTAAGAAAGCCATGAAAAGAATCATGCCTTTACTGAGTCCATTGGTGAAATCTGGAGTTCACACCTTAAAAAAGAAGGACTCCAACAAGGAAGAGCCGCTATGAAAGATATCTTGACAGGATCAAACGCTAAAAAAGTAATACGAAAACGTGGAGCCTTTGTATTAAAAGATGTGGGCGAATCCTTGTTACGTGCCGTGGCCAGCCCTAAAAGACGTATAAAGAGCAAACCAGTCAAGAAAAGACCTCATTCGAAACTTCATCGTCGCCGAGTTTAGCAGGCCAGACCTCTTGATATTTTCGATTAATCATGATGCAACACGGTTCCTGCGAATGTAGTAAGACAGAGTTGGATGTGTCTGTTGTGCCACCTACCATGACAGCCATGCAAGAAGGTCAATGGACTGAGCATTATCCCATTTCTGCCCTGGACAATAATGCTCCGATTGAATTTGTGATTCCTGCACAGACAGAAAAATGGACAGATCTGAATCAATCTTACCTGTACCTAAAACTCAAAATTATACAGGCAGATGGTACAGACCTAGCAGCCGACAGTGAAATTGCTACCGTCAACAATTTCTTTCACAGTATGTTCTCAAGCATCGATGTGTACCTGAATAATAAACTGATCACCAGCAATGCGGACACGTATGGCTATCGGGCTTACATAGAAAATTTACTCTCCTTCACCTCAAGCTGTAAAGACACTCAGCTTCAGGCGTTAGAGTTATGGGCTGCAGACACCCCTGGTCATATGCTCACCAAAGTACATGACGGGAATAACAAAGGCTATGCTGAGAGGCGTGCTCGTGTCCATCAAAGTCGTGTGGTGGAACTATGTGGACGGCTTCATTTGGATCTGATGATGCAAGATAAATATTTACCCAATGGTATGGAAATACGCTTAAGACTAAACAAAGCGTCACCCCAATTCTGTCTCATGAGTACTTCACCGGCTAAAATCAAGTTTCTAGAAGCAGGATTCAATGTAAGAACAGTAGATTTACTGCCAGTGGTAGCCAATCAACTCAATCAACAGATTGCTCAACATAACATGAAAATCCCCATCCGACGAACTGAAGTAAAAACATTTACGATTCCTAACGGTCAACGATCCAAGATTGAAGATCATTTATTTCAAGGTCAATTGCCAAAACGGCTTATCATCGGTATGGTAAGAAATGGAGACATGAATGGAGACATGGCTACCAACCCCTTTGAGTTCCGTCATTTTACACTGAATCATCTGGAAGTCAGCATTGACGGAAAAAGTATTCATAACAAAGCGTTTCAACCCAATTTTGAAACGGGAGAAGTTCTAAGATCCTACATGTCACTCTATCAAGCGACAGGAGCTCTTGGTCTCAATCGTTCATTTGGATTGAGCATGCATGATTATCGGTACGGATACACACTCTGGGGGTTGGACTTGACAGCAGATCAAGGTTGCGAGGAAGGTCAACTCCATCCTATAAAAACGGGCAATCTGAGATTGGAATTTCACTTTGGAACAGCACTTGAACAAGCCATCAACGTGATTGTATTTGCGGAATACGACAATCAAATTGAAATCAATCAATTCAGAGAAGTGCTTCTAGATTATTAGATTATTAAGATGGAAGACATGGATATTGAACACCTGGAAAAAGGACAAGATTACGAAATGAAGTTATTGGCGTATCCTTGTTGTACAAGTTCAAGGACGGACTTTTTACAAGAGTGCTTGAATCATCACGTCACAGAAGCACTCCAATCTTTAATTTATAATCAAGTGCATAAAGACTGTTATGGTTGTCGAGTGAATCATCCTAGTCAAGTACAACATGTACTCTGCTTATACACGAATACGGAAGAGTGGACAGAACTTTACATTCAAAAAGCTATTCAACGTTTGGACGTGTTCAAGGTCATGGAAAAGTGGTATCCTGAATTAGTGACCTTGACCGATAGTGAAAAAGGAGACGCGTGTCGATTATGGATTCAGTTTAAAGAAGAACTCACTCAGAATCAGTTCATTGATCAGTGGATCAGTGTTTGGGCTGAACGTGTCAACAGAAATTGGCATTATGGAGACGAATGAACTACAATACCTATTAGATCATTCACCGTTATTAAAACCACTACGTGCACGTGTTTGTGCTAAAGATCAATTACCTTCAGAGAAACCGCATGACGTGAAAGCCTATATTGTGAATACCCATAACGGAAATCAACCTGAAGAACACTGGGTGACTCTTTATTTAAAAGACAATAAAGCAGTGTACTTTGATTCCTATGGATTACCTCCTTTCGAAGAGATTCTATCCTTTGTGAAAAAACATGCCAGCAAAACTTATGTGTGGAATGCCATGAGAATACAAGGCGATATGTTACCGGTGTGCGGTGTGTATTGTCTATTCGCTTTGGATTTTATCTCACGTGAATGTGACTTGAACCAGATACTGTTAACCCGATTCAAACCGGACATGTATGGAAAAAATGACACTTATGTGACGCATTGGTTTCAACAATATTATGGTACTTATTACATGCATGCTCAATATGTGAACAAGTGTGGACAAAAGTGTTTTGCTCAACGTAACTCTAGACCAGAAGGTCACAGACGTTTGTATCATAGTATCATACATAGAAATACAACTCTTTATGGTGATCATTAAATGTAAAAATGTTTCATGTAGTTCCTTGTTACTGTTTTCTTGTTACTGTTACTGTTTCTTGTTACAAAAATAAAGGTTTAGAAAACTGAAACTAGGCGTCTGTTGTCTTTTTTTATTATAAGTTCATAAAATTACCAATCAAGCTCCGCACATGCAGTACATCGGCGCGTGGCGTCATCCAACAATAGGGTGACGTCATCCAAGCAATATGACGTCATCCAACCACGAGAGTGGGCGGCGTTTCAACAGAAAAATACTCCGTCTTACAACACAATGCCTCATTTCATTCTGAGAACTCAAACGCTCAAGATAGAGGCTTTATTAAATGAACTCAAAACAGCAAAACAACTTACTGAAAAACAGAATAGAGTATGGCGTTCAATCAGTCGCTTAGCTGCTAGCATTGTTAGAAAAAGGGAACGAGATCTTCAAACCATTGGTGAGACTTTGAATACCATTGAATCAAATCGGTTTCATCATAGAGAAGAACTATCTCAAATGCGAGAGCATTTTCGAGATCGAGCCAAAGAAAGGCAGCGAGATGCCAGGGAAAGAACGGTGAATAGACAACGGGAACAACAACAAGAAGAAGAGCATTGGCGTATCATCACTACCGCTCAAGTTGAGTACACGGAACAACCACCAGTACCAGAACAGGAATGGTCCTGTGGGGATCTAACATACAGGCTCTGCTATCCCCCACCAGACTGCCAATGCGAACTATGTACCCAACCAGATCAGTCAGCATAGACAACTATCAACGGCCCTTTTCAGGGCCAGCAACCACCAACGGCCCTTTTCAGGGCCACCATGTCTTTTCGAAAGAAAATTCTCTCATTGTCTAAGTCTATACACACACAGTACCCAGAAGTTTCCTAAAATTCATACTATTTTGGGGTACAACATGGATTTCAAATTTGATTCCAATTTGTCCCAATTTGTCACAATTTTGTTTACTTTGGGGACCCACCTTAATCTATTTACTCTATATTCTATATGGTCCCAGGAGGCATGGGTCCCAGGGTATCGCCGACTACTACTATCGTTTTTTCAATGAGATTTAGTTTCGCACCACAACCGGTGTCATTTTGCGCCTTTCTATCTTTAACGGCAAAGGATTACCTCAGACGTACAACAGGGCACAGGGTGGCTGAATAGTACCCTATCATGAGAGATTTGTCTGATCCCAGGTGGGCTTCAAACTCACTGCCACTGGAGGCTTGTGACAATCCATAAACGCTTTACCACAGAGGTCCCTCTCTCTATAATTATATGAATCTTTTGCGTGACAATAGCTGTCAGTATCTTCTCTCATGTATTGTGCGACTTTATTCCAATGATTGGTTATTCTCACATAGTTAGATATTTTCGGAGAAGAATTAAATTCTGAAGTAAAACACGGCTATGGTGAAACACTATGGATCCGAACAATTACTTCCGTATATCCCGTAACTTCTGAATACAACACACGAGTTGTACCGTTAACAATGACGTCGATCAATTTTTACTTCAGCATATCTTTTATCCATTTAATAAATAATTATGCTTTCTTGCGAAAAGACCATCCGTAATTCTATGCGAATGATTTTTATTGACTTTCCCTTTAACAATGAATCAAAGTTACCCGTCCATAAATCCAACATTTCTGCAAATGGCTTTGGCGTCACTGTCAGTAAAATGGCGATCGCATATTGTGCCCCGTATACCGTTCTGTGTTACCTCAATAATTCCTGAAAGTAATCATAAATACACAGAACATGCCAATGAAATGATTAATACTGTAAAAACTCACTTTAACTTAGCGGCAACTTCAAAATCATGACCACCATTAACTATATAATTCCTCTATATTACAACGTGATACAGTGAACGGCTACTATTCTGAAAATGTTCTCATGCAAACCAAGGTCATTACATAGTCAATTTTTATGACATAAATGATCAAATGATACCATAAATGAAGGCGAATTGTCCTTTTTATGTCCATATTTATCTATCTATGTATCCACTGTATGTACAAACCCAAGGTTATTCAAGAGGTCGTCAACAAATAAGTAAATAGGACATTCTTACCAAGTAATTTTACTATGCTCAAACTAAGTCCCAGGGTAATTATTAATTTTGCATTATTCAAATGACAACAAAAAGTTTTTTTAGATACTATCGGACTTTATAGTACGAATAGGAAACGGGTGTACCTTCGAAGTTTCCTCTACCACCAATAAGGCGAATAACTTCTCCGGCTGAAAAGGTAAGTTAACCATTGTTTGTGAGATGCATGATATCATTATATTTGTTATCAGAACAAAAATAAAACGTTTTCTAAAAACACATGAGCCAAAATAACTATACACACAGTTCACCAACTTCCCATTCGCACCAACACAATATCATCCGTGAATACGAACAATGTGTGTGATACACTTCCTCGCTCTGTGACCATTTATCTTAAAACTATTCTGCCATTCGGCATTCGCTGTCAATTCGAGTGATTTAAGTGAATAAGTTGACTTGCGGAGTACAATTTTTGGCCTGATTTTAGGAACAAGGGACATGCTATATGTCGGTATAGAACTGAAGCAACGATTTTAAAGGACGTCAGAATAATGAACACGCGCGGCTTGACGTTTAAAGATATTGATGCGAATGGGGTTAAACACAAAGAACAAGAACATACGATTAATAAGCGCATATACCCACGGAGGCATGCTTGACAATATACTTTGAATCTAAATAAGGTTAATGTGTAAAAGAAGTTCAAGTATAGAGTAGAAACTCAATAATCCGGAACCTCCCCAATCAAGAATCTTCCTCAATCCGATAAATGTCCACGTCCCGTTTCGTTCCTTCAATTACGTATATGAACAAATCCTCCCAATTTGGAATTATGCAAAAAGATATAAAACATGACTTTATTGTTTATTTGATCGACAATTATATAGGTTCCCTAATTTGTCTCGCGTCTTGGGTTAGACTACTAGGCTAGAGATAGCTTTATGACGCAGCCGCTATTTATTGAATGGGGGATATTTTATAAAAAATGAGACACGGTTCCCTGCTATGCATATCATTTAACAGTTTAAGCTACATTATGCAAAACTTGGAAAAATGAACTAACAAACTTTGTTCAGAATTTTGCAATTTACGCGCAATATGGTTAAATCTACAAGTGTCTGTTAGCCCTTCATATCAGCTCTAGAAAGTCCACATTTGTACTATTTTATTAAATTTTGATCAATAGAAACAGGAAGCTGGCTAATAACGCCTATAAACCAAAGATTATGTAAAACCTGTCAAGATAAACTGGCGATCGACGAGTTTTATTATCTACTTGAGTTCTCCCATTTCAACGATGAAAGAAAACGAGTTTTGAAACCCTTCTATTACCGACGACCAAATATGTTTAAACTGGAAATCTAATGTACACAAAAATAAGTAAGAATTCATTGTTAGGTAAATTTGTAAAATATTTTATCCAAAACGTGAGAATGTAACTCTGTCATTTGCTGAAATTGTTGTTCATTATTTCGACATGCTTTGATAAATGTATATTTTTCAGTACGAAAAAATTATACAGCCTCGTCTGTATGTTTTGTATTGTAAACTATGTTCTGTTCTGTTCAGTCACGTCTCTAATCGGCACAGATGCAGTACAAAATTAATGCCACATAGCAGTCTAGTTTTCGAACATTTGGCAAAGTCAAGCATGGCGACTCTGTGTTACAGGAAATAATTAATATTATTGACTTTTTGGTAAAATGTAGTCAGTGGTTAAGGTTACATTTTCTTTTTTCTCACCAGTTATGTCAGGAAATCCACAAGTTGTGAAAAAAACCTGTAAAGAATACTCAAGTAAGCAAAAAATGACTAATAATATGATTCTAAATAATAGTATGAAATAATAAATGTATCTATATCGGGTAGATGTTGCTCATATCTGACATATTTGTTTTTGTTTACCATACAAGCGCACTAGATCTGGTACCCAATTCACATATTTAAGCTTTGTTTGTTTTAACATTTAAGTTTAAATGTGCCAGATTTCACATTTAAACCAAGTTTACTATTACCATAACAGTTAAGGCTATAAACCCTTGAGTTTATTTTGCATGGTTTAAATGTTTTAATACTTAAAATACAGTGTTGTATTCACGACTATTGCAATATTTTCAGAGACTATTAAACTAACAATTACAAAATTTGCTCTAATATTTCGTAACAACAACACTAACAAATAACAAATTTCCTTCATCAACTGTAAATTGTGTATCTAACAATTTCCTTGGTTAAAAATGTAGGTAAAAATAAATTTTAATATAGTTGCGCCGAAAAAGTGTCAGATCATTATCGTCTAATGAAATCAACGAATTGAAACCATAGCTAACTACACTTTTGGTCAAAATTGATTGAGTTAGAACCCTTTTTGCATAAAACAGACCATTTCCAAACTGATTAACTCCCCTCAAGTCATGTATTCTCCTGTTTTAGAGTTAAAAATGGTATTTTGTCAATACAAGATTGAACCTAACTCATCATATTGGACTTAGGTCATTTCTTGCACAAACTTGACACATCTGATGTTGTGAAAACCTTTTGCATGCAAGACTTACCAAGTTACATTTTTCGCAATTTTTAGCACTAAATTGGTAGGATTTCCAGCTATTTTATATTTTTTATGTTTAAATAATATTTATTTTACATAATTTTCTTATACTATGCGCAAACAACAGCACGAAAGGAGTAAAAAAAGGCAAAACATGAGTTTTTTGTATGATGGAGATAGTCTATTCTTGCATAAACAGATTTTCTATGACTTTTACCATCAATATTTCTAAAAATCTATATTACATATTATCTTTCCATTGAAATAGATAGAAACTACTTGAAAGCATAATGTGTTTTATCAATGAATAAGTATTAACTACCTATGTCACACAAAAATATATGCCTGATGTTTAAATATTAAGGATGGTGCAGCCCCTTCCCAATTCATTATCCATTATCCAGGTCTTTTAAATGGTATATTTTAATAGTTTGTCCAGTATTTCAAGCAGTAACTTTTAATAGTACTCAGAATTTAAGAAGCTACTTTAATGCGGTTGCATAAAGTATTCAAGTGAAAACATAACTTGTATTATGTGTTAAGATGACAAAAAAGCTTTGATATTCCGTATTTATGGAGGGTTTTCAATCCTTATTGAATATATTGTGAATACAAGATAAAGTTTGTAGAACATATCAAGCTTTACAGCTCTTAAACATGCCTTAAAAGCAAACCCCGACATGATTTTATTGACTTAGGACCTTTCTTGCAAAACTGTTTTTTTTTGCTATAACAATAGTATACATACTGCAAAATATGGGAAACTTTGTAATGACACTGCTTAAATAGTTATCAATCTCTTGTAACAATAATCTTTTAATATTACACACTTTTCCAAAATTTTACAAAAAGTGTAATGGAAAAGTTATTTAATCTCGTACGGTCGGACGGACGGGATGATGTACGAACGGACAAGGCAATCACCATATACACACGTACTGTTAGATGCCGGGGGCATAAAAACCACTTTGTAACTCCTACAAACTTGCTAGAACTTCAGTAAAATAATAAGTAGAAAGTGTGCATGGAGGTCCATGGAGATGAGATGTGTTATTTATTTAACAATATTGTTTGTACTGAATAAGCTTTCGTTCGCGGCAGTTTATTTTCACTGGTCATAATTTACCTGTACAGTGGCTAAAATATCGATTTTCACGACTATAAACAATGGACGTGACGTCATGTAACATTTGACGTTACGTTAAATGGCGGAAAATGTATATAAAGCATGTATTAATAGGAAAGTACGTAGTTAATAGTTTTTTGTACAATTTTATATATTTTTTTTTATATCTTTTTGTTTTAATTGATGAAATACTCAACTAATTTTCCGTTTTTAAGATTGTACCAACACTGGAGTTTATAAAAGTGATAATGTATATATATTATTGTTTATCATAATTGCCCCTCCCCCATGATGAGAGTCAGGATAATTCCAAAACTAGTATGGTTACCTATGATTTTTTTCTCATTTTGAATGGAGAATATATCTGACTATCGACTTATTAAGTTTTATCAATTTCTATTATGTAGAAATGTAGAAAAAATGAAAAATGTATCACACTAAATGGCAAAAATGTGGGAAAAAGCCTACCCGAAATTTATCAAAAGATAAAAAAAAATAAAAAGTTATCCACTTTTAACTGAAAAATACCTGACTTTTTAATACATGCATTAATTCCAACATAAATCATGCATATTTTCAAATTTCAAAACTTCAGTTTCAATTTTTTACAAGAAAATTTGAAGTGTATGAATTTATAAAAAAGTGAATTCATATGGCTTACTTAAGTTAAAATAAAACAAAAACGAACATGGTGACCCATATTTTTTATTTCATTTTTGAGCATGTAATAAGATGTTCTTCTGATATACACAGTTTGAACAAAATCTATTATGTGGAAAAAAATCGGGAAACTGTAGCGAACGTCCTTAATAAGCAGGCACAGAATTACAAAAATGCCTATGGAAGATAACAATTTGGAGATTACTCACTACAGCGTACACCGGCATCTTCAGTATGTTCGCAATCTTCCTTCCCCCACCCAGGAAATGAACACTGCGATATATCTGATTCTCTTCCATTACATACAAGGTCATCCATCCAAATAGTTCCGTGACCTTGTCCAAAGTGCGCAGTCACGAACGGCGTTGATGGTCTAAAATTAAGATGGGCTTGTTTATCAACATAATGTTTCGAACATTGGAGTCATATTTCATTTTCTTAGATTTACAGCTTAACTTATAATTTACAATTTGCAATTAAACCTATTATACACATTGAACAAAACGAAACACATTTTTAAACATCTAGCAATGAATTATTTCTCTTAGACTGACTAAAGGGAACTGGTTCCTGTTCCATGTTATAGTGCACCAAAGGAACAGTCAGAGTAAGCGGGAATCAAGCCATGCTTAGTGAAAATAATTATCGGCCTTGGTAGCACGATATGTAAGCAGCTTGGGACGGGAAACAATTTACTACATATGTACAGTGGATTACCTCCCTTGGTATAACTGTGTATTCACTTTATAAAGACGCGTGCTACATTTTTCACATTAACATATAGAATGAATGAAAACTGTTCGATATAATAACAGAAACATTTTAAACAAATGAATGACAATTCAAATTCAAGGGCAAATAACTCAAAAACGAGACCAGAGACCGCATTATATCTGTGAGTTTCATCAAATAGTTAAATTTTGGGAAGAAAAATATTTAATGCTCTGATAAGTATAACGTTTTGCAAGTTTATTTTCATAGACCTTGTAAGATGGTTAATATGACATAAGGTTCATTTCATACTTGACTTCTGCTTAGCTATTAGATATAGCTATGTGATAAATATGTTATAAAATTTACAGAAAAGTATTACAATCATCGGCTTTATGTGTTGTAGTATATAAATGACGATAACAAAAAAGTCGATATCTTTCGACACAGCATTTTACAATTCACGCGATGGTCCTGAATGTGCATTGCCAATTTGAATTCTAGTTAAAGGTCATGTGATGTTAATATTGTATTTTATTAGTCGCGTATGATTTAAGCTCCTAACCTCGTGGTGGTATATTTCTTTAGGACTATGTAATTCTTCGTTGTCGTTTAAAGCTAAGAAACGAATAAACAAGGGGTTTTCTTACTTCCCTTATCTTGAAAAAACAAACGCAGCTAATATGAGCTTAATATAAATTCATGATATATTATGGTAAATTACACCAGCTTCCGGTTTAAAAGAAGTGTCTTACCCATAATACCCCAACATCCGGCAAATTACGTCTGCTTCTTCTGATCCAAACCCATCGTCACAAATGGTTCCATAACTACCACGATAGTAAACAAGTATAGTACCCTCTGCTGAATTAGCACCGCCGATAAGTCTTACTGCGCGAAAAATAAAAGGTACATCAAACGTTTTTATTTAAAAGGGGCATAACTCTTACTTGATATCACTTAATGATTAAGTATCAATACAAATGTTAATTGTTTGTAGTGTTATGAATATCAATTGCATACTGCTTAATTGTACCATATTTCAGCTGTTCGACTTACGCTACTGATATATTACCTACATTTTGGAGCGCCAGTGTAGTGTACGTACGCAAAACATTTAAAACTGCGAAACAACTTGATTTTTTTTCATTTGCAAACTATGGTGAAACAATTTGTATAAGATAATCGGATTATTTTCGCGAAAGTTTAATGAATTCCATGGTAAGATTTTCCGCCATTAAATAAAACGATAAAATATTTTCTTGAAAGCAAACATTTTTTCACGAACTTTTAGAAAGTTTTCACGAACATTAACTCACTAAGTGTATGCCGAAATATACCACCATAGTAAGCATACTAATTACGTACTAGATCTAACAAATGAAAGAGGTTTCGAAAAAAGTAAAACATGGTCTAAAATTTTTTTTAATGAAATCGGATTTTGCTAGATAATGATTTTTCCCTCGTTCTAGTTCTTTTTTATTTTCATGTAATGTAGCCTATATATAATACTTTTTCAGTATTATGAGTATTACTTATTCATGTTGGTTCCCTTCTCTCACGAATGTCCAAAAAAGATAAATACCAGTCCATAGATAAGAAGTGACTGATATCTGTTGGAGAGAATCGAACTAATATGCAAGAACAGGAAATATCATAAAAGGGCTATTCATATTACTTGATGTCGTATGGACTGAATTCAAAGTTGTTGATGTCCATAAGAATACCCAAAGATGCACCTGAAATACAAAGTGTTCAATTAATATACTATACTTCACTGTATCCAATTCCATAATACATCGGAACTTACTGTAGCCGAGGTTTACGTACTTTAAATGTTGAATGACATATTTGATTTGTCCTGTTTGTCTGTCTGTATATTTGTTGGTTTGTACCAACTTTTAACCTTGCCTAAAAATCAAAACGATTCCACCTACAGTCATCGTATTTCAGAATTTCAAGTCAGTAGGTCAAAGGTCATGGTCACCAAGACACATTATTATTAATTATGTTTACCTTTTTACAGTTATTGTGTTTTCATTTTGTTCGAGTCATTCTTTATTTATCTGTTTATGTAACTTCATTGTTTTGTTTCTCTTGAGGTGAGTGTAACGTTGGGCCCTCAAATATGATGTAACCCTACTGTAGCTTCTGTGTTGTGTTTTCGTATTTGCATGGTCCTATGTGTTGGGTGAGGTTTTGGTCTGGGAATATGGGAGAAGGTGGTATTCTAGGGTCGTCGGGATGTTTTGTATAATAATGTGTGTTTTCTAGGAATCCAATTTACTTTTCAAGAAAATGGTGAAAACGCCTATTTGAACCAATACAGAGAGCGTTAAATCTTTGGATTCGTGAGTTCGAACCTTGCCCACGTTTATGCAACCTCCACCACCGATTCGACTGATAGTTATATAGATAAATGAAGGATTCATAGAAAAACACGTATAAAAAATCTTCCCCAAATACTACCTTCCAGACCTCACAAATCAAATTCTACATAAGACCATAAAATATGAAGGATAAAAACAGTCTTTTGGAGGAGAACATCATTGGTAAGTACAGACTCCAGGAACACTGGTCAAAAGTCCTTCAATATATAGCTAAAATACTGTTCGATACAGGCAACCAAACACAAGTGAAACATTCGATTTGGTTTAAAGAATCATCTTTATAAGAAAATACACCAATGAAGAATACGTGTTACTTACTTGTACAAAATAACAGTCCATGCTTAATCAATCGGTTCACAAAAACTACCAGTAAGAGAGCACAGAGTACATAAGAACTTTTAATGGGTCAGTCTGATAAAGGTTCTTAATGTTCTAAATTTCCAATGATAAGAGTTAGATGTATACTTCTACACAGCACGCAAACCTTTCAACAAGAATCATTTTATTTGTTGGTCCAATCCTAGTACGGTCACGTAGATAAAGAACAACGAACATGAACAAATTATAATGTAATTATAAAAGCTTTAACATACTTAGTAGAAAAAATATTTATAAAATATTTCTCTGTAGAATCTTTCTTTTGAAACTTCTTTAGATCTTCTTTACCATTTCTTAAATATTAGGTAGAACGTATATTATATTAATATACACTTTAAAAGAAAGATCCGAAACGTGTTCATGTCATTGTACAAAACATAAGATAGTAAAATTATGCAAACTTAACATGTCATAAAGTCTACCGGACCACATCATAATAAAAACTACCTCTTTGTAAAGGTGGTTCGTTTATGGTCGGGCCTTTTTCAACCTTTTTATCATATATATCAGCGAGTAATTTGTGAACTGTGCAGTCGGTAGAATAATCATGAAAATATTCTTGCATGAATCATTGTAATGTCATCTGGGATTACGTAGGATAAGACAATCCTATTCTTATCAGTGTTCGCTGCTATATTCACTGTTTTTCAATAAGTCGATGCATTCCGGATTTGTAAGCATAAATTCTCAGAACAATGACGTAATGAAGTTTTATTCCGTTTTTATATCGTGAACTGTTACTACCTAGCTGAGTAAAAAGGCAAAAGCCCTTATAGCTCTGTGAAATTCAAATTTGGTGAGAAATAAGCACCAAAGATAAAATCTTCGTTATTGTCGCCGGCTGCCATGTTTGATTTAAATAAAGTAGTTTTTCATATGAAACAAGAAACCAAGCTTATTTGTATACTTTTTCTGTATTATGTACACCTTGTCGGTATAGCTTGATGCAAGAACGACGTATATTCTGAAAGTGCACAAAAATATGGCGCCTCAAGAGCATGTCGCCGGATTTTTTAATTTCCGTAAAATCTTCGTTAGCCACATTAACGCGAAAAGAAACGATAAAAAAATGTTTATGCAAGAATTTGGACAGTTTTATATTCCTTAGTCAAATGTCGAATTAAATAAATTCATTATTTAGCGACAATTATGACATATATAAAAAAATAGCATCATAAATAACATTATCCATGCAAAAACGCAAATAACAAAATATTCGATGCTATGGACTTAAAAGAAATTGCATGCATTTGACATTACTTTCCATTCTTTGATGCTAGATTACATCACTAATAGTCAGCCATTTCAGTACGAGAGATCTTGAACTTCGAATAAACAATTGCAACCATCATAAAAGGTGTACATTAAAATCTTCATTATCAAATCTTCGTTATCAAATATTCGTTATCGGTATGATCTACTAAACTAAGCGACCGCACTAAGCTAGCTAACTTAACGGATTTGACATCATGGTATAGTTTTGTGTAACCACGAGATTTGAAAGTGTAGCAAACTCAAGGTTATCGGTTTCTAATGGCTTTATTGTATCAATCGAATTTTATATTTTGTTATTGATTATACATATAGCCATTACATTTTTGGTTATTGATTTATTAAAATATTTGCAGTGTCATTGCGGGCTGTTACTTTCCGTTGCCCTGCAAAAGCTATCAAACACGTGAAAAATCTTCGTTATCAATTTCATTCTTAACCCTTTTCAATTTCAAACACTGGTGTAGGCATGACTTTTCTTGTTACATATTCTAATAACTTGGGATATCCCAGGTACAAAATGCATATAAAACGGTTTGAATCTTTATGTCAAAACTGAATAATGCACAACTAAATAAAAAATAACCAGTAAAGCAGTGGAGGTCATGTGGCATATGAACATATTTTTTCGCCCATACTTACCATCATATATACCTTTCAATAATCTTATTCCAATCAACATTCGGTTGCCATGGCAAGGAACAAGGAAACTTCATTGTCTAGAACTTATATATTTGGTGTGTAGCATTGTCTAGAAGTCCTTTACCATAATTGTTCAAATTATGATTCCGAGGTAAAAATTGGCCAGGCCTTCGCGATCACTTGATTTACCATAGGCTCATGAAGGAAAATATTGTAAAGTCTTCTACATGGTTCTAGGCCCAAGCCTGTAGTATTGCTGAAAGAACCTCTACTAAATGTATTCAAACATGGCCCTGGGGTACAAAATTCCTTCTACACCAGGGGTTACTTGATTTTACAAAGGCTTATGTAGGACAAAATGAAAATTCTTCTTTTCCAAAATTGCGATGTATTGATAAATTATTATCATGATTATTCCTTTTCAAAAATGATGTCTATGATTTCGCATTGTCATGCTGTCAAATTCAAAGTAGCCATAGTCTTTTATAAGGTAAGCGATTATAGTACAGCATGGCCCTCGTGTTCATGTTGTTAACCACAGGAGTCGGAAACAATGTCATTGAAGACTTGAAGTTTTCTTTTTCAAAATATATCGTCAGTAAATTTGAATTAGCATAAATAAAAAGAGAAAAAATAATGTCACATGTACATTTCGTACACCGTCTTATCTTTCCCTACGGGTATACTTGCAGACAAAATTATCCAGTCAAGTCATATACTACTGATGAGGCCTACCATCTCATAGATGATAATTTACATTCATTTACAATGCGTTTAAGCTATAAAAATTCACAGAGTTTGACATCATATATAGTGCAACGTGTGGGCAACTCAACACGCTAACAGAAAATGTATACCTTTACTACCTTTAAAGATATTTTAAACTCGCTATTAAAGATTTTTCACTCGAAAAATGGTCAAATTTTACAAAACGACACACTGTCGTAAAATCGCATGGAATTTTTTTTTCGTGACAACCCCCTATGGTAATGTATAATACATAAAAACCCATTTGATTTAGAACAAAGCTATCCAAGACTAAGAAGCATTATTTGCACAAATTTGACAGAAACGAATCGCCTCTGATTGCTATTTTCATTGGTTTTGTCCACATTTTGCTTAACAGAAACAGAACGTACGAAATACATGGAAACGCCTTGTACTAAAGCCCAAGTGCTTTCGGAAATATATTTGTTTATAAAAAATGATTTTCAAAAAAATGAAAAGACAATTTATCGAGATGCAGCCCACTTTGAGACAGAGTGATTATTTGTATTAACGTTAAGCAACATTTAATAATTACTTTTTACATGAGTTAGCATATGTACTCGTGGGAACAATTAGGTCAGTTCACCAGCTTATAGAAGCATGCCCTGGATCTGTATTGTCTTGGTTTGCATTCACCAAAAAACGCGTTTATCACTTGTAAAACCAGTTATTACCGAAATGTCAAAGAAGAATGTGCGTTTAAAAATGACTCTATAGTGCGCGCGTCGGTATTTGTATGTCGATTTTCAAAAATAAAAGGCTGCCAGCTTTTTATTGACGACAACGATATTTCCGATTCGTCTGAGAATTAACAGAGCGTGCGCGCTGCTTTTAAAAATCAATCACATTGATATTTACCTATAATTGTTCGAAAGAATAAACTGTTCATCGCAAAAATAACCATAGCCTGAACAATACTTACCTTTTCAAAGTTTGTTAATGACATTTTTCCGCGATGTTTTCGGTTTTGACAGATCCAGAAAGGGTCGAGTTGTAAAAATGACGAATACTTTCTGAGGCCAAAATCGGCAGGTTTGGTAAATCTTGAAGTGTGTATTTTGAGTAAGCTAGCGGGATATTTCGTAACTATTTTACAGGGCTTTCATTAATTGATTTAGGCATTAAAATGATACCAATTTGATTGCTATTCGAGACGCTTAAGTTCCAGGTTATGCCTCTTTAATGTTCACGTTTTAAATAATTATTAAAATAATAGTAGTGCATTAGTTTCATAATAATTTTGATTCGATTGGTATAATTTATCAACAACAGCTAAGGTATCCATGTAGCTATATTATACATATTCTTTCAAAATCCTGTAACAAGCATAGAAGTATACTAGTAATTGATTTGACAGATTAGCTAGGACTATTGTAAACTTTAAAATTAGATTTTATGAAATCTAGTCCCCATGGAATGTTTAACAACTATTTGATCATTTATATAAATATTGAAATAGAAATTATCGCCTCGGGGACTGTAGTATTGACTCCTTTAGGTTAGTGAGAGTTTACGTGTTAGTACATTTAAATGATTGTTTTTGTATCTACATAATGTAAATTCAGTATACTTAATATAAAAATTGTTCGTGCTAACAAGTAATAAGGTATATTGATACGTTGGTTATACATAATTATAGTAATTTCTATAATTATTCATATTTTTACTGCAGTATATAATATACTGTATACCTGTACTTTAAACATTTTTGTTCGGTCGTCCATTTCTTAAGTAAGAAGTGTCTTATCTCCCTTCTCAGCGGTAAAATGCGTTTCGTCAATATTTTCATAGCTACGAATTCTTAAGTTTAGGAACGATTCTTTCTTAACTTTACGATAGCTCACGAGCGTTCTTAAAGATACGAAACTCGGCCGCTGTCTTTATTATAACGAGACAGTCTTAGATTTTAAATCATTCCTGTGACGTCATCCTTTTGTTCTCACTGTCCAATAATTCTACGAATGGATCGCTCTCAATGGACAGCTGTCCGTTATTTTTTGTAATATTGGAGTGTAGTCGACATATTGGACTGCAACTCAAATTTGGACACTAAAAACGACGCGTGCGTAAGATTATCGAATGCTGTAATGATCTGAAAATAAACATATCTTACGAGTCTTGTTAAGGACATGTATATATGTATATAAGTCCATGGTCTTTTTTATTATTTTAATGAAAATGCAACAGTACTGTATCATAGTACTATAAACTGTATAGTACTGTACTATAAACTGCCCGATTAGCTCAGTTTGCAGAGCATCTGATTGCAAGAAGTAGGTCGCGGATTCGAGCCCCGCATCGGGTACATTAATTTCCTCTTCCTGTTACATTTGGTGCCATGAATGTTAGACCAACCTTGGAATTCTACACTGAGGGTGAAGCAAAGATTGGTAAAAAAAACTCTGATTGTCGTGATAAATTAATTTGAATTAAACAATAGGATGAATGTAGCAGTACTGTACATTGCACTTGTTTTTATGAATTGGCTGTAATATTGTTAACCCGATAAGCTCAGTTGGTAAAGCTTTCTGACTTGCAAGCAGGAGATTGCGGGTTAAGCCCAACAAAAATATACATGTATATGAAGAATCAATTGATCAAATTTCATAATACTCATTATGAACAAATTTTCAATACAATTCATACCTTAAAATATTACAAATCAAATCAAACGAAAGTGTTACACGGATATCCTACATAAACAGTTTTTTCCTATTCACATCTTCCACATTGTTCAACGCTGTTTTACAAACCCACTCCCAACAAACGAATACATAGGAATGACACGGCTTGAGTCAATGCGAACAGGTTTAAATAAAATGTACATTATCCGTGCTACCCGTGCAGTGTGATTGAAAGAGTTGATTTAAAGGTACCTACCGTAACGGCTTTTAAGCAGTTAAATTCACACGCTATCTTGTCTATTTATCTGGTCATAATAATGCAAGAAAATGAATCCTAAAGCCAATAGCCTTCTTTAGTGACTTTTAATGAGTAAAGTGTATTGACGGATGCCTTTAAAAATGATAAATTGTCATGGTCAATGAATTGTGTAATCCTATCGAAATGATTTAAGTTACATATAAACCTAAAACTGCCCATTGTGTAAACTATTGGAGTGTATTCGGCGCTACGGGCCTCAAACACTCCAATATTTTACATAATGGACAGTTTTCGGCTTATATCTATCACTTAAGGCTGTTGATTGCGGTATTCTAGATATTCGTAAATAATGAAAAGAAATTATTTTTTACGTTCAGGGGCGTTTATAGCCAGCTTTAAAAGAATGTTATGCACACAAGGAGGAAGGAAGCGTGTTAATCCCTACCGCTGATTTGGTCCAGAATTGATTAAAATTAGAATTAAAATGGTATTTTAACACAATAAAATACATGTATATCTAGGCTCACTCAGTAGTTATCAATTCTTAACTAGTATGTATTACATATACCTTGTTACTACTGTAGTTTTTTTTTATAGGTCCGATATCATATTAAATTTTATCAGTGAAAATAATAAGTCATTTATTGACATGTTTTAAGCAGTTTGTTGATTATTGGTATTATTTTTATCAATTTATCATGAAAACTGCATATAATTATGATTTAGACTTTTCATGTAGATTTGTTTTTATTTCATTGAAATACATTTTTTTTAACACAACACTATACTTTCTCTATGATATCTAAGCTAATTATTTGAAAAAAAAGTTCATAAAATAAAAAAATATGCTTCTACCGAGTATCGAACCTAGGACCTCTCACTCCGTAAGCACTGCACCACCAATCTCCATGCTATATTACAGTTCGTTTATTATATACATATACATTGGCTGTCAATAGTTAAGCTGCGCTGTAATCTCATCATGTTCAACTTTTGTTTTAACGTATTACATTTGATTCCATTCATTAAGGTGGATCGCGGGTTTCCCCCAGAAAAATGGTATTTTTTACACGTCAACGCACGATAAAGATATTTTGCATAAACATAATTATATGTATTGGCTAATGCAGACATGGTATGTTCAAATGATATTTCCATGGAAACCAAAGAAAATGGCCACCTAGCGGACCGGTATGTTTTTCGTTGATTTTCGCGTTATCTTTTGTATTGCTCCGATAATTTTGTATTTTAAGTTATGCAATTTATTAACTACAATGATGAATCATTTAAAAATCCGAAAATGTCAATAATATTTCATTTCGCCGACATTAAATCTTAAAAGATGTCGAACGAACTCTGCAGGGGTGGCAATTTACAATGCCAAAAATGAGACATTTTTCTTACAGTCGCGTCAACAGTGAAAAAACGGTCCGATGAATTTTTTTTTAAAACTCAGGAGAGATTCTTAAAATAATTTGAAAGGCTTTAAAAGAATAAAAACATATGGTCACCGACTTCGTTTTCGCTGCATTGAAACTTATTTAAACACGGAAAAAAGCTAAAAACGTTGCAATAAAATACAAGATCGACGTGACGTTAAGCCAAAATATGTCAGCAAAAACTAAAATGTCGCAACGTCACGTCGATCGTGTATAAAAACGATGACGTTTTTAGCCTTTTTTCAAGTTTAAATAAGTTTTATTGGCGCGAAAACGAAGTCGGTGACCATATTTTTTTACTGTTTTAACGTTTTCTGAAATGTACAAAGAATCTGTATTGCATTTTTAAAAAAAATTCATCGGGCCATTTTTTCACTACTGACGCGGTTGAGAGAAACATGTCTCATTTTTTGGCATTGTAAATTGCCAACCCTACAAAGTTCGCTCGACGTCTTTTAATATTTAATGGCAGCAAAATGTAACATTACTGACTTCTTCGGATTTGTAAATGATCCAGCATTGTAGTTATGTAAATTGCATAACTTAATACACAATATTATCGGAGCAGTACAGGAAATAACGCGAAAATCAACGAAAAACATATCGCTCCGCTAGGTGGCGCTTTTGAGCGGTTTCCATGGAAATATCATTTGAATATATCATTTCTGCGTTATCCAATACCTTAAAAGTTGTTCATGCAAAATTTCTTTATTGTACATTGACGTCTAAAAAATGACCATTTTTCTGGAGGAAACTCGCGATCCACCTTAAGCAACATGTATTACATATAATCTTTACACCAAAGTCGTTTTATATGGACAGTGTGAACCAGATATGACCGAATACCGTCTTCTCCTTGGAACTGTTTTTTGGCGCTTGGAGAAGAACTTCTTCTTTGGTTGTGATAGGGGAAACCATTTGCGCTATTTTTAGATTTTTTTAAGATTATGATTCTGCGAGTATCGAAAAGTGGTAGTAACCAAGAACAAGGTTGCAAGCAACCCTGTTCAAAAACGGTTTAAGAATTTCGTAACTTCTGTCGTAAGTGTCTTGTAGGTAAGAATCTTACGTAGATAAGAAAATATTGATAAAACGAGACCTTGGTCTCTCCGTACGATGTAAATACTTTTCTCCGGTCGATCTAAATCTGTTCGACTCACAAAGATATTTTTATAAGGCAAAGTACAAACAAAGTAGTGGGTAATGTAATGCCACTCTTACCTGCTCTGGTATTTGAATAACATGTTATTCAAGGGGTATCAAGATTATAAACTAACTAATTCAATGATTGTATTGTAATTGCAAAAAATATTGATATAACATACTAGTATTTATAACATATACTTCGGTACACTTAATATTAACTTAACAATTAAAGTATCCATTTCATTATAAGTAGGTAGATATTGGACACAACCAGCACAAAAAATACCCAGGAGTATTTTTCAATGAATATTTTTCTTATTTGTTGAAGAACTTTAAAAGTGAGAAATTCTATGCTTTCAGAGACGTAAACGTTTTTGAGATCCACAAAGACATTATCTTTAGAATTTGTACGAACTTTTTACAAAAAGGAAACTTATTTTTGCCGAGTTATTTAAGTTGAATTATCGTGATATCCTTTACAGGAATTTTAGTACCAAGTAATGAACTAATTGTCTGAATTCAAACTTTACTGGATCAGATGAATATAACTTCATTTGATCTAAATATGTTTGGAATAGTTTATAATCAGACACGATGACACAATTAATGCGCAGAATTAAAACTATAAGAGCCCAGGACTTATGGGCTGCAAACCGGAATAAAAGAAGCAATCAAGGTGAGTAAAGTAGTTTGCTTTGTTTAACCAATTAAATTAGTTATTTTGTGTTATCAAATCAATTCCACGAGATTTATTTTATCTAAAATTATGAAGAAATCAGGCAACAACATTTCGTGTAAGTTCCAAAAATAGAGACAGCAGTTAAAGTACTTATTCACACTTAGATACATGGACATTGTACAAAAAATGGAAAAAATATTATTGCGACAATCATAAGCATAAAAACAAAGCAATGGATGCACATGACCGTGGTCGTGATAATGATACATTAAGTAAAACACGATTATAGCTTGTAGTCAGGGATGGCCACCGGATTTTGGAAGACAATTTTCTTCTAAAGCATACATCTTGAATTAAGGGGAAAAGGGAATTTTTCTATGAGTTTGTAGTTTATATAAAGCAACCATCTTGGTCTAAGATGAAAAGAAGGCATTCCTCTATAGTTTATATAACGCCGACCTATTGGACGTAGGGTAAAATGAGGGAATTTTCTTCTCTATTGTTTTCATAAAGCCATCATCTTGGATATAGGGTAAAAGTAAATGAATGTTCCGCTATAGTCTATATATAGCCACCATCTTGGATTGAGGTAAAAAGGCGAATTTTCCTCTATTAGTTTAAATAAGGCCACCATTTTGGATTGAGGTAAAAAGAGCATGTTTTCTCTATCCCAACCAGAGATTAAACAGTTTGTCATGACAAACCAATGGTAAGCTTATATAGCACGACAAGGTAACATAAATATCCAGCACGGAAATATCAGGAAAGAAGTGACTGATCCGTACAATAGATGGACATTACGAGCTGGAGGATAGAAATTAACTTGGTATTCCATGATTGATCTCGAAGGTTTTCTGTCTCAGTTAATCCAATCTACCATTGACTAGAATAACTTTATTGAAGCGGTAGGGTACACATATATTTAGAGTTGGGAATGCAAGCTCAGTCATAAAATAAATCTGAATGCAAATATTAGAAAATATGGTCGATATCTTAAAATGATAGTCTTTAATGGGATACGACCTATTAGTTTTCAAGCTCATTCCAAGATGACGGTCTTTAAGAACATATAACGCGTGAAAAAGGTGCCTGCTTCAAGGATTCTTAGCAAACAAAATGCCCATATCCAGTACATTGACGCTCAAAAGGCGGCTTATCGGAAATGCGCTATAAACATCGTCAGCTGAAGTTGACCGATTTAACCAATACGCTGATATCGTTCCGCCCGAGCGCACGTTAAATTCCTTTATTTTACCTCAATTTTGTATGTACTAGAGAGATCAAAATCTCTCAAATCTTGTCTGGATGTGCATTCCTGACTAGCGAAGTCGAATGCAAAGACGAATTAAATGTACAAACCTGTATGGCGGAATATTAATTTATTCCGTGTATGCCTTCTTTATCAAATTATTTTAAGGATTCGGTGAAACATAGATACAATGTCGTAAAAAAATATGCCCACAAGGTTACACAATAAATGTGGTATTTTATTTTATTTTAGTTTACCGATATATTGCTTTTATCACCGGACTTACAATATTGGGTATTTTAGGACATTTGGCTGCATACCATTATTTAGGCATCAATTTGGTGAGTATAAGAATAGTCAGGTATTTTGGAATTTTATTGTCATCCTTGTAAAAAGAAACCACATGGTCAATTAGTCAGCCGTGTTATTTACATTGCTTCTATGATATGCACTTGCGGCGTTTTTAATTTCCATAATTATATTATCATCTCAAACAACGTACAACAAACTAAAGTGACGTGAAATAAAATTGATGAATAATTAGAAATGAAAGCAATGTGCGGAAAATAAAAGATTGAAGTGAATAAATGCTTAATAAATCTAATCGGTCCTATAAACTATTGTTGTATATAATTATCTAATTACCATATTGTAGTTCGGTGTAAACAACAATGCATATTCGTCTACTGACCAGCGTATAGAATATACTAATGTGCAAGAGAGGTTGAATAAGAAGACTTACTATATACTCTGGTATTCTATGCTAGCTTACATTCGAAAGCGACCACGTGCCGCAAAGAAGAGTTTCTCTGTCTGTGAGTACAACAACTGTAAAATAACATTCAAGCGTAAAGAGGCTAACATTAGCGATGCAGTGTTGTTTGATGGTCGTTTTTTAAAAACAATACCCTTCAACAAATCAAGAGGACAAATTTGGATTTTTGCTGCACACGAATCTTCATTTCTAGTAGGACGAATGAACAAAACAATAAAGGAAACAATACTGAAGGGGATGTACAATTGGACAATGGCGTACGACACAAATGTTGCGGATATACATTTACCGTATGGGATACTTAAAGAACATCCTGGTACCTCTAAAAGGAACTTCAGTGATATAGCGAATAATAAGACAAAAGGGGCATTAATCATAACGTCCCATTGTAACACTCAGTCGGAACGATTGAAATATATCAATCAAATGAAGAAATACGTAGACGTGGAAGTTCTTGGTAGTTGCGGTGAAATAATGAACTGCGGCAGAAAGTCGATACACAATAGTTGTTTTGACATTTTGAATAATACTTACGCGTTCTATTTAGCTTTTGAAAATGCCCTTTGCGACAGTTACCATACCGAAAAATTATTTGAGAACTTTAAATACGACATCCTTATTGTTACAAGAGGTGGACGGAAAAGATCAGCATCGTCTTTGATGTTTCCACGTGGTTCTGTGATCAGGTCGGAAGATTTTAAAGGCGCAAAACAGCTTGGTGGCTACCTCAAACAACTTACACAGTCTAAAGAGGAGTATGCGAGCTTGTTGGAAGAAAAAAGTCGATATTATTCTGAGGATTATGCAGATATATATCAGCGAGCTCTTTGCGATCTGTGTTATCGGATGAATCATCAGGAAAAATATTATAAGGTTATACCAGACATCACTAAAGTGTTCAATTTTGAGAGGTCTTGCACGAATCCTGGGAAGATCTAATTTGTCAGGTGTAAAGCATAACATTTATCAAGACATTGGAACTATTATGAGTATTTACGGTACTAGTATATGAATCAAGGCACCCACTTTTTACTTTTAAAATTCTTTTATGATTTGTTTAAATAAATCTATTTTGTTGATAGACATTGCATTCGATTAACCATGATCAAGTATTTTGAGTTGAACATATATATTAGTACAATATTTCTAGAGATTTATCAGGTCCACATTTTTGGGGATTTCTGACTTCTTGGTAAACTGAAGTAGGTATTATCATAACTTTACACAAAGAAAACAATAGCAGGAAAGACAATTCTAATATCTACAGCGCAATAACGTCGGTTATAAAGCAGTATTCTTAATAGAGATGAAGACGCCACTGTCTGCAACATTAATCAAGGCGATGTCAGGATGAACTTAGATGCACAATGTAATTATTTATTCATCGAGGAAGTGTTTTTGTTGTTCGGTACGAACAATAAAGTTTTTACCGTATTTCAGAAATCGCTCAGTTTTCATTGGAAACCTGCATACCGAACAGCTTCTATTAATTTAACCTTCCGCCTACGAACTTAGTTCCATTTTTTTCGGTTCAATGGCATAAATACAAATTCAAATATTACGTGCATATAAGTCAAAATCTGATGGCTATGCAATATCATAAACGAGCAATACCAGACAGTCGTAAAAATCTAAACAATCCTGTCCCTCGGATTACTACAATATTTACTATCAGTACACACATTTCAAGGAAGGGTGACGTCATAATCCTCGTGCTTTATATGCTAATTTGTCTGGTTCCTAGCTTCTATTGTAAACGTATAGAAGTCATCATTGAATTCATGATAACTGTGTGTCAACCAAATATTTAAAAAAGTAGTTCATCGGGAAATTGTAATCGATTGATTTAATGCTTATAACGTGTAATTTTTCTTCGAGTGTGTCTTCATGTGTGAGATATTACATTCTGCAAAAGTTGAGTATACAAAGAGGCAGGTAATGTAGACTATATGATATTATGCTATTTGCTTAACTACTTTTTGTGATCAGATGGGAATCATAAATCAAAGTACTGAAAGTACATGGAACGGGGACAGCTTTAACAACTGCATAGCGGGTGAAGGAAAGCGTTAGTAGTACTTAAGTCTGCATCGAAATTCATGTAAGAACTATCGTTCGGATTCAAAAACTCACCCTACAAAGAAATTCAACTTTTGACTGCTTTGTAGTTCCGAACAACAGCAGAACCTTCAGAGCTTTGATGTTTGATTGTGAACAGGATTCAATTGTTTCATGGATGGTCGTATCGTAAGGCGTTTGATTTGGTAAAGCATATTGGTCTACTCTATAATTATGTTGTATACAGAAGTGACCACAGATACAATGTACTTGTTTAGAAAAAAATTACCCCACCAACCACGGTCGCACTTGCTATCAATACATATAAATAGCCAGAAGATAACAAGCTCCAAACGAAAATAGAACGTATTTTTGGGATTTTTCAAACAAACGAAAGCTAAGCTTACATTGGAATCCTGTTATGCTTATCTAAAACTGCTTTTCTTTATTAACTGACACGCTTTCCATTGTCTACTAAACTGAATATCGTAGAATTCCAACTTTTTCACGTTTTTGTACTGTGGGGGCTGCTGCGATCGAACATTTGTCACGGAAACGGTAAGCAGGCGACAATTAGACTAGTAGGGCGTATCGCGGTTTGTCTGTTTCCCTGCATTTCGTAACTACGATAACGCAGTATAGGGGCTGATATTACCTGTGGACATATTAGTGTTGTGTTCAAACGGAGTGTCGGTTGAATTTCGGGTGTTTTTGGACATCTTAATATTTCACATTTGTAAGTATTTTTTTATTTGCAATTCTTACAAGGTGTTTAGGACTTTAATATATACATTCGTAAATATGTTTCTCCTTTTGTTTGTAAATTCTATATACAATGTATACATATTGTATACATGGCTATAAAGTGAGCCATTATATTTAGCATCAATAATTCAATAAATTTATCCAGACACTTCAAAAAAGTTATATAAACTCTCTTTATTAACAACGTAAAAAAATATGCATGTACTGTTAAGATAATTAATTTAAACCGATAGTTTTAGTACGAACCTTTTAGCATAATATATTAGCAATAATTGAGAAACAAAAAGAACATATGAAAGGAAATAACTGCACAAATAAAATTAATTGTAATCGATGACAATAAAAGATGATTGTCACACCAGCTATGACATACTTTGTAGTGGAACCTTAATTATTAACATATCCCCTTGCTAAGTGTAATTAATCGATGGTAAAATACTAAATTCTGAATTAAAGTGTTTTTTTTTCTTCTTTAAATAAAATATGAACAAAACAATGTTTGTATGACACCAACCTGTTTAATTTTATAACAAATATAACTCGTAATAAATATTTATATGTACATTTGTATTTAAATTTGATAAGGTATAAAGAATTTTATAAAATACCAAGACGCACAATGCTTTGAATTCCACTTTTTGCGCAAAAGACTGTCCCAAACTGAAATTCGGTTTGGGTACCAAACTGATGTGTATGTATATTGGACAGGAACGACAACTCTGTGTAGATATTGACCATTTACGTGACACAAGGCCAGGCGGAAACGCTTTAAAATGTCTAAATATAGCATTTTCTCGATTGCAGCAGCCCCCGATACCAAATTGATTGGTAATCGTCGGAATTTACTCTTGTATGTGCAAGTTTTGGTGTGAGAGCGGTGTCGTTAGAATAAAAAAAGATCTAATTGTGCATAGAAGCCAGAAAGTATGACGCAAGTGCAATATTTGTTTAAAAAACCCTGAAAATATGTTCTACTTTCGTTTAGAGCTTGTTATCTTCTACTATATGAGATTGATATGTATTGATAGCAAGAGCGACTGTGGTGGGTGGGGTATTTTTTTCTAAACAAGTGTCTGTGGAAGTGACAGGTTGCGTTAGACATAGTCGATCAATGTGTACCCTACGGTAACGCTATGCACTGACATGTATTCTATCGCTCGGGGCATTATGGGTATTTGCAGAAACCACTTTCAAAATGGAAGTTATAAACTGTAACATAACGTGACGTCACCTTGGGTACACATTGGAACCAAGCGTATGTCAACATTGCGTTTCATTGAATAATCAGTGTTACTGACAAAAAAGAAGAAAATTGTACAACGTTTTCATTTTACAAAAACATATTTTGTTAAAATTACACAACCGATATGGTTGTATTGACATTTTTCATCCTATCGCAATACTATATTTTAGCGTATGTATAATAAACCAAATGCGGCTAGTAATCAGTCCCATGTATGGGGGTAAGAGACACGTAGTGACGTCACGCTATGTATAGAACGATAGTGGACTGTTATCCGATTGGGTCCATACACTACAAGAAACTCGACGAAGCGGAAGTAGCTAATGCTTTTTCTATCTTTTCTGGACGAACTATACTTATTAGTATTAGTTTATTATAGCTGTTTGCGAGTACATACTGTAGTGTCTATTACTAGTTTGGCTAATCCTGGCAATTTGATTGGCTAATGGTGATGACTGAATCTATTAACAGTTGACAGGTAAGTAAATCATGAAGGCATTGCCTAGATAAGTTGTTGTGCAGCTATTTGAAGTTCAATGTGGTTGTATGATAGTGCTCAGATTTATGGTGAATTCGTTAACATTTATGGTTGATTATATTTGATTGATGTATGGTATGATATTATCATGTGCTTGTGAACTATATACATGAATTCATGAATATATATGATTCATTTGTCAAATATTCATGATTGTCATTACAATGTGTATTACTCATATCATGTAAATAGTTTATACTCTCCTTTATGGAGGATTAAATAAAATATACAGACAGTATCTTTTATGAAAAAAGCAACTTCATACAAAACAAAAACATAAACCAATATGCCTCTGGTAATTCGTCTACATATAACATTTTGTTATAGTTTTTCTTGTTATTATTTTAACAATGATATAGTATAATCTTACCTTTGCACTCTGGAGTGCCTGTTTGAATTACAGCACATATTGAATACTGTCTTTACTTTCTTTTAAATCATTTATTTTAAAACTTAAACAAACACACAATTCTGAGCAATTACAAGACATTTCTTTCAGAGATTCAAAAAAATTATTTTTCAGTCCTGTCACAGTAGACTTATCAAATCTGCCACTGCCAATTTGAGGTATCTGGATAAGTACGGCTAGTATCGGGACATCTCGACCACTAACTATTTCGACCGCCACTTATTTCTCTTAGAGATCACGACCCCTTATTGAGATTATTAGAGTCGAGATATCATAGGGCTCGAAATAATGGAAATGGTAGTGGTCGAGATGTATTCGGGTCGAAATGTCTGACACTCCCACTTTTGTGTCTGTTTATTGCAGTCCCAATGTTACAGCCCATAATACACATGTTTAACAACTAATTTGCTATCTGCGCTGATCAATATTAACAGCACCTAGAGAAAGACGACTAGAAGCTAACGACTAATCAAGTTGCTAAAATCGCGAAAATACACGACAAAGGCAAAACGATACTAAATGATCAGCGTTTACAATTTTACTAAGCTAACGATTGTTGATTTTGTATTATTGTGTATAAGCAGTAACCAAATGGTACTTACAGGGCGAAATGGGGTGTTCACAACTTTCCTGACACTTATACACACCTCGTAGTAGTGTCTGCAGACAGGTTATGACGTAATATTGTCCCAACCATGACGTCATCAGATGCGTACCTGTCCATTGTCGCACTTTCTGATAGCTGACAGATGAGACAATCACAACACGATGTATGAACATGCATTATGTTGCTGATGGATACTACGCTTATTAAACTGAATCCAAACGTATCTACATGCATAATATCACAATTTTACTTACCGTTTCAAATCGGGGGCTCAGCGCAACACTGTCGTAACTTGTTCTTATTTCAATATGAGTTACGACACTGTTTCGTTGAACCCTCGAAATGTCGATTTGTTGCCGATATTGTGGCCCAAGTTTAGGATTGAATCGGAAATTACGGCGTCTGCGTATGCACATTCTATTGTATCACCTTTATAAATGCAATTATTAAAAAAATATTTACACTTTTAAAAAAAAACTTTAATGACCTAAAATAGGCAAACAATTTCAATTCTAGGGCAGGTAACACGAAAACGAGATCAGTGACCCCAAGTTTTGTTTCGCTTAAAATGTTTCTGTTATCATACTCTTTTGAACAGTTTTCAATGTATGCAATACACTGTAGCAAACGTCTTAAACAGAACATATAGAGTACATGGAAACGCAATTTGATATTTCGAACAAGGCCTTTTTATGGGATATTTATTGTCAGTGACAGACTGAATAAACTTGTACCTATATCGTTAACCGTTTAATTAATATTTATTTCGATCTTAATTGTTTTGTAATTGTTCATTCTATATACTAGTACACGTACAGTGTGACCTTTTAATATAAATCCTGTAAGAAATTATAATTACATGTAATGTGATTGTGAATACCTAGTTATTATTCTTGTTTACATAAATGTATAATTTAAAAAGAAAGGTATTTACTTTACAATAATTTCATTATAACGTTTGATACATATTCTGTTTGCTCAAAAACTGTGTACTACCGTTCTCGAAAGAATGTTGACTTTTATACCAAAACTGAGTTTTTTTCTGAGTTTAAGTTGATTTTTGTGGGTCTAAGTGAGTTTAAGTTGGTTTGTTCTTGGTGAAACTGTTTTTTTAGTGTGTCTTTCCTCTATTAAGTGGATTTTCTGGGTTGTTATTTTGTGTCAAAAGTGCGTCATTTCTTTAGGTATTGTTTTTTTAGTCAGAAGTGTGTCTTTTATGTATTAAGTTTTTGTTTTGTTTTTGGCAGAAAGTGCATCTTTTGTTTCATAGGTGAGTCTTTTACAAAAAAAGTTTATCTTTTGTAAATTGAAAGTGTGTTTAAGTGTGTTAAATTGGGTCTTAGGTAAAACGTTTTGAAGGGTGCAATAAAGACTCACTTTAACACACTTTTGTAGAAGTGTTTGTCACTTGTTTTATTGTTGTATCTAGCATGTTTTTTCTGTAGGACTAAGATAATGTTTTATTATCAGAACATATAATTATTAACAATGAGTATTTTTGAACAAAAGTTACCATATAAGAACAATGGGATTAAACAATAGTTGGTGTTATAACACAAACTGAGAAAAGTTTTAAGTATGTTCTTTCGTGGTTCTGACAAAAAAAGTAATGGACTAAATAAAATAGGTTGGGCCAAATTCTTAAAACTTAGGCCAAGTATCCTGTCTGGCACTACTGTGGAACCAGCAAGTACCAAACGAACAGATATGTCAAAGACAAATAAAATCAATGCCTACCTTTTAATGTTAATTATTAATTAACTATTCAATATTAGGCGCGTTTTCACTTCAAATGCTGGGCCGATATGAAGTTCAACAAGACATTCTGAACACAAAACTCGGCCATTAAGAAAAAAACTCGGCCATTATGAGATTCGGTCATTCTGATTGGCTGTCCAGCTAGTTTATTATGAAAAACTCGACCATTATGAAATTCGGTAATTTTGATTGGCTAACCAGCTCGGCTATTATGAAACCGCTGCTATATTCTATAGTTAATTAATAAAATTGTCAATAAGTAAGTGTTTTCATAATGGCCTTGTCATTGCCTTCAGACAGTCATATTAACCTTCGGCCTTCGGCCTCAGGCTAATATGACAGTCTTCAGCCCAATAACAAGGCCATTATGAAAACACTTACTTATTAACATTATAATAGTGACACTATAGATGCTTTATTTTACATGTGTATAATTATGGTATTCACAGAATAAATAAATATTCATAATCTCATATACATAATACGGCCGGGACTTGCTATAATCGTTAAAAAACGTAAAATAATATTTTAAGTTAATATTTCGAGATTAAATATCATACTTTAATACCAAGCAACAAAACATCTAACCGAACGCGAAAAAAATGGTGATTTATTGCGATAAATACTGCACTCCTTTATCGACCTTTTCTTATAAGCGTTAACCATCTATAACGTGTTGTGCATTGTATTAGCCAAAGTAAAAAGAAAACAATTCCTGATGAAGTTATGCTAGATGACGGCTCTATGTCTTCTTGTACACATACAATTTTAGAAAAATGGAGATCTGATTTTTCATCTCTATTTAATAATCCCAATATACAAGGTATGGATGGTCCTAGTAATTTTGATGTTATTGATGACTCCTTGCCATTTAATGAGTGTATATCTGTACATGAAGTGAAGAAAGCGGTTGATGCTGCTAATAGTGGTAAAGCCTGTGGTGTTGATGGTATACCACCGGAAGCACTTAAAATGATACTACTGTAATGTTTTTACATGTCTTATTTAATGTTTGTTTTAGTAATGGTACTATTCCATCTGTATGGGGAAAATGTGTAATAAACCCAATACCTAAATCTGCAAGTCTTGATGCTAGAAACCCATTATCATATAGAGGGATTTCACTAGCATCTTCTATGTATAAACTATATTGTTATATTTTGAACAACAGACTGTCAAGCTGGGCAGAATCTAATAATATCATCATTGATGAGCAAAATGGTTTAGACAGAAACGTAGCACTATAGATCAATTATCTACCATTACAAATATTATTGATACTAGGGAGAAAAAGAAACTGTCAACTTTTTGTGCATTTATTGATTTTAGAAAAGCATATTACTATATTCATCGTGACTTACTTTGGAATAAGCTTTTTGATCTGGGCATTAAAGGTAAAATGTTGTCAGCTGTACAATCATTGTACAGTTCTGTATCCTCGTGTGTCAGAATAAATGGTTCATGTACTGACTGGTTTGATGTTAAGTAAGGTTTACGTCAGGGATGTATATTATCTCCCCTTTTATTTAATTTGTTTATCAATGACCTTGCACTTTACCTTAAATCGTTTGATATTGGTGTGCAATGTGGTACAGAAAAAATATGTATATTGATGTATGCAGACGATATTGTTATATTAGCTGATAATGAAAACGATTTACAATGTTTATTAAATGCTGTTAATGATTGGTGTTCTTTGAATAGCATGTCTATTAACAGTAAGAAAAGCCAAATTGTGCATTTTCGTCCTTTGTCTGTGCAAAGAACATCAATTGAATTTTACTTTGGTATTGATAAGTTAGATATAGTTGATATGTATACATACTTAGGACTAGTATTGAGTGAACACTTGGATTATAACATAACAGCAAAATGTGTGGCCCAGGGTGCACGTCGTGCCCTAGGCCTTATTATAGCCAAATGTAAATCTGTTGGAGGTGTACCGTATGATGTTTATACTCAACTTTATGATTCTATAGTTAGGCCTACTATTAGTTACGGTGCCGCTATTTGGGGTCATAAATCTTTTACATGTATAAATGGTGTTCAGAATCGTGCGATGCGTTTCTTTCTTGGTGTCGGGAAATATACACCCAATGCAGCCGTAATTGAAGAAATGGCATTGATTATCCCAAACATAAGACAATGGAAATCTATATTATTATTTTGGTCTCGCCTGTCATGTATGGGCAATACTTGTATAAATAAACGTATTGCACTCTGGGCTAATACTTTAGCTAGTTCATCATGTAAAAATTGGTTTCACACTGTGATTAATATGCTTAATGTCTGTGATTTACTCGAATTCTTTGATATAAATGTTTCTATAACTAAACATACTTTGGTTGACAAAGTTACATCTGTTGTACTTTTAAAATGTAGTCTTGATTGGAATAAATCTATCAATGCTGCCACAGGACCGTCAGGACAAGGAAGCATCAAGTTATATACCTATCGTTTATTTAAAACTGATTTATGTACTGAAAATTTTGGTAAATTGATCATGCCTCCTCGTCATAGGGCAGCCTATAGTAAATTTCGTTGTGGCGTTGCTCCTATACGTATAGAGACCGGTCTATATGAGCGTATTCCGGTAAACAACCGTAAATGCCCTTTCTGTGATAGCATTGAGGATGAGTTCCATGTATTGTTGGATTGTACTTTATATGATGATATTAGACAAACATGTACACTAAAGCGGTTACCATTAATGATGCCTTTTTACAAATGTCTAAAACTGATAAGCTGATATTTCTTTTCAACACAGCGGATATGATTAGAATATGTGCCAAAACCTGTTATGATATTTTACAACGAAGAACATTTTTTATTAGTAAATAATGCATCTTATGTATAAAGAGTAGTGTGTGTTTATGTTAATAATGCTGCATACTTTGTTTTAATATTTGCTTATGTTTTATTTCCATCTAAGAGATTGCTGTTAATCAGTTCATCTACGGTCTGACCGGGGTGATAATTGATATTATAAAATGTTTTTTAATAAGCGCGTTAGTGCCTATTTACAAATTTCAATTTCTTAAATCAATTAGTTTTTATCAGACTTTTATAACAACGCATTAACAACAGCCTCTTAGTCTTATTTATGTAAATATTGATATGCAATGTAATTTATGTGATATTGTATATTATAAGTCTCTTATAATTCAATATTGAATGGTTATGTACATTTTAAGTGTTTGTGTATGATTAATATATTTTATGTATGTACACGAATGAGACAAGAATAAAGAATAATATATTGTATTGGTACGGTATGAAAAATCTCTTACAATATATCAACCTGGGCGTGGTTTCAATTACTGAACCGTAAATATTTTGGATGTTTAACTATTATATAAGATATTACTGAATAATTTCCAAAATTATTGAATAAATTTCTTAGTCATATAAAATATATGTACTAGGTATGGCAAATAAATACTTCCACTCATTAATTCTTCAAATTAATGTATAATACTGACACGTTAAACTTTAATTTTCCATAACTGAAAATGCCTACACCATTTTGCATGGGATATCTTATCAGTAGGTAAACACAAGCATTCGTGAACAAAATGTCTAAAAACTGCATACCAGGGGCATAAAATATAATTTGCAGACCTCCATTCCGGGACAATTAGTACGCCTCGCGCTTTGCAACACTCTATTTTCTTGAGCACTCTAGCCACAAAAATAACAGGGGGTACAAATACACCAAATACAGTCAATCTTGTATTAAGCGACCGCCCAAGGGAAAGACTAAAAGTGGTCTTTTAATACAACGGTCTCTTAATACAAAAATCTGAAGTTTCCGATAGTCGAACTAAAGTGCCAGTACTGTAGCCTTGTTTCATTGTGAGTAGGTGTTAAAAAGTGTTACTAATAAAAGTAATTATTATGCAATGAAAAAATCCTGATTGATTTAAATAATTTATTTATTATAGGTACTTTACCTTGTTCATGGTAAAACATAGACAGTACCCTATAGAAAGATCACCAATGAAACACATTAGTGATGAGGCAGAAAGTAGGGGAAATGAATAGCAATGGTAAAATAAAGCATATGTATCATTATATATTGTACTATTTGAAATGAAATGCATCATTGATGACGTATCACGTATTTTTTATGACTACAATATTCCATTACGGTACCTCGCACGATTTTTCACTCATTTTTAACATTTTTAAATCGAAAATCGTGTCTGAAAGTCTATTGTGTCTTATACATTGGTGCAAAGATCGGTCCATTTTATCCGTGACAAAACAATACTGACAAACTGAATATATATTTATTTCCGGAGAAGTTTGTCAAATGTGAAACAAAGGAAATAAATCGTTTTCATAGCGATGGTCTAAAAACTCGTACGATTCCGTACTTTTCACGGATTTCGTTGTCGAAGACGTCTGAAGTGGACGCGAGTTTAAAAATAAACAACAAATGTTGCAGATCGTGCCGTTAATTACGATACATTATAGTGTTGAGAAGTATGAAGACTTGGGTTGAGAAATTAATTGCTGTTTTGATACAAAAGTCATTATCACGTTTTCGTAATAATTTCGCAAAGTTACTGTAAACAAAATGGCGCGGGCTTTTTCAATGTCTTTCGTCATTTATTTTGCTAAAAACTATTTTTTATACTCACAAGAATAATTTTCGCAAGGATTTCCACTGATACAACATGTATTTACCTGCGTCAAGTGCTCTATACATACATGAGTGATTACGGTAATGTTTTCACAAGTTCGTCTCGTTGTTAATTATGTATGTGTTTACAATTAACAATATATGGGAATTAACGGTTTGATGTGTCAAACGGTCGCTTAATGTACTGTACTAAACCCCAATTATATGTGAATGCGTCCACACCTGCAGCAGACTTGTAAGCCCAAAAACTAAAGTAAAACCATTTAACCCTTTATACATATAATGTTAAAAATTGTCCGAGTCAATTAAATTAATAATGAAAAATCATTAATATTCCATAGGTATGATGAACACACACACACCCCCACCGACCCCCCCCCCCCCCCACACACACACCCCCACCGACCCCCCCCCACACACACACACATACTTACATATATATATATACACACATATAACACATATACATATATCTTAGTACTTTATACACAGCACACAGTTCTCTCCATGAGGATCGAACACTCTACTCTGAAATCCAAACACCATCGGAAACCCCATTTAAAGTATCGACCTCATAGCCCTTAAAATATGCTTAGCTGAAGCATCACTGTAAACAACCCTAAAGCAAACCCCTATAGAATGGAGATACCTAACTATTGTATACTAGAATGAGACAATTTGATTATAATAAATTCAGTTATTGGCTTGTAATACATCAATGCTTAGATATCTAGTCATAATCTGTGAGACAGGACTGATCACAATACTCATAGAATTAACATGACCAAGACAATTCGCTAATGTCCAGACCTGAACCCATGATTTACGTTTAATCTGACTTAAATTTAATAAGGCATTATCTATCCTGCCCAGAGTGGTAAAACAACATGTAATAAATTTCTTCTTGTTAAGGTAAGTACCTAGCCATTCAAGTTCTGGCACAGGGACCTGAATATGTTTATCAATTTTAGGGATGAGATCAAAATGAATCATACAGATCTTGTTTGATTTCGTACTACACATAATCTTATTATCTCAGGAACATGCAGTCCCAAAACCTTAATCTAATTCTAAAAACAAGCATTTTTTACAGTTTATATTTCTGGATAACTGATTAACCACCATGAGTAAAAGTAAACCTTTTAGTTGTATCTAAATAAATTGACTTTCTTATTCCAAAGTCTATTTTACAATAGTGTCTTCCAGGCCGTGTACGTAAACAAAATAGTTATCAGTTAATCTATCATTATCGAAATTGCCATTTCTAAAATAAGAATACTCTAAATACTCATCTATAAAAGTCGTCTAGATAATCTGTGTGTATTCCTCTTGAAACTGGGACGTTCTCACGTCTTAACAGGTACATCAGGTTTGCTGCCTCTGTTTAAATAAAAGCATCTGAGTTGTTTCGCCTCTCCACAGGCAAAACACCCTCTATAGGCGTAGGGGTTCAACCTCGTGTGTTTCCCAACTACTGTATTCTCCAGCTATAAATGTTTCCAGTTCCAATGACCAGGTCTTGACACGACACGACCATTAGCTTCTTCTTCTTACGGGCTCTACATTCAGCCTTCGATATACGAAACACGTGTCAGATTCGGTTTTTCTCAAACGTCCATTTAATGTCTTTCTTTTCCGTTTTTCCAATTCACCGCATTTGTCCATTATCAATGTTGTGTAAATCTAAGTCGTCCACGTGTGACACTATACTACATTACTATGAACTTGTACATGTAATAACCGGTATTTCAAACTTAAACGTCCTTACCAGTCAGTTACCCTAGGATGAATGCATTTATACCATACCATGACTATATATGCACGAAATGTTCTGAATTTCAACACTAGCGACACCTATCGGAGCTTTATGAACCAAGGGAAATCAATTTCTTTTTAATTCGTAAACTCAAACGACGGAAATTACATTAATTGAAACTTGATTGAACCGTGTCATTTCACTTGTAGCTTACACCGCTAACATTTCCTTGTGTATTTAAAATAACGTTACAATTCATTGAAAAATTCAGTGGAGCATGGTCACTAAACTCATAAAAAGAATCAATACAAACATTTCTTATTGAGTGAAAATCACACTCTCGTGCTAAAACCAAGTCGATCATTGATGCTCCGTTTGTGTTAGCAAATGTATAAGAACCACGTGTATTAACTAAACGTCCATTAATTAATCTAAAACCTGAAGATTTACAAAAGTCAAGTAACACTGTTTGGTAGCACTGTACGCAAAAAATCAACGGTGTTTACAATATGGCGGTCGCATAAATGTTGTGAGGTAGGTGTCGTTTGTTTTTGGTCCAAACTTTTTAAATACGACGTCCTCAACACAATAATATACATCATGCTAAATAAAATCGCGTCTGGTTCCGACACGACTGTTCCAATCACCTGCTAAATAAACAGTATCTAAACTAGTAGAATAATTTACATCATGCTCAATAATGTCAAATAAATCAACATTGGATATATCATAGATTGGAGAAAGTTCGCACCAAATATAGGTACAACAAATATATGTGTACATGCATAACTATATAATCTTATGTGAGTGTAAAAAGTGTGAAATACGGTGACGGGTTTGAATGATTTTTTTATCAATGTTCTATATCGTATTTTTAGAAAATATTAATTATTTACTATTATACTATACAATTGTAGCTTTAACAATCTTCTGATTAAAAGCATGAAATACTGAGATACTGGTGAGTTTGTATGAAATCTAGTTGGTTTAACTTAGTCTTTGATAGCAAAATGAGACTGTTGATGTTTATATAAAATAGTTTATCTGAAAGTGTTTTACGATGATTACTCCAAATATGTCTGAGTATTAAATTTAAATTGTCTGAAATGTTTCATGTCTTCTATCTTTTTCCTAACTGGTTTTATCTCTCTCTTTTTAGGTTGTCACGTGTGAGCGCTAATTTTAAATCATGCTGGATACTCCTGTTTTTGTGTCTTTGTGATCGCTGCCATACTGCTCCATTGGCAGCTTTGACAGAGACACAATGCAGGTAATATTCTAATTTTTTAATGATATTTCACATTTTTTCCATAGGCTCCACATTTCCCCTATTTTTGTTGTTTAGTTATTTTTTTCTATTTGTTCCTATTACATGACTAATTCTGACACAAGTCTTAGATCTTCCAAAAAAGATAATCTTGTTGCATACGTCAATGATTTTCAAAATGCTGAAAACCATCTTGAAATGTTATATAATGAGATTATTATGGCCATATCATATACTATTTATCAGTTGATAAAAAATACAAAAAAATATACAAATGTAACTACATGTATATGTACACGCTTCCGAATACACAGCAGATATACTTCGCTGAACAAAATTTTTATTAGTTACAATAGCTTGAGTTAACTCTATATGGTTAGGTACTAGATATTTAATCATCCGTTTATTGTTACGTAGGAAGATCGTGGATATCTACATAAAAATAGGAGTAATTCTTAATATATTTTAATTTGTTGAAAAACTTTCAAAGTTAGAAATTCTGTAACTTCAGACACGTAAATATAATTCCGTATGTCTTGGTCGAAATAGACAATATTTTCAGAATTTGTAAAAATCTCTTATCAGTTTTCTAAAAGGATACTTATTTTTGCCTAATTATTTAACACGAAATATTTTGCATGGTATTAAATCATACATGATTATGGAATTAATGAGGAAAACAAAGAATTCAAAAGCCTCAGACGTTTTGGCTACCAACCAGAAGAAAAAAAGCAACCGAGGTGAGTGAATGTTTACGTTATTTAATCCACTTGTTTATATCAGTCATTTTGTGTAATTAAAATAATACAGGAAATCTATGTCACCCGAAAAATACGAAGAAATTAAGCAACAAAATATCGACAAAATTTATATTACTTTGATTCAAATATAGATCAGTTTCTGAGTTTATCGACTATGAAGACTTGCTATGAATTGAAATGATGTACAGTGTATTCACAGATTCTTTTGAGGACTCCATGAAACAATTTTGGTGACATTAGTAAAGACAGATACCAGTGCCTAATGTGATTTTGATGTGATAACGTTTAGATAGATAAACATTGCTTTCCATGAATTTGGGTGCAAATATATTCAGCCACTGTTTTGCTGTATTAATGTTGGATATGAACGTGAAATCCAAACACAGCAGTATAATCTTAAATCTTTATTACCTTGTTTACATATTCTTGTTAATGCACATATTGCGATAAAGTTTGTTCCAACTGAAAGAACATGTATGCAAGAATTTCAGTGTGACTTTAGTATATCATCAATTACAATTTATTCATTATTTTGTGCAGTTTGTTGAATAGAGTATGATACAGGTATAAGCAATTTTGCCCTACCAGTAAACATGTAATTGTATCCTTGACAATATGAATTAAGTGAAGCAAATGATATCAGTAAACTTTATAAAATGCGTTTGTTTACTGCTGCACAACTGAAAGATGTTTTTGTTATTAACCATTAATGTTCAGTTACGGATGAAATATTCTACAGCTATACTGAGCCTCTGTTGTTATAAAATCTCCCAAGTAATGGGAGTAATGATATGACAAGCAGAAATATATCAGACAGTAAACAAAATACATACATGTATACATATTTCATAGTAAGAATCAATTAAACTGAACATGAGTGATCAATGATACTTGGGTTCTGATGCCCTAATGGTACATATTTTTATTTTTGATACTACTGTTGTTGGAACTTTACCGAATTACTGCATACTTCATAAAATTACATAATATCAAAGATATTAATTTGAATTGATATATCAGTGACACTGTTCGTAAGGAACCTGTTTGTATTCTTGCAAACATGACCAACAATTATATTTGTGTCATCTGTGGCTGAAAAAATACCAATCGTATCCGTAAAATTGAGAAAGTGTATAACAAGTTAAACTAATCGCCAATCGTAAGTTATGACGTATGGGAATTCCGTGGAAAAAACCCTGACAACGGTAAATTTTCAAAACTAAGATTTCTTTTCAAACTAAGAATAATTCCGTCTTAGTTTACGCTTAGAATAAATCTAAGATGAAGACTAAGAAATTACTTATGTCTTAGTCAAAATTTAAGATAAAGAAAATTCTCAACTCAGAAAACTAAGAACGTTTGTGAATACGGGCCCTGGTGTATGCGGTTTTGTGGACAGTCTAACACTGTACAGATAACAACGTCCAGAATTAGTAAACACACGCAGGAATGTTTCGTACAAAAATTGCTAAAAATGAATATGTTATGCATTACGCAGTTTCTGATGCTCCAACATGAGAGGACTTTATTATGTTTGTCCTGGATGTTGAGAAAAATTACAGGTTTTCAGTGTGAAGGAAGTCGCTGTGAAGTTGCAAAAATCTTTTACGAAAAACTAAACTTGTCATCGGACGCAAAGCTTATTACTACATGTTGCGCTAAAATTACAGCGAGCGGAGGCTTACAATCAACCATATAAATCTGACATTAAGTCGTCATGGCATTGATGGGCCAAGCCAATATATCACGTGATACTTGTACCCTGCTAACTGTACGTGACTGAATGTGTTATATTTTGTATATCAACCGATTATCATGTACAACAATGTATTGTAAAATACATATTACTTACAGTGCAGCTTTTGTTGAGGTGTGAAAAAATGTATGTAAGGAATCAATACCGGTACTTTATATTATTGATAGTAAACAAAATATCATGATATGTTGTTATCTTCAAAATATAAACAACAGAGTTAACATAGAAACATTGTTGTTTTAATAATACGGTAGCATATCGACATTAATATTTTTATGACTGCATACATTACAACTTACTAAAAGAAGACGATAGACTTGTCGGCAAAAGCATTTATTGCCGACTAAAAAGTATATTACGTTCCGAACTATAATTGTTGGTATTGTTAAAAGTCTACAAATATCTATTATGGAATCATAAAATTAACATTCGCTTACAATAAACCAAGTATAAAGCGCGAAAATGGCTTAATAATGACGTAATGACGTTGTTTTTATTTCAAGTGGTGCAGGAAACGTTACGATAATGAAAAAAGTAGCCTGAAGAGGTATGGATTTTTTTCGCTTAATGTGTAGATAAATGAATGTTTTACATAATGTTAATTTTTGAAAAACTTCTACCACGGCGTTTTAGCTACATTTGCATTTATCTGAATATTTTACGTCGAAATAACGTTCCCATATTGACGTTTTGACGTCGATTAATTTCCAACACGCCGGACGGTCATGGATATTCAAAGCATTGATGAATACCATTCGGTAGACAACAGCATTCGCTCATTCGCAAAGTGCGAATTTTCAATCTATGACAATTTATAGCAAAGTTACAAGGGAAAAAGTACAACGAGTCGTTCACAGAGCTGGTGCCGCTAGGTGGCGTTTTAACGTCGTTTAGTTGCTAGGTTACCGACGTCAAACTGTAAAAAGAACTATATTTTCGTAAGCGCTGCTACTTCAGGTACAATTCCTCCAAATTTCATGCCATTCTAACACACTTTCTTTTTTGCCGAGCAACACCGCGAACTACCTTAAGCAATGGATGTACGTGATCCTGATAATGAAACATCCAGTAAAACAGGATTGTAGCGAGAAGTGAGGTATGCCCATCAATACCTGATCAGGGAATTTTCCTCTATTGCCTATATATAAATATGGCACTTGCATAGGGGACGGATTTTGGTGTACTCGGGCGCATCGATATTGATGTTTACTTGGTTAAGACATTAAACAGCTCCTATATAGAACAGAACATGATTTTTTTTAGTAACTTATACATAACATAGTATCTCGTTACAAACATATGTATAAGTACAATGAAGTTTTGATCATGTGACATCGTGAAAATTCAAAGAGTAGAAGAAAGACAGATAATTAATGAAAAATAATAGTTTATAAATTAAAGAGGTTGAGCTATGCTTAAAATAACATGAATCAAGAAGCATGATTTAGATTTGTAAACTGTACGTTACGTATGAAAAAAACAACAACAACAACAAAACAAACAAAAAAGCATCAAATAGATTAGAATCTGGGTAATGATTTTTACCCAAAATAATGGTTATATCATGTCCACCTAGAAATATTAAGTATCGACAACGACTGATTGTTTACGTAAAGAAAATGCATGATATGTGAATTTTGCTAGATTAATTATGTCTAATTTTTCAATAGATAGCATGAGTTGAGTGAATTTGAAAACACTTGGGCGAACATAATAGTATGGCTTTAAAAATTGCTTACGAATATTAATATATAAAGGACAAATAATAACAAAGTGGTAATCATCTTCGATGTCATTTGAATTACATATTAGACAGGTACGTAAATTACGCTCTAGTCTTTGATTGCCGTATCTACCAGTTTCTATTCTTAGCTGATGTGATGACAATCTTAACTGAGTCAATGCTATTCTAAATCTTTTTGGAACAAAATCTAAATAATTTCCATAACATACGTTTGTTTTAAAATAGCAATAAGAGTGTAAACACGGACTTGTCGAAATATTGTTATACCAAGACTGAAAAAATACATCTATAGCACGTTGTTTAAAAACAATGGAAATTGTTAAGATCAACGCTATATGGATCAGCCCAAACAAAACTGAATCCAAAATTATCTAAAAGTAACTTAACCTTGTTGGCCCAATTCATACTGTTATTATAGCAACCTTACTGGCATAGATTTATATAATTTTTTTAACAATATTTTCTGTATTAATAATTTTACACCAGAACTTGATAATACGAACATATCTATTAATGTAAAGCGGATAACGACCTAGTTCACCATAGATACTCATACCAGAAGTTGAAGATTTAACTTTAAGCAATAATTTACAAAATTTCATATGTACACGTTCAATTTCTTCGTTCTTAGAAAATCCCCAAATTTCACTGGCATAATTCAATGTAGAACTAACAAAACTTTGTACTTAATTTCAGATTAAACTTTTTGGTATTAGCTAAAAGAAAATACATGGCTTTAACACCCTTCCCAACAAGCATTTCAATATTATTGGTGAAACTGCCATTACTATAAAAGACTGTTCCAAGGTAATTAAATTTATCCACTGTTTCCAATTCCATCCCATTAAAAAGCCATTTTCATCTTTTTTCAATGGATCCCTTTTTCTGAAAACAACAATTTTACTTTTTGAAGAATTAACTGTAAGACAATATGTGTCGCAATATATTTTCAGTATGTCTAAACTACGTTGCAGATCATTTTTTATCTTTACCTAAAATCACCATATCGTCTGCAAAAAGCATTAGAATAAAGGATATTTCATCAATATTTATTCCACTGTTGATATTTTCTGTTAATAATAACTCTAAGTCTTCGAGGAACAATGAAAATAACACGGGCGATAACACCCCCCCCCCCTGCTTTAACCCAATTGAACATTCAAAATAATCAGAATACGATTTACACCCTTTTACACAAGACTTTACTTTCGAATACATGTCCTTAATCATTTTTAAACATTTACCTTTAATACCTAATATGTGTAATTTATAACATAACCCGTTTCTATTTATACTATCGAAGGCCTTACTAAAATCAACAAAGGCGCAAGCTAATCGTTCATTTTCATGTAACAACTTTTCAATAACAGCATGTAGAACAAAAATAGCATCAGTTGTTGAACGACCTTTCCTAAACCCAAATTGAGCATCGCTAATAATATCATTATTTTCTATCCAATCGTTAATACGCTTATTTGATATACCAGTACAAAATTTTGAAAAACAACTTACTAAAGTAATGCCTCGACAATTATTCACATCATTTTTGTCATTTTTCTGATGCAATGGTACAATAATACCATCCATCCAAGCATCAGGAAAAACACCTGTTTTTAAAATTGCATTAAATAGGTCAGCAAGATGAGAAGACAAAATATCACATGATTCCATAAAATATTCATTCAATAAAAAATCACCAGCAACAGATGTATTTCTTTTCAAATTACGAATAACATAATTGACTTCTGGTACAGTTATATCACAATCTAACTCATCAAAAATGCAATCATCTGTATCATAATTATGACAAGAGTTAAAACACTCTGCGTCATCAGTTGACACATTAGTCGGTTGATTCAATTTTGAGAAAAAATCACAGAACTCATCTATAGTAATATCATTTGAAATATTATTATTTCTACGTGAAAAATGTTTCCAAAAATCTTTAGGTTTTTTATGACGAAGATTCTCAATATTTCTCATTCTTGATAATTCAAATCCTCGTTTTTTCTTTCCGATGAAATATTTATACACATTTTTGTGCACATCAAAACTCTGTTGGCTTCATTTTTACACTTATTAAAAGTATTTAACGCTAGTAGATAATCATTTTTGGCGGTCATACATTCCGAATTAAACCATTCGGCTTTTTTTTTACAAAAGGGGTATGTGCACGAGGTTTATCATTACACCACTTGTTTTTACAAAATAATGGATCAGCTACCTGGTGAAATCATTGAGGCATGTATTAATATCAGGATTATCACTGAGATTAATCCTATCTGAGATTTTATTAAATTCGTGCAATTTAGAAATAATCGATGCGCGATACAACACGTAAATTATTATCCCATTTCACATTCATTTTATAAAAAAACTCGTTACTATTGTCTAACTTTGTGTTACATAAAACAGAAAAACGTATCGGTGCATGATCTGACCACACTTGAAAAGATTCGACCTCAAAATGATTAATACAACTAAAATCACATTGACGTAATAATAAATAATCAATAACACTGGAGCCTAATGTGTGAGCGTAAGTATAATTACCAATGTTGTAATCATCGTGCAATCTGCCGCTGACAATACGTAACTAATTAGATTTACATAAATCAAGTAATTTTAGGCCAAAGCTATTATGTTTTGTGTCCATTGAGACTCGATCCAGTGGTTTATCCGGAATATATAGATCATCATCTAAATTATCAACAGTATAATCACATGCAATATAATCTTTTCTATCCATATAAGTAACCCCCAAAAGCCGCAAGAGTTCTTATCTCCTGATTGTGTTATTGCCACTAATGAGTCTTAGCTTGCCCATAGGTGCTTGGCACGTTTTTATAATGCCCTAGCTGTAAGATATATTATACATGTAAGAGAGTTCTGGTCAAATACTAGTATAGCATTTTTTACTATCCCAGGTCTGTGCCAAACACCTTGATCTTGTCTGGTCGCCGTCATCTTAGTGTATATGGACTCGACACATGGACAAAATAGAGGATAATGAATTTAATTGATACATAATAATAATTAGTTTATGATTAACATTCTGTTGTCTATATTAACATTAAAGTAACTGATTAAGTAAACAAAAGCTAGTTTAACAATGACCCTGTCTTTTTTATCTCATACTGTGTGGACTTGCTGGCCCATAAGTCACAGGCTTCGCATGAATGGTTCAATGACTTTAAAAGGTCCTGCACAGCCAACGATGCGAAATAATTGTTGTTTAAATGTCTGATGACATCAACCATAACCTTTTTATTACCTTTTCCCCATTTAATGGCGCTGTAAAAAAAACGTAAAATATAAATGATTCTGTTTTTTTATCCGTGAACACAAGGTGTTAATCATTCGTATTTTTTACCATATTAATGATAACCGTTCAAAAACGTGGGTGAAGAAAATTTTACCAAAAAGTACATCCACAATTTTTTCACACGAGGCAGTTCAGTATCACTACTTTATGGAATGAACAAAAACTATGGAAAAGGAGTGTCCCAAAGAACTCTTTCGGTATCTAAAGTATGGTAGGGTGCATTTGACCAGGATTTTATATTTTCAAATTTTGTTATGTTTTCTATTCAGCCTCATTACATAAGAATGGTATACATATGTATATTCAATTGAAGTTATTATTTATAATAGGTTTATACCTAGTCTAAATATCATTACACGTATATGGTCGAATATTAGCAATTTTATTTCTGAACAGTTCATTTGCTTCACCACTAGTGCGTTACTCAAAACACATACCATTGATAAAGATATCAATCACAAAACGGGATAAGTACTCTTTCCACATGTGTGATAAACATGTACATTTTGTACACTAATAATTCCTTTGATCTGATAATGAGGTTAAGTAGGTAAAGTGTTAAGTTATTTAGCATGATCACGCGTGTAACTAGTGTCTCTCCGCATCCCTAATGTCCTTTCTCAAATAGCAGGTGGAAAAACATGCTCATTGATACACGTTAATATTTCTTGCATTCGAGTGATGAACCAAATTAATCTATTTATAACAAATACTATTTGGGCATCCTTTTTTGAAGAAATTGTTAGTATTTATACCTTAGAAATGCAGTTACTCATCGGTGTAAATTGCATAACTTCATATACAAAATTATTAAAGCAACACAGAAATTAACGGGAAAATCAACGAAAAACACACTGCTCCGCTAGGTGGCTTTTTAGCAGCTTCCATCAAAATATCATTTGAATATATCATTTCTGCATTAGCCAATACCTTAAAGGATATTCGTGCATAATTTATTTATTGTGCGTTGACTTCTAATGAAATGTACGTTTTTCGGGAGGAATCCCGCCACCCACCTTTAATCACAGGGCATTAATTACACGTCGCTGAATTTAACCTATATTACCGTAACAATTTTAAAGACGTTTTTGGTATCAATTTAAATTGGTGTGTGGGTCTTTTTCGGCTATAATGCACTTGTACATACTAAACACACTTACACATTTCAACTGCTGAACAAACACATTTTTTTCGTTTAACGGTTTATTTTACTTCTATTTTCACCCATGGTGTCCAAAACAGAGATATAAAGGAATTCCATTCAAAGTCATCTGAAATAATGCATTGATTCACTCTGAAACTCTACATATCCGTAACGTCTTGTTTCCGTGGCAATAATTACAAAATAGTTGTTACGATAACTACTACTATTACTCGTATATTTACTGTTAATGGTTTAGCTGTTATATGAAAATGCTAAATTTGTACAACGATACGTAACAAAACCGTTCAGCCATATACATTCATTCACACCCATGGATAATTAAGACAAATGAACAGTAATGATTCATCAACTTTTATGTAACAATTTATTCTAATACTAGAAAAATAAGTTGATATTACATTAAACATGTCGTCGCCCTAATTCCAGAATGTTGTAACTCCATTTTTTTTAAAAATGAGTTATTGGTATCAAAATGTTCGTCTTTTCAAGCTCTATCTAGTGGCATGAGCTGTAACACTCTGGAACCTACCTATATTGAGATATTGCCAGGGTCAGATTGTTCTATTTCCATAAATTGCAGCAAAATTCAAGTCCAGAGTGTTGTAACTTTTGAGCCAATAGCTTAGCAGGATATTGGTCACATGATACCATCTTTTCAAGATGGCGGAGTTTTGAGAATGTGCTGAACACTTTTTGAAGGTTGATTTTGGCTTCTAGCGTGTAAGTGTTTTATTTTAAATGGTATGTAATTAATGAAATATGAATAATTTGTTGTACTGTCCCAAACATTGAGTAGAAAAAACTTCTACTCTTAATCGTTAAATAAATTCAGAGCAACAAAGAAAGTGATATAATTCGGATACGACACTTTTTGGATAAGCTTGATGTCTAGTCCATCAATTAATTCCATCTTTCAGTGTATATGCAGTGTTAACTTTTTATATTACTAAGTGATGGGTTGTTCTCATCGTTACCTACTAAATACGATTATTCTATATGCAATATTATAACACAATATAGCATAAACCGGTGCTAGCGGGCATGTCTGCTGTTGCACTTTTGCTTTTGAGGAGACCAAATCACATCGGATCACATCTTTTGACATAGTTGCACTATGTGTTTCCAAAGGATCTCTTTTCAGACTATATTAGACACAGTTACAAAGTCGGTGCCAGGGGGCGTGAGTGTTGACCACTCATGAACAGACCCAATCAAACTGGGTCTGGATTCAGTGTTGATTCAGTTTGCTGTTAAATTTCTTGGTTGATTCAGAGGTTCCAAAGGATCTCCTTTCAGGTTATATAAACTATCGCAGCAATAGTCTTTATGTGCTTGTGTAGCAGCAAATGTCGCTCTGTACTTCAGTGTTGCCGGTGCTATAGCCGTGAGTGGTGTTGCACTTATCACTAACACTCATGAACAGAACCAAACACACTGGGTCTGCTATTATATTTTCTTGGTTACATTCTGTGCTTCCAAAGGATCTCCTTTCATATTATATCGTTACATTTTCTGGTCCTTTTGGATCATGGAGTTTACTCAATTGGTATACTCAAGTACCACATATGCCGGTGCTTGGGTCGTGAAAGGCGTTACACATTCCAGTACCACTCATGGACAGACTCTATCAAACTGGGTCTGCTATCATATTTCTTGGTTGCATTATGTGCTTCCAAAGGATCTCATTTCTGATTACATGCCATCATAGTGTCTTGTTAGCATCCAGTGGTTGCATAAGATTATACTGATATCCTGTATTGATCATAAGGCCATGGGACTGATAGTGGCAGAACATAACACGTCTATTGACCGTATTCATCCTCCAAAAAAAGAAAATGCATGAAAATCATTTCTACTTATTGTATGTGAGACATTTTTACCAGACCATTTTTGCCACGAAGTGCTGCACATGTATATCATTGAATAAGAATTTGTCATGAGATAATATTAACGCAAACACGAAAGGACCGCAGGTAAAACATACGCCTATTAATTCCTCTGCGAGTCTGAATCGAGCACCTTTCGAAATTCAAATTCGCTGCATTCGGTAATTTTTTACGCATTTTGAATTAAAGCATTTATGCTAATTTGCACATTTTTGTCTGGTTTGTAAGTTTCAAAAGAACGTTCATTTATGTGAAATGTTATCTGCGTTCTTAAATCGAGAATCACTGAGCTTACTGTAGAATATACCTTTTCATGAATGAATCCGACAAAAAAATCTGAGGGTTCAACATTTCATTTAATTGAAATTTTAGGAGACAACACAGATAATTAGAATGACAAATTTAAAGTTAATTTACTTTAAAACATAAGTTCAGTTTCAATGTAGTTACGATATTTCCAAATTTTGTTTGTTGTTGTATATCGCAGTGTTAAAATTCCAACATGTGGAATGTATTGTTTTGTGGCTCATCCTCAATTTTGACCGGCAAGGTTCACTGTGTCAAAGACAGTGTACGGTCATAATAAAATAAAGCCTCAGGTTTTATCATAACCCTGCAATAAATATAAGGGAAACTATCAAAATAAATATAAAACAATAAAATAGCTTTATTTTATATTGCTGTAACTAAAAATATCCTGACATGTTAAGGGTCAGATTGTTGTAACTCTTAAGAACATTCTGGTTCTTCCATTTTTTTGTAAAAATATGATTTTTCTTTGAATTACAAATTTTTTCTTGTTTATTTATTTTAAAAGTATCCATAGCAACATCTTCATATTCTATATTATAAAAATAGATATCATTCTGTAAAAGCAGATATATTTTATTTTAAATTCGATTGGGTAGGTAAAAAGTTATAGCCTTTCAAAACTTTGAACTCGATTTTCTCAAAATGTACAAAATACGACTTACAACATTATGGAATTAGAGCGACGATGTGTAAAAAATAATTACATGATCATGTGATTATACATAATATTACTGTAATTCATTTTTACATTTAAATGTCTGAGAAATGGAATTTGCCTAGATTTGTTAAAAAGAAAATTATTATCTGCTTTTATCAAAAATAGTTAATATTAATTGTTGTATTATACTGTGACCAACGATCTGTTTCAATATATAACGTATGTGAAGACACCTTTAGTTTAGATAATTTCATTATGTCTACCTCTATGTCGAAGCGATTCAACTCATACGCACTCGATTCCGTGATTTTTATACGTCTATGGAAGTTATTTTTCAATGTAGCTCATCAAACAACGCAAATCTGTCGAAAGAAAAATCTTCAATTTTTTCCCTTATTAAGTATATAAAACACCAAGGTAGTGCACTCGACAATTTTTCGATTGACGGATGTGACCAAATAAGCGTGGGTCCCGGTTTATTTTTTTTTACCTTAAACATTGTAAATTGTCTTATCATTTGTGAAAAAGACATCTCAAATGATGCATACTGATTGAGAAATGTGTCCTCGGCCATGGATCGAAATAAACATTTTTGGGTGGCACCTAAATTTTCTGCTATGGGGCAGGGATTGTAGAGTCCCTGAATGGAGGTAGCACAATGGACTTTACATTAGCAGTATAGATTCTAAAATTTAGAAATATTTCTAAGTCATTCGGTCGAGTAAACTTGATCTCACACGCGACAATATATGCATGTAATGCGACAGTAATAATACTTTATGATAATGAAAAAATAATATTTCAAAGAAAATGATAAAGACGTATATGCCATAGTGTTAAATTATATCAAATACAGTAAGGGAAATTACCAATAAACCCTCTTGACGCTGCGTTGAAAAATTGAGGTATGAGAGTGACACGAAATACGCTCGAATGTGTACGTCAGAAGTATGAATATCGTTAAATTAATATGGATAAATTTAAGTCTTTACATATACCTTATATTATACCAACAAAACTTATAATCTAAAACATCTATGACTTATTTAAAGACATTGAACCAGGAATGCGAGGCATGTGCTTTACGGACCAGCAGTCCTCTGTATTCCACAGTATTAAAACTGAAAGGGTCATTGCTAGACATGCTTTTGTTTTTATAATCAGTTACTACATGCTTATAACAACAACAGGAAGTTATTCATAAACTAATTATCTCTATTAATCAATAAAAGTGTGTGACCCTGGCTTTTAAAGACATTGAACCAGGAATGCTATGCATGTGACTAAGACCCAGCTGTCCTGTATACTAGTATTCCACAGTAGGGAGTCCAATAAAACTGACAGGGTCATTGATGGACTAGCTTCTAATTACATAATCAGTCACTTAAATTTATGGCTAATATATAGCTACTGTATAGATATCTAAATGGATTCAATGTTTAATTAAAAATATAAATTATTACAAGTATCTTTATATCAAATGACAAATATTAAGAAATTAATTACTCATATAAATGCTCAACGCTTCAAACACATTAGCAAATACAGGAAGTTATCCATAAAACTTATTATCACTAAAAATCAATAAAATTTATTACCCTCTTATATGCATGACTAGGCGTCAAGTCTACAGACACTTAGCTGACCGTGAAAAGACAGGATTAATCCCATTAGGGCAATAAAACAATTAAGAGATTAGACCTCATGTGGATTTTTTTTTTTGGGGGGGTCACTTATATAGTAGCTGTTCAATGTCTTTTACTGGGTGTCAAGTATATACATATACTATATTTTATAAGCTGATCGTGATCAGAGAGGACCAATTAGACCGATATAAGGGGCAATAAAACAATTAAGAATTTAGACCTCATTTGGACTTTGGGGGTCACTTGTATACATGTGCCGTTCAATACTTGTGCCAAATTATAGTGTTTAAAGTAACAAGACTTCGTGTCGATCAAATGTTTCATTCGGCTTCTACAGAGAGACCGTGCGTGTAATTTTAGTACGACAGCGCTATTGAAAGCGTCCTTTAACAGTGAATAATTGTTATAATTAAGTAAAAATGTTGCCCTAACTTGGTGCAATCAAGCATATGGTAATTCCCTTAATTTTTGGACATTAAGGATGACCGTACGCTTACATTTTTTCAAGATTCCTTAATTTTCATATTGGGAAAAGGAATAAACTGGATAATATCTCTTTCCAGTCGATCTTCATCGCGATCGTCCGAGTTGCATGGTTCCAACTGACAAATTCTAACCATTTAAAATGTTTATTCAATCCGTTTTAGTAAAAAAACAACATTGTCTTTGAGCTTCTACATAGCGCATCAGATAACCTTCGACACGACAGCTTGTCGAAGGAAAATGGCGGCGATAAGTGCTGCTAGGGTGTGTGAGTAAAAGCCGATATCTGATTGGATAATCGATTGGTTTGATTAACAGGTGGCGACTGGTCAATTAAATACAGTGAGAATACATAAGATTTACATCGGAATACATAATAAAATTTAAAAAAGTTATGGTCAATAATATTTAGTCAGGTGGGTTTTTTGTATGCTCAAGAACGAATGAATTTACCAAATTTTATAATATTTTTATTATTTTCTGTGTTCATAATATTTTGGAAAGTGTAGATATTTGGATTGAAACAAAGTTTAGGATGCAGAATAGTATAATGAAATTCATCACCTATTTCGTTTCTACGACACAAATTGCATTTTCTCATAGAAAAATATTGTTTAAACCAACGACCTTTTTCAATAGGCAAGTGATTATTACACATTCTAAAGTTTAAAACTGATCTCAACAATTTACCACCTAAAACATCTAAATACTTTTGAAAGCCATGTTCTTTTTTATAAATACGGTAATTAAAACACTTGTTTGAAACACTAATGAAGAAGAGGAATTTCGCATTTTATACTAGTACACTTAAACAATGAATTATTCTGTCTGACTTATTAACTAATGGATTACCAAGTAAATATGAGTATTTATCTTTGTGATTTATATTGAAGACACTTGTTCTCTTTTGTCACAAATGTTACAAATTTGGTATATTGCTGCTTGTGATAATGTTCTATTAATCACATTGAACACATTGATAGAATGTCAGAATAACAAACTGGCAGACACGGAAGTTGCTGATTGGAATAAATTAAACCACAACATGACACCAATGGGTCTGATATGTTTATATCATACGCTGTTTTATTGATCTATATCGTTTTACAGCTGTCATGTGTGGTCAAACATGCTCTAGATTCTATCTGTCTGTAGACACGACAAGCTATTATCCAAATGGAAATAACGACTTGTTATCTTTTTGACAAAAACGATAATAATGCTTATTTGTAATAAGGATTACATAGGAAATTCCCTGACTTCTAAAGCGAACTCCAATGAAATAAAGATTTGAACGTACATAATTCCCTAGTGGAGTATTGATACACGCCTTCCTTATTAGATGTTTTCATGGATATATTGAAACATGTATATAAACTAAAGTCGTAAAATTTCATGCTTTCAAGATTTCACAGGAAATATATTCTATGGTATTTTTTAGTCAGTCAATGTATTGCAATTATCAGTGGGCTTACAGTACTTGGTATTCTAGGACAATTGGCGACACACCATTATATAGTCATGAATTTGGTGAGTACAAGAATGGTTAGTTATTGTCTTATACTCAGATATCCTGCAAAAAGAAAAGAAAATAGCATGGTTAATCAATCAGTCGTGGTATTTACATTGCTTGTATATATGTACATGCGGCGTATTTGAACGGATTGGTTTTCGTAAATTTTATAATCATCTCAAAAAGACATACTGCAAAATTAGACGTCAAGTTTAAGAATGATAAAGAAAGGAAATAATGTACAGTAAAACAGATTTCATTCTCATAAATAAGTTACAGGGATTATTGAAAACTAATTTTTCGTTAATATAAGTTTGTCGTAATATTGATGTGATCGTTATGTGATGTTTTAACATAAAATGTTTTGGAAAATAAAACAATGGAATTAAGCAGATTGTCGTTTAGTAGTATATCGAATTATCTTTTTCAGGTCGGTGTAAGAAACTATGCATTTTCGTCTAAGAAAGATATCAATATGCAAGAGGGATTAAATAGAAAGACATACAAAGTACTTTGGTTTTCTATGCTAAAATACATTGTAAAGCGACCACGTGCCGCAAAGAAGGATTTCTCTGTCTGTGAGTACAACAACTGCGACTTAACATTCAATCGTAAAGATGCTAACATTAGCGACGCGGTGTTGTTCGATGGTCGTTTTTTAGGAACACAACCGTTCAATAAGCCTACAGGTCAAGTTTGGATTTTTGCTGCACACGAATCGCCAGATATGATATCGGGACGAATATGGAAGCGGCTTTACAATTGGACAATGACGTATGATAGAAATGTTGCGGATATACATATACCGTATGGGATACTTAAAGAACAAACTGGTACCACACTAAGTAACTTTAGTAAGATATCGGAAGGAAAGACAGAAGGGGCGTTAATCATCACGTCCCATTGTAATACACAGTCGAAACGATTGGAATACATCAAAGAATTGAAGAAATACGTAAACGTGGAAATTCTAGGTAGTTGTGGTAAGAAAATGAACTGTGGCATAAAATCGATACATGACAGCTGTTTTGACATTCTGAATAAAACGTATGCGTTCTATTTAGCTTTTGAGAATGCACTTTGCGACAATTACCATACTGAAAAAGTTTTTGAGAATTTTAAATACGACATCCTTATTGTAACAAGAGGTGGACGTATCAGATCAGAGTCGTCATTGATGTTTCCACGTGGTTCTGTAATCAGGTCGGAAGATTTTAAAGACGCAAAGCATCTTGGTGGCTACCTCAAACAACTTACACAGTCGAAAGAGGAGTATGCGAGCTTGTTGGAAGAAAAAAGTCGATATTATTCTGAGGATTATGCAGATATATATCAGCGAGCTCTTTGCGATCTGTGTTATCGGATGAATCATCAGGAAAAATATTATAAGGTTATACCAGACATCACGAAGGTGTTAAATTCTAAGAGGTTTTGTATGAGTCCTGGGAAGGCCTGATTGGTCACGTGTAAAGTAGAACATTTCTCAAGACATTGGCTCTATCATGAATATTTACGGTTTTTGAATCAAGGCACCCCTCAAAGGAATTGATGTGCTCTACATAAAACTGCCGAAAACGAAAGCGGTTGAACAACAGCAACTTCATTGATTAATATTGCCTATAGTTATCCCGTTTGCTATGTACAACAGTTAATAACATTAAACTGATCTATCTTTATTCTATATCAAAGCAGATTTTGAACAAATATATGTTTCACAATTTCATCATTTAACTGAGTCTTACGCATGAGATACATTTTTATTGTTATTCATTTTTCAGTTCGGACTGATTTGGAATTTCTGCAATTAATTTCGGGTATTATTTAAAGTTTCATCTCCCAATACTACAGGAGTGGTTGAAAGCACAGACATTTGTTTAGAAAAAAATACCCCACCCACTACGTTCGCTCTTATGACTATCAATACATATAAATACTAGAAGAAAACAAGAACCAAACGAAAGTAAAACGTATTTTTTTTAAACAAACAAAAGCTAAACTTACATTGGAATCCAGTTTTGCTTATCTAAAACTGCTTTTCTTTATTAACTGACACGCTTTCCACTGTCTACTAAACTGAATATCGTAGAATTCCAGCTTTTTCACGTTTTGTACTGTGGGGGCTGTTGCGATCGAACATTTGTCACGGAAACGGTAAGCAGGCGACAATTGGACTAGTAGGGCGTATCGCGGTTTGTCTGGTTCCCTGCATTTCGTAACTACGATAACGCAGTGTAGGGGCTGATATTACCTGGACATATTTTTTTTTTTACTTTAATATATACATTTGTAAGTATTTTTCTCCTTTTGTTATACATGACTATAAAGTGAGCCATTATATTTAGCCATTATATTTTGCATTAATAATCTAAGTAGTAAATATCGACATGATATATAATAATATATAAACCGAACAAAAAAAAAGCAGAAACTTAATTACCGGTTTTGCATGATCTGTGTTGCCACATATCACAGGTACCACAGGAAACACTGTGCTGCCTGGGACGCACAGTTTCTCCACTCTAAACACGAATAAGTCATTGTTACATTGAATACAACACTGTTTCGGAAATTCCACAAATCACTCATTGTCACACACACTAAAAGTATATAACAGTAAATTTATCCAGACACTTTAAAAAAGTTATATAGACTCTCTTTATTAACAACTAATGATTTTAATGTAAAGAAATATTTTTGATGCATTTATAAGATAATTTATTTAAACCAATTATTTTTAAAACAAACCTTTTAGCAATAATTGAGAAACAAAAAGAACATATGAAAGGAAATAACTGCAAAAATAAAATTAATTGCAATCAATGACAATAAAAGATGATTGTCACACCATTGATGACAGACTTTATAGTGAAACCTTATTATTAACATATCCCCTTGCTAAGTGAAATTAATCGATAGTTAAACACTAAATTCTGAATTAACGTTTTTTTTTTCTTTAAATAAAATACGAACAATACAATGTTTATATGACACCAACCTGTTTGATTTTATTACTAATATAACTCGTAATAAATATTTACATGTACGTGTATTTAAATTTGATAAGGTATAAAGAATTTTATAAAATACCAAGACGCACTATGCTTTGAATTCCACATTTTGCACAAAGGACTGTCCCAAACTGAAATTCGGTTTGGGTACCAAACTGTTGTGTATGTATATTGGACAGGAACGACAACTCTGTATAGATATTGACCATTTACGTGACACAAGGCCAGGCGGAAACGCTTTAAAATGTCTAAATATAGCATTTTCTCGATTGCAGCAGCCCCCGATACCAAATTGATTGGTAATCGTCGGAATTTACTCTTGTATGTGCAAGTTTTGGTGTGAGAGCGGTGTCGTTAGAATAAAAAAAGATCTAATTGTGCATAGAAGCCAGAAAGTATGACGCAAGTGCAATATTTGTTTGAAAAACCCTAAAAATATGTTCTACTTTCGTTTAGAGCGTGTTATCTTCTGGTTATTTATATGTATTGGTAGTCATAAGAGCGACTGTGGTGGGTGGGTAATTTTTCCTAAACAAGTGTCTGTGGTTGAAAGTGTACGACTAGAAACATTTTTCAGGCCGCTAAAAACGTGTTGACGGTCTAGTGGCCTGGCGGCCTATCTATCATGAAGTGGGATTGTGCAACTTTTTCAGTCCAAAAATGTTTCGTATGCTTGTAGAATGTGATTCTGATACATTTCTGAGTGATTAGGTGATTAATATTCCGGGTCGCCAAAAGAATGAAGTTTCGGCGTAATGGTTTGATGAAGTGAATTTTTGCGATTTTCCCTTCCAAAATAGTTTATAATGCTTGTAGAACGTCATTCTGATACATTTCTGGGTGATTGGGTTTTTATTTCCTAGGCCACTGGGCCGCCAACTTCAGGCCGCCAGGACGCCAATTTCACCCGCCAGGCTGCCAACTTCACGCCACCAGGCTGCCAATTTCACAAACATCAATTACCTGCAACTTGTTATCATGATAAGCAAGTATTCCATATTTCGTGTTAAGGTAGTATACGTCTTTTCCTTGACGTCATGGGTCAAAAATCGAATTTTCTCCGAGCATAATGTAAATCGCAAAATTGCACGTTTGTAGTTTTCACGAAAGATTACGGACATCTCCGGTTTATGACAGACTTTAATTTGACAGTATACACACAAATAGTGAAAAAGAAAGTGGAAATCTTTCTGTAGTTTTATGCATTTTCTATACGTATTTCTTGAAGTAAAACACTATACTCATAGATATGATACTTAAATATAACAACAGTTTGAAATAGTATTTGTAAAATTTTAGGAATGTCAAACCGTAAGTCCTCCATACCTAAGAAAAAAAATGAATTTAATCAAATGCTATGTAGCAGCTGAATCATTTGAACTGGCCCCTTAATAAAATAAAATTACTTAAATATACCATCATCATTACTTGTCTGAAAGTTCTATAACTAATTCTATATAATTATTATGTGGTATACAACTTACAGGCATAATTTTGAACAATAGCAGTATGACACACATATATAATATATAAACACGCCTTCGTGGTCGCAAATTACAAATCATTGTAACCTCTCACTGACAGAGGACCGTGGCCTCTAGCCTAGCTACCGACAATGTGAGAAAGTAGACAGTTTCTTACGGAGGTTGGGAATCTAGTACTGGTTCTTCCCAGGCACGATAGTTAGGTGAACTGTCCGCCTCATATGACCTTGACTGTTGAGACGGGGTGTAAAACTCAATCAAACAAACGAATATAACATATATATATGTGTAGTCAATATTACATATTACGTGAAAAAGATGATATTGGCACCTTTAACAGTGACCGAATGTATATTTGTATTCCTTTGAAGGTGTTAATAGAGCTGCCTTTTACCATTGTAAAAAACACAAACATAACAATAAATAAAGTCAAGAACGTGTATACAACATGTGTGTCCTTGATAAAGTTTAAACTGGTTCCCGTTCCATGATGCAGTGCACCAAAGGAACAGGTACGGTCTAAAATAACCAGCGTTCTGATTGGTCAACCCGTTTTAGCTATTTCATTGCTTGCTGTTCATTCGAGAAACATCGGGGATTTCCATACATCTTATAAATGTACGCGGAGATGTTAGTGCTAAGGTTTGAATACTTCATGGATACACTTCATTTAAAATAAAAACAATGTAGATGCTAGATGTTACTATATAAATATTCGTTACTGAATAAAAAATATCAATTTATGCCTTGACTTATTTTTTGTTGTTGTAAGATGATTTTCTTTTAAAAAAGTGAGTGAGTGAGTGAGTGAGTGAGTGAGTGAGGAGTGAGTGAGTGAGTGAGTGAGTCCGTCCGGATCCTTGTCCGGACTGTATCTCCGTTATGCATCGACACTTTTTAAAATAACTTGGCATAATTGTTAAACACCATGAGACGGTTTGCAGTGCGAAAAGTCCAGGTCTCTAGCTCATAGGTCAAGGTCACACTTAGAGGTCAAACGTCAAAAATGAGCATTATACACCTTGTCTGGGCTGTATCTCCCTTATGCATAGAAACTTTTTAAGATAATTTGGCATAATTGTAAAACACCATGAGGTGGTGTGCAGTGCAAAAGATCAAGGTCTCTAGCTCAAAGGTCAAGGTCACACTTAGAAGTCAAAGATAAAAAATAATCATTATACACCTTGTCAGGGCAGTGTCTCCCTTATGCATTGAATTATTTGAAAATGACTTGCCATAATACAATGAGACCACGTGTCTTGGGCAACACCCAGATTTTCATAGGTCAAAGGTCAAGATTACACATTCGGTCAAAAATATTTTCCTTGTCTGGGCTGTAACTTCTGTTTGCATTCAAGGATTTTTAAATAAATTGGTATAAAAGTTTACTTCAATGAAATGATGTGTCATGAATATCACAAGCTGGCTAAACAGGGGCTCGACATGTTGCACTTGGGCTTAAAACGATAGTGGTTTTGGAATCATTTGTTCTTGCTACAAAGTAAACACGGGAGGAAAATACACCTGATTCCTCTGTTATAGAACAAACAGAAACTATTAAGACCGATAAATTTATATGATTATTGGACATTAATGTTATGTGCTTTCCGTGTAAGCGTGTTTGGGCGATTCTATGAAACTTTAGTTTTATCCAAATGGGTTTGAGTCTGGCACATGTGTAAAACTTTCAGTCTTCACAAATAACTTGGTCCAAATGACGTAATCAAATGACATCATATACTGACAAGTTCATTGTGGAACCCTGAGCGTTATTATATTGCGCAAATACCAATGCAATCTTGAATTGTTTTGCAAAAACAAATATATACAAAACAATTAACTATTGTAGGTTTTCTGAACACAAGTAAGTTTGGGATTGCAAAGGTCAGGTCTTGCATTTTTGTTCATTAATTGGGTAGGCCTATGTGCGTATACTCTCCATGACATAATACGATTCCATAGCATCATATAATTATTGCGTAAATTCAGTTCAGAAATACAGGAATATATATGTCAATAAACCATGTTTACTGTGAATCATTTAGTTTTTCGAATTATAACCTGAAATATAAACGAGGGGGTGGGGCGTTTGAAAACGTTTTCAAGTTACCGGGGAGGGGTTATTAAAACGGGGGAGGGACTGTGAAAACGTTTTAATGTTACTGGGGGGTATCGTAAAAAAGGGGGGATCTTGAAAACGTTACACCGGTACTATATACACCTGCAGTATGAGCCTTTTAACCTAAATACTATAGGGAATTGTAGTTACATGTAAATTAATGTGATATATCTATTTGGTTAATCTTGTTAACATAAATGTATAAAGTTATACTTTTAAAATTGTGTTTACAGTAATTTCATTAGTGCATTACGTTAATACATATTCTCATTATTCTGACTGCTCAAATACCGTTTACTATATATTAACTAAAGATATATTTTTCTCAACATGAACATTGTCTATATACCATTGTATCATGTTCATATGACTATCGTTAAATAAAGTAAGTTGAGTTGACTAGTATTCTAATATATTATAATTTTTGTGTAGTACGGTGAATTGTTTTATTATTGTCTCTCATATTGATTAATAATACATGCTTGTTACAGAACAGAAGTATATAATACAGTCACTAACAGTAATCTTAAAACGTTACTGCAGTACACATAGTACTGTTATGTTTAAATTATCGCTTTAAGGAAAGGTGCAATGCTAATTTAACTCAGTCTGAAAATTGTAACAGCAGGTACACGTTTTAATGTCATAAACAACTAAAACTAATTCATAGTGTATTGTATACGTATACCTTTGTTAAAAGTATACGAAATGTTTATCAATGTTCTACCCGCTTTATATTTCATTTTATGTTGTTTCTGCTATGTTTTTAGACCTATTAAACCTGGCTTCATCCTGTCACTAGGTCACGTTGTATGCTTTATTTCGACACTTTGTATTTCTACGCGCAGAAGTGCGCTCGTTATAGAACTTGGTGTACTTTTATAGTACAAAATTATATAATGTTATATAAATAAAGTGGATGTTTAAATTCTCGACATATCTTACTGATTTTTTATTCCAAATAGTATTACGTTGCAAGGGACTATTTTATTGTCGCGTCATGTTACTGAACGGTTATAAGGCTGTGTTTTTAAATCCAAATTGGATACTTATTTCGTTATAGAACAGATAGTTTGTTGTAGAAAGATGATAAATCGAATACATGGTTGGTGCCGAGATGAAGAAAGTTTTTCCGATTCGGCCCGAAAGCTAACATTTCAGCTTTCTAAGCCTCACAGGATAAACATTCTCCATCTCGGCACCAACCATGTATTCTCTATGTCAAGTATTCCAAATGATCATCGTATGTCCTACTGTGTTATCATTTATTGGTACATGTAGTAGTAGCAGTGTAATGTAAGCTAATCATCTCTAAATAAATTAGCAACTTATGTATCATATACATGTAGATGTTTATACCAAGGATATCAAAACAACTGCAAAAACTGCAGAAAATTGTTTGTTTCTGTTAACATAACTCATCAAAAATTTGGTAGGTAGGTCAGAATATTTTAGCTCGTGAACATCACTTGGAAAGGTATAAAAAGTAAGAAAGTAGTGTACCGTTCATCGGGCCTAACATCAGTCGGGAAGCTATAAAAAGTAAGAAATTAGTGTACCGTTCCTCGGGCCTAAAAGAAGTCGGTAGAAAAAACTAAGGTGGGTCAGTTAACCAGATACAAACATTTCTTACACCTAACCTACCTTTGTCTTGATGAGACTTTGTCTCTCTGCTTGATAAAAATCTGTATGCGTGCACAATGACATTTTATAAGAGGATAATATTATAAAGCCTGCACGGATTTTTATACAAAATAAACCAACCAATTCAATGATTGTATCGTATTGTAGTTATTGATATACTTCTGTAACAAGCACGTGTTATTAATTTTAAGTTAACAAGTTACAGACTAAAGTCTAATTATCCATTTGATTGTTAGTAGGTAGAGCTAAGGTACCTACAAAAAGGAGTATTTTTCATTGGAGGCTTTATAACATATTTTATTTTGTTGAAAGATTTGTACAATATATAAATTCTTTCATTTCAGTCAATTTAAGTTTGTGAGAATAAAAAAAGACATGACTTTAAGAATTAGTCAAAACTTCTGATTAATTTCTAAAAAATGTTATTATCGTGATCAGCTTTCTAGGGATATAATTAACGTTTTGTCTGATTTTCAAAGTTCACCGGATCAGATAAAAAACTTAACTTTGTCTAAATGGTATTAAATCAGAATATGCAATCAATGGGCAGAATTAAGAATTCAAGAGCCCCGGACTCCATGGCTGCCGATCAGAAAAAAAGAAGCAACCGAGGTGAGCGAATTACTTTACTTTATTTAAACCATTTGTTTGTATCAGTCATATTAAATTCATACGTGAAATGCGTGTAAACTGAAAAATATAAAGAAATTTTGCAACGAAATAATGTGTAAGTACCAAAATAGAGACACATGTTTTTTTTCAAGTGCTTTGATTAAAATGTAGTTACATTTTCAAAAAATGCAACAATTTAATGTTAATGCAAAAATCAAATGCATGTATTAATTAACGGAACGCAGGCAACGGAATCATGAAACCTATTAAAGCAGTCGTGATCAATACATGTACATTCAATAAAACATGATTTTAGCGAGTTGTCAGGGATAGCAACTTCGATAGCCTATATGGTGGATTTAGGTAAAAGAGGAAATTTTCCTTTGAGTCCGTAGTTTATATGAAGCCGACATCTTGATGTCGGGTAAGTATGAGGGTATATTTCTCTAATGTCTTTTTAAACCGCCATCTTGGATTGAGTTAAAAGAGAGGGACTTTGCGTCTATAGTTTGTTCGCCATCTTGAATTGAGGTAGAAATGGCATTAAGGTGTAGTAAAGACCAAACGGGTTTGTCACGAAAAAAAAATCAAATTTTTTTTCCATGTAACTCATATATATATATATATATAGAAGGGAAAGAACTTCGACAATTCGAATTTTCTAACGCGTGTTATAAACTTCCATGTTATTGCAATGCAGTACAAAATATTTAACTCATATATAGTGCAACGTATGGGCAACTCAACACGCTAACAGAAAATGTATACTTTTACTACCTTTAAAGATATTCTAAACTCGCTATTGAAGATTTTTCACTCGAAAAATGGTCAAATTTTACAAAACGACACACTGTCGTAAAATCGCAGCGTGTACAAATCTATGGCGAAACTGATAAATTACAGGTAAAACTTCATGGAATGAGTCATAAATCATAACCAAACAATACATTTATATCATATATTAAATAATTTACTAACTGCTAATGATTTCACATCTCGGGATGCACTTTTAATGAAGAATTTACGTTTTTGTTCAGTTTGCGAATTCTTAATTTTGCTTCCTTGATAGGTCACTTGACAATCGCATAACACGTGATGAAAGCTTAAATCTGATAGGATTAGCGATACTGTGCGGTATTTTTTAGGTATGGTTCTCGATAGCGTAGTGAAAAGGATAGAGTGCACAGGGTACAAGTAAATTGTAAACAAATACCACAGAGTATCGCTCATGCACTCAGATTTAAGCTTTCATCACCAGTTAGGCGATTGTCATGTGACCCGTCATGGAAGTAAACTTCGAGTAGCCAGCCTATTCAACAAAAAATACGCAAATTCTTCACTAAAAGAGCTTTCCGAGATGCGAACTCATTGGCAGTTAGTATATTATAGTGTTTTATTATGAATTAAGGCCCATTCTAAGAAGTTGTGTCAGTAATGTAACATTTCCACTCAGTACATGTATACCGATATACACGCTGCGATTTTACGACAGTGTGTCGTTTTGTAAAATTTGACCATTCTTCGAGTGAAAAATCTTCAATAGCGAGTTTAGGATATCTTTAAAGGTAGTAAAAGTATACATTTTTTGTTAGCGTGTTGAGTTGCACATACGTTGCACTATATATGAGTTAAATATTTTGTACTGCATTGCAATAACATGGAAGTTTATAACACGCGTTGGAAAATTCGAATTGTCGAAGTTCTTTCCCTTCTCTATATATATGGGTTACATGGGAAAAAATTATTTTGATTTTTTTTCGTGACAAACCCCTTTGGTAAAGACACTACGTTGCACATGAATTTAAATAGACGCTATGTTTAAATACTAGTAACATAAAGACTTTAGTGCACTATATACGACATGATTTAAAATAAACGTAGTTAGCCAACATATTTCTGGCGATTTAAATAAACTGTCAAAGGGATTGCGTCTATTTTTAACTTCGTACTGTAGTCAATAATTTTATTTTATTTTACGTCAAAGGAATGCTCTGTTATATATCATAAGTTGAGCACATTCGTACATTTGACAAACGGTATAACGAAGATGAATTATCATTTAGTTTACAAAAGGTATCGAATCCCATCGAAGCTAAAACTTTATAATATGCATCAATCGTGAAATTATGCAGCATTGACTCCGAACAACACCATGTAAATCATGAAATGCTACAGTCCTATACACCCTTACTAAACGGTGGCTCTTTCACATTTTTGTGATCTGTTAAATATGAGCCATCGACACATCCGTTATAGAGCCATCGATCAATTTCAAGTTTAAACAGGTAAACACATTTTATGAAAATATCAGTTTTTAAAGCACATGTTTGTTTTCAAAAATTGAAGAATGCTATGCCACCAGAACATTTTTCTTGTCATTCTGAATGCATTTTCGACAATAAATAGTCTAAAATGACGCTGCTAAAAATTATGAACTCGTGTGTTGTTTTTTTCACGAGGAGACACAACTGGAGTGATTTCTCTTTCGTGAAGTGGATGCTGGACTATTTAATCGTGCATGCGACATTGTCCCAACACCCCTTTTGCCTCAACACAAAACATACTGTCAGACACAGCGGGAAATAATTTACTTTCAGAAAAATACTGTCTCCCGCTACCATGGATACGGAATGTTCTAAAATTATACTGTACTGTTCGCACATGCGCAATATTTATTTTTGCATTTCCGTTGTAAACAGAAAAAATAATGTGGATTTCACAACAAAACTCATATTTATTTTGCGAACTGTGTTATTTTTTCATTAGTCAACGTTTCGGCGCAACCGCCTAAAATGTTATCAAGACATAACAATAAAATTACAAAATAGCGGACGTTGCGTCATAATAAATGTCATACCAAGCGTAACGCAAAAAGGCGGTAATGCGTGCAGTACTATAACAAAATGCAATCCGTATTTTTATATCGTTGTAAACAGACAAATAAAGATTGAATTAAGTTGCTTGTGGTTTGAATAGTTTTACGGAATAATAAAATAAATATTACATGTCTGACCGGGTGAGAGTAAAATTGTCAACTTGAGGAAATACTGTCAACCGAGGCGAAGCATGTAATATTTATATACTGTAAAATGCCTGGTATTACACTCAATAACAATTATAGTCTGAATTTAAATAACGCGATAACAACCCTAAATATAACAAGCTACTGACTTACACAAGAAAGTTGATGTATCATAACAGTAGTGTTGAAGTGAAACATCAAAACAATATCAGAGAGTTTTAGTATTTTAGTCTTGTCTTGTCGAAGAAACACTAGTCTGATGCCATAATGTATGAAAGACCAGAAGGTGGCGTTTCCATCCATATACAATCACGATGTACATTCCGATAAAATTATCAGATTGTTGGACTGGAACTACTTCTGTGTCATGTGTAAGAAAGGCTAATATCATTAAAGAACGGACAATGGTCCCTCAATATGTTGCTGTCATGTGCACTAGAATTAGATACATTCTGGAACTGTCGACGATATTTCAAAGAAGATACATGCATGTGCTTTTAGTATTCATTAGAAACAATCTGAATCCGAGAAGCCCACTTGCAAAACGTATTACAAATGTAAAGATTACGAGGAAATTGTCAATTTAGATAAACGCGAGAAACCACGTGTGTGTCACGAACAGTAACTTGCAAAACTTGTAAAGACTTTTCTGAGAAAGCTCACCAGTGTTTTATGCAGTCAGTCAATCACAATGACGGAACAAAAACGACGAAAACACATTATTGAAATCTTACTTTGATTCTCTTTTTAAAATAGCATATACCTTATAATAATCCATAATTTAACATAAAGTGGTTCAAATGATGGATGACTAAATAAGTTTCGTTAGGATCAAATGCATCTGAAAAATCATTCATTCGAAGATAGTAGTCTATAATTAAATTTGACGCAGGGAAAATCGCCGACTGTTCGCACCCTTTAAAAGACACTAAAAGGCGGTTTATTGGGGGAAACGCTACAAATATCTTCAGCTACAGTTGAACCGTTTGACCAACACGCTGATATCTAGTCCAACTAACTAGGCTGCTTTGTGACGGCGAGACATTTTTCGACTTGGCTCCGTCCCGCACAGTCTAACAAAGTTCTGCATATTTGTGTGCGGAAAATCCCCAATTAAAACCCGTTGGGCCCGATAACTACAATATCTGTGACCAAAGTGAACCATTCCGTGGGTAGAAAACATGTTTCTATACTCATCTGAGTATAAATTATTCCCACATACCTTTTCTGAAAGATGCTTTAATGATTTGTTTCTCCCCACTATTTCCCAACTGAAAACGAAACTGGCGTAATGGCGGTAAAATGCCGGTGTCATGGTAAACATTGCCTACTCTCAAAATAATTTTAAGTACACGTTTAAATAAGCTGACATGTCAACGAAACGTTGGCAAGTTAATTTTCAATCAATTCTAGTTAATTCTAGGTAGGTACTCATTATAAAGATCAATAAAGAATTAACTGTCCGACGGTATTTGTGTACGGAGGGGAACTGGATGAGGCTAAAGTCCGTTCGTACCGTTTTTTTTCACGCGACGTAAAATTTAAGTTTAATATTTCAAATTTGACATTTAACACAGATTTTTTAAAGCACATTCATGCAGATTATTGTTATTTGTATTGAATTAAGTAAGTTATACACGTAATTGAAGAATTTTGACGTAATTTTAAATTCCGCACATAAATATGCAGATGCTTGTAAGGCTGAGAGGATGGCCCTTCCGAATTCGTTCACCAAAATCGGCCAACCGGAAAGCCGAATTAGTAGGGCTAGCTGATATCATGCACAAGACAATTTCTTCATCGTTTACCTCCACCCAAGATGACGGCTTTATATAGAGTATTAATTTACTCAGTGTATGACTTCTGTATCAATATGTTCTAAGCATTTGTAAAATATAGATATAATGTCGTAAAATTTCATAACCAAAACGTTTTGCAACAACTGTGGTATTTTATGTTTTTTAGTTTGCCGATATATTGCATTTGTCAGTGGACTTACAGTATTGGGAGTTCTAGGATATTTCGCTACATACCGTTATTTAGGTATCAATGTGTTGAGTACAACAAACATGGTAAGTTATTTTCCTGTCATCACTATATGGTTATTTATATATAAACTTGCGGCGAAATCAAAGGGTTTGATTTTCATGATTTCATAATCATCTCAAAGGAACATACATTTACAACAAATTAAAGCGACTTGAAATGAAAGATCATGGGTAAATACATCTACACATTGTTTCACAGAAGACGGTTCAATATATCTACTTTATTGAATGAACATGGGATGAACAATAACTAAGGAATCAGAAAAGCGCAAGACCTCTTTTTAATGCCTAAGATACGGTGGGGTGCACGGGCCAGATACTTTTTCAAAGTCAACATTGTTCTCTTCAAAATACTAAAACGCACTGCCAAGAAAATTGCTAATATTCGACTAATTACATATACTGAACTTTTAGAAAGCGTTTGTCTGAGTATTAACCTGTTAATGTCTTCAAAAGAATAAACGTATAAGTAATATTATGCAAATGAACTTCAAAGCAGAATAGAAATCTTCTCAAAACGTGCTGAAAAAAATACACGTATGAGATTGATATATGTGTGATTCTGGCCCATGTCCTATATGATTAATAAAGAAGGAATTCAATGTACACTTAAACCTCGGTGCCAAACCACCTTTGGGACCCGGAAACGGATGTGATGTTATATGGGAAAGAAAATTAAGGGTCCGAACATTATTGGTCGTTTCATGAGGTGGACGTTATGTGAGGTACTGTATATAACTGTATAATGTTATGGAAAATAAAACATGAAATGGAAAAGCCTAAACTAACCTTTCCGGTCCTATACAATATTGCTGTTTATTTCAAATCATCATATTTTAGGTCGATGTCAGTAACACGACATATTCGTCTACTACACAGCGCAATACCAATGTGCAAGAGAGGTTGAAAAATAAGACTTACAAAATACTCTGGTATTCTATGCTAGCTTACCTTCAAAAACGACCACATGCCGCAAAGAAAGATTTCTCTGTCTGTGAGTACAACAACTGTGAATTAACATTCAAGCGTAAAGAGGCTAACATTAGCGATGCAGTGTTGTTTGATGGTCGTTATTTAAGAAAATTACCCTTCAACAAATCGAGAGGACAAATTTGGATTTTTGCTGCTCACGAATCGCCGTATTTAGTAGGAAATATAAAAAATATAATTAAGGAACCAGTGCTAAAGGGGATGTACAATTGGACAATGACGTATGATAGAAATGTTGCGGACATACATATACCGTATGGGATACTTAAAGAACAAACTGGTACCACACTACGTAACTTTAGTGAGATAGCGAATAGAAAGACAGACGGGGCGTTAATCATCACATCCCACTGTAATACACAGTCGAAACGATTGGAATACATCAAAGAATTGAAGAAATACATAAACGTAGAAATTTTGGGTCGTTGTGGTAAAAAAATGAAGTGTGGTAAAAGTACAATACACGACAGCTGTTTTGACATTCTAAATAAAACATACGCTTTCTATTTAGCTTTCGAGAATGCGCTTTGCGACAATTACCATACTGAAAAAGTATTTGAGAATTTTAAATACGACATCCTTATTGTAACACGAGGTGGACGTAACAGATCAGAGTCGTCATTGATGTTTCCACGTGGTTCCGTAATCATGTCGGAAGATTTTAAAGACGCAAAGCATCTTGGTAGCTACCTCAAACAACTTACACAGTCTAAAGAGGAGTATGCGAAATTGTTGAAAGAAAAAAGTCGATATTATTCTGAGGATTATGCAGATATATATCAGCGAGCTCTTTGCGATCTGTGTTATCAGTTGAATCATCAGGAAAAATATCATAAGGTTATACCAGACATCACTAAAGTGTTTAATTTGGAGAGGTCTTGCATGAATCCAGGAAAAATTGATTGGCCAGTTGTAAAGCATCGCAAAACATTTCGCAGCACAAAACAATTGAGATAAAGCAAATACGTTATCACCATATTTGAAGAATTAAGGAACATATGTTATTAGGTGAACTAAAAATGAAGTAATGTAAGTTGAATGTTGGAAGTCAGAAATCCCCAAAAGTGTGGACCTGAGAAATATCTATGTATATGCAGCAGCGGGAATTATCTTGAAGGAATAAACTTATTTTCATACATATAGAAGGGAAAAGGATTCTTAGAAAGAACACAAAATACGCAAAACATCCCAACACCCCCGAAACTCTCATCCCAAACCCCATCCAACACATATTAAAACTGGAGGACAAAACACGGTCTCCAGGAGGATACAGCCTCGGAAATGTCAAGAGTAATAACTTAATAAGTGGAGATCTCAATTTGGGAAGGTTTTCACATTATCCGAATGCTCAAGAATGGAGATTCCTAAAGTAATTTTGACGTGAAAGATATGACTAACCTAGATTACTTGAATTAAATAACTGGTCCTATAGAATGGAATAGACTATTATGTGATAAAACGGTAACTACATGTAGTTCTGAATAAGCATGTCTTTGTAAATCCTTTAACATATAAATGATAAATGGTCATCCAAAGTTTGATCATGATGGGGGTGATTCCACATACATCTCAAATTCAGGGAATGTTGTCAAAGTTGATATTTGTTTGATTTCAAATGAATATTTACATATGATTATAAACATTATTAAATGTGATTTACTCACACGATGTGAATCGAACCATAATTATGCCGATTATCATTGATGCGGATCTCACATTATACCCGAATCAACGTCAAAAGTTCAAGTCGCACAAGTCATGCTTTTTAGAAATCGAAACTAGACTCATTGCTACATTCAGTCAACAATCCAAAAATATGTTTGTCACACGATTGGAACATATGGCACCATTATCACGAAATGCAACAACAATACAACAATTGGCGAATGGTTCCAGCATTGTACGAACTTGGTCCCCAGGTTGAAAACTTGAGGACAGGGCCAGAAATGAATTAAAAATCTTTGTTTCGTAATGTCTTGTTTAACAGTGAAATAAGTGATTATTCGTTCTGTAAATTAAGAGATTGTACAAAGAGGAAGCTTCAGGACCGGACACACTAATTTCTGATTGTTTTGTATGGTCTCGATAGAGCTCTACTTCCCGTGTAATGTAAACTTTGTAATTAAATCTTTACTAGAGAAGAATATCAAATATCGTGTGGGCAGCCTACTATTGTTACAATGCACAAAGAGCAATTTGGATGATGTGAACACATTCAGGGGAATTTTACTTCAAAATATCCTTTATTACATGCATCAGAACTTGTAAATAGATTGATACTTTTTTCGCATATATTTCCTAAAGTCTGCGGAGCGCAGTGTGGTTTTCGAGTCAATCAATAATTCTACAGTAGATAATGCTTTTGACATTAGAGCCTTCATAGATATATAGCTATCACGTGAAGTGGTAAATTCTATATTTATTCTGTCTACAACCAAAAAGTTTTTTTATACAATCTATAGGGATCTCCCGTTGAAACAATTCATTGGTAAAGATGTCAAACATTCTTCGTACACTTGATTATCGATAGCTGGAACTCGGTAAATTCGAACACCCCGCAAAAATATAATTCATTTTCCGGTCCCAAATATTCTTGTCATATGTTCTATATACTAGTAGTAGACTTAATTTAAGTTATGAATTGATTCAAATATATTTTTTGCAAACTCGTGTTATGAACTACAACCACATAAACTCAATGATGATCGGATTCCGTGGTCAATATTTATATACCATATCATTCACAACAGTCGAACAGCTGGCCATGTGATGCTCACTTGAGAAACGAATTATGGGAATATCACTTACGAATTTGATTTAAATTCGTGCTACAGTAAGTAAACAATATTGGAAAATAGACCTCAGTGATATTATTTCAATAATCATCTTTCTTTATAAATCCATATAAAACATGTGACCCCTGGGGCGGGACCAAATTACGACTCCGTGTATATTATTTTAGCAAATTTGTTGGAGAGCCTCTAGATGTTATTCTATGCCAAATTTCGAAGTTAAAAAACTTGTGTTTTCAGACAAGATGATTCTTATATTTTCCCATTCAAATCTATATGTAACAAGAAATGTCTTTAAAAAGACAGTCGCGAAGTGTTTTTGATGTTATGATTAATTCCTGAATTGCAGTTGAACACCACTTATCACCTAGTAGTCCAATTAGGTCACGCATTAAAATGTTGATATTAGGTCAGCTAAATAAATTACGCATTTAGTCATATATAGTGCATATTAATTCAAACGAATGTAAAATGTTTGTCAATAAACGGTTTATAACTTTATTTCGACCGCAGAAGAATACATTTTCGTACATTTTTACTTTACAAATTTTACATCCACAAGAGTACACATTAAACAACTGCAGACGCGATGTAAGTTGGCTTAGTCTTATTTTTTACGCTTGTAGATTTCATCAAATCCAAAAATGGCCCAAATTCAAAATAGAACGAGAAAATGTCACTGTCTATATTTTATTAATAATTTGAAAATATGGCGGCCGGATAGCATGCTACGAAGTAAGGAGCAAGCATTTACAAAAGAGAATTTCGCAAGATTAATGGTACTTTTGAATTATCACATAACGTATGTATCGATCACGTATCTATTAAATCGTCTATATATTGACGATATATTTCTCAAACATGCGTGGCAAAAACTTTCATTGGCTAAACGAAAAGAACCAGTGTTTATAAAATAAATTATAAGGTAAGTAATTGACAGTCTTCATAATGTATATTTTTATACTTTAAAGCATGGGTAACGTATGTATCATTGTATTTGCACGCTTTAGATTGACTTGAAACCATGCATTAAAATATATATTGAATGTTGCATTCGAATTCGGATGAGAGTTTAGTTATATGTACTAGACATAAAGCTTCATTTTAAAATTTAGTGAGATCATTTTTGCATTGAACAACTTTATTAGAACTGTCATTAATGTGCTACAACGTATGTATTTTCTTATCTGGCGTCAACTGTATATAACACTGCTAAAATAATAGTTAGGAATAAATCCACACTTAACAGTAAAAGCAAACACACAGTTTTGTAAACATTTATCTATTTAGGTCTCAGGTGAGCAATGAATATAACATTTCTCTGGTGGCGTCAGTAACGTAGGTATCGTTTACGGGTGTTCAATAGCTTGGTACAGACACAAATAGCCAAGAAAGTAGATTAATTTGGGAGTTGGAAGTACACTAAAATGTAGTCTGGTTCCCGGACGTGCTCTACAATTACGTCAGGCAAAGCTCAATAATGGCGGCTTTCAGTGGTAATGCACGGCAACGGAATATTTTATTCTTATTTTGACTGACAATTTGTGATGTTAATGCCTAATTTTAATTTGTTTATGTATTAATATTGTAACAGCGGTGAGATATTTTAAAGATCATTCTTATTTGTTGATATATATTATATACTTTCATGAAGTAGCTACAATTTTGGACGTGAGTCTTTATAGTTGATCATCTAAAGAACGGACATCTATGATATATATTAATAAATAGGATTCATTACCAACACTCACAAGCACTCGATCACTTGATGTAAGAAAATACCCATACTTTAGAATGTACAGAGGACGCCGTCACTGTTGCGCTTAACATAGTGTAAGGGGAAGGAACTCCAGACTAACTAAAATGCCGCGGCTGAACTTTTACAGGTATTTATGTTTACATACAGGTAATCTCCCTCGAGTTATTTCATAACCCAACGCATCAAAATGCCACAAAGGACTAATAACGCAATCGTTAAACTAACCAGAAACATGAATACACTATTCCATTTAAACACGATTTTATTAATCTATGTTTGTCCAATTCATTTTAAATCTTTAGTATGTATTTACAGCAGTTAAGTCGTACACTGTGGAAATTTGCATTTTCAAGTTAATCTCTGTGGTTTTCAAATCTTGGCAATGAATATTGCAATATTATCGCAATAGTTTCCAGCAATATCAATAGTATTGCAATTATAATCAAAACTTGACTCCATAGTCACCCCTGCTAAGTTCTAGGCATTGTAGTTTCTGACAAGAAAATTTTAAAATTTTTACTATGTAAGCCTACCGGTATGTGTTAAATCTGGAAAACTCCGGGGCGGTGACAATTTTAATCCCGGGACCATATTTGAATAAATTTGGTACAGGTCACTACACAATGCTACATACCAAATATCTCTAGGCCCTGTTGTATCGGACAAAAAGATTATTTACATTTTCCTATATATAAGCGTATGTAAAATAGACTAAAGAGAGGATGTGGCGTTTTGAGAGGATGGGGTGTTTTGACAAACGGTGTTTTAAGAAGATGAGGATGTTTTGAGAGGATGGGGTGTTTTGAGAGGATGGTGGTATTTTGAGAGGATGGGTTGTTTTGAAAGGATTGGGTGTTTCGAGAGGATGGGGTGTTTTGAGAGGATGGTGGTATTTTGAAAGGTGTTTTGAGAGGATGGGAGTGTTTTGAGAAGATGGGAGTGTTTTGAGAGGATGGGGTGTTTTGAGAGGATGGTGTTTTGAGAGGATGGTGGTATTTTGAGAGGATGGGGTGTTTTGAGAGGATGGTGGTATTTTGAGAGGATGGGGTGTTTTGAGAGGATGGGTTGTTTTGACAGAATGGGGTGATTTGAGAGGATGGGTATTTTGAAAGGTGTTTTGAGAGGATGGGAGTGTTTTGAGAAGATGGGAGTGTTTTGAGAGGATTGGGTGTTTCGAGAGGATGGGGGTGTTTTGAGAGGATGGGGTGTTTTGACAGAATGGGGTGTCTGGAGAGTATGGAGTGCTTTGAGGTGTTTTGAGAGGATGGGGTGGTGACTTGAAAGGATGGTTTTTTTTTAGAGGATGGGGGTGTTTTGAGCGGATGGGGTGTTTTGAGAGGATGGGAGTGTTTTGAGAGGATGGGTTGTTTTGAGGGGAAAGGGGTGTTTTTAGAGGATGGGTGTTTTGAGAGGATGTGGTATTTTGAGAGGATGGGGTGTTTTGAGAGGATGGGTTGTTTTGAAGGGAAAGGGGTGTTTTGATAGGATGGGGTGGTTTAGAGGTGTTTTGAGAGGATGGGTGGTTTGAGGATGTGTTGTATTGAGGGGAAAAGGGTGTTTTGAGAGAATGGGTGTTTTGAGAGGATGTGGCGTTTTGAGAGGATGGGGTGTTTTAAAAGGATGGGTTGTTTTGAGAGGACGGGGTGTTTTGATAGGATGGGTTATTTTGAGAGGATGTGGCGTTTTGAGAGTATGGGGTGTTTTGATAGGATGTGTTGTTTTGAAAGGATGGGGTGATTTGAGAGGATGGGGTATTTTGAGAGGATGGGGTGTTTTTAGAAGATGGGAGTGTTTTGAGAGGGTGGGGTGTTTCGAGAGGATGGGGTGTTTTGAGAGGATGGGGTGTTTTGAGAGGATGGTGGTATTTTGAGAGGATGGGTTGTTTTGAGAGGATGGGTTGTTTTGAGAGGATGGATTGTTTTGAGAGGATGGCGGTATTTTGAGAGGATGGGTTGTTTTGAGAGGATGGATTGTTTTGAGAGGATGGGGCGTTTTGAGAGAATTGGGTGTTTTGCAAGGATGGGTTGTTTTGAGAGGATGGGTTGTTTTGAGAGGATGGATTGTTTTGAGAGGATGTGGCGTTTTGAGAGGATGGGGTGTTTTGAGAAGATGGGAGTATTTTGAGAGGAAGTGGTGTTTCGAGAGGATGGGGGTGTTTTGAGAGGATGGGGTATTTTGAGAGAATGGGTTGTTTTGAGAGGATGGGGTGTTTTGAAGGCAAAGGGGTGTTTTGAGAGGATGGGGTGTTTTGAGGATGGGTTGTATTGAGGGGAAAAGGGTGTTTTGAGAGAATGGGTGCTTGGAGAGGATGGGGTGTTTTTAGAGGATGGGGTGTTTTGCATAATATATTTTTTTCTCATTTTCAGGCTTAGTTATAGAAAAGGACTTTGGTTTAAGGTAAAGGAAGACTGCATGGAACACAGGAATAAATTACTTCTCTCAATATTAAGCAATATCCTTTGAACATTCTGAAGGGATTTTACAATAATATTAAGTCAATCCTGTGGACATAGGCCACTCTATGGAAAGACAAAACGAGGTCTTTATTGACAAATGGTCTTTATTTGGATATCAGTTTGTTCTAAATAATTATTTCCAAAGAATAGCCTCTATTCACAGGGTGGTCTTTAATCTGAGGTGGCAGCAAAAACAGGTTTGACTGTATACATATATTCACAAAGCAAAAAAGAACAAATGATAAAACATCTTTCATGTCTCATTATTTAATGTGTTTAAATATTCTGTAATTTGACATACTATCAGATTCATAACACAGGACCATACACAGTTAAATATCATTCAAAAGGATGACAAAACTACTTTATACACATCCAATAGTCTCATAGTCAAGTACAAACAAGTCTGTTTGTACTGATTCATACTGTTGATTAACAGTACAAGTCTGTTTGTACTGATTCATACTGTTGATTAACAGTTCTTGGGATACTTTCAACAGACTTCAAGTACTAACGCATCTCCCTCATTAAATCCATAAGCCACAAAGTACTACATTATAACAGCTTTTCAGAAGTGGCAGACAAATTGTTTCGCCAAAATTTTATGTGCCACAAACAAAAGTCCATGCAGACGCTATAAGGTCCAACAATAGCAGTTTAGCGTAATCCAGTATGCCTTTATATAGTATGGCTGGGCAGTTTTGCCCGGTGGACCCAATTATATCTCTATAACTGGTACTAGACCAAGAGGGAGAAAATTAAAACCCAGTTCAATTACACAAAACTTGGCATATGGGCTAACTTACATCAAATTTACCTAAGTGGTTAGGCAGCAAATGTTTATGGTACACGTGGCAAATGGCAACAAGAGTACAAACTGACAGAGATTAATTAATCACGTTACATCTCGTTAACATTGACAGCTAAAAAAAATTGCACATAATCAAATTTAATAAAAGAAGAAACAAAAACCAATAAAAGTATCAATAAAATACATCAGTTATTATATCCAAACATAAAATTATACAAAAATATTAAAATTATGTGATCTCCCTACTACTCCTATTAATTGCAATGTGATAGATAGTTTGATGGTAGATATAACAGTGAACATTTTTGTAACTTGTTCCATGAATAATAGTTGTCCAGCAAGTGCAAAATTCGGTGGAATTCTTCGGAAAGTATCTCGATCAATAATGTATATCCAATACTCAAATCTCTGCACTTAAAACTCAGTTCTCAGGCACGTGATTTGTTTAGAGTATGAATTTATATGTTAGTAACATATCCTGGTAAGTCGAAGTCTGACCTACATAGATAAGGAAGGGATTCCCTCACTTAACAGCTTATGAAATTTCTATCATTCCCAAAATACTGTTAGACACAAAACCCATTCACACAGAATCCTACTACATATGACTGAAGTTTATCAATGATGTTTCACTCGGATTTTACTTAATTTATTTACATGTCGTTCAATCAGCCATTTGACAGTAATGGCCATTTCAGAGTCATCCCCGAGAGGACATAGAGGAGAACTGGGCTACTCTTTCAAACAGTTTTACGTGGTTCTTTCTTGTGTTTCTTAATGTGAAGCACGGACACATGTCTCATCCATTTCCTGTGATTTTGTTTTTAGTTACAAACTCATTCAAAAAGTCTACAAACTCAATGTGATTGTTTGTTTTATTTATATCGAGTTTTACGCCCTTTTCAACAGTCAGAGTTATATGAGGCATCTAAGCATCATTCCTTGGAAGAACCAGTACTAGACTAACATCCTCTGTAAGCAACTACTTACTTTCTCACATAAAGAGACATGGTCGGTAGAGGGGCTCGAACCCATGACCCTCTATTAGTGAGAGGTTACAGTGATTTGAAGTCAGCGACCTTAACCACTCGACCACGGAGGTGGGTCAGTGGAATGTGAATCAAAATTCAGCAAACACACATCACAAAACATAAGGTCGATAAGCCATATTTTAAAGAGCTGAGATTTGAGTGTTGGTCAGGATTTCGACACTTAAGTAGTGGTAAGATGGTAGTATGAAATCTAGTGCCTTAAATGATCATTTTAATGGCAAATAATGTTTCGAAGAAACTAATAAGACAAAATGTTCCGGCAAGATAAAATTAACATGAAAAATATGGCTTGTTTGATGAAGTAAAATAAGAAAAATAAATATTATGAATAATATCTGAACACGTGTAGAGTAAATATTAATACTGCACAAATTAAATATAAACACGACTAGTATGTATGAATGTGTATTATGTGTTGTAATGGGAAAACCTTCAAAATGTGAAAAATTATGCAAGAGCCTTGGCAAAGAATTTCAAAATACTTTATGCTCAAATAACATGCTTAACCTAATGAATACATATAATGATAAGTCACTATAATCTGGACTGTTTTTTACCAGGAGGAAAGTTCCAATAATGCATGCATATAGATAAGAAAAGAATTCATAGAAAACAATATACAAAACATCCCACAATCAAGAGTAATGCTTCAATAAGTGGAGATTCCGAAAATGCTTTTTTGGAAAAAATGAATACAAAATAAGAACCATCAAATTCAGCGGTTTTCCAGCTTGGAGGGGTCCTGATTTTAAAGACATAAATGTCTTTATTTGCTACATGTACGGTTTCCTTTTTTTTCCGCATAGACATACAGGGAAAATGAAAACTCTCATGAAAATTTTTAAACTTTGCATAATCATAGCATATGATAACAGAGACGTTTTAAGCAAAAAGAAATTGGGGGTTGACAAACTCGTTTATGAGTTATCTGCCCTTGAATTGATGTTAGAGTTTTAATTTTTCGTATAATGTCTATGCGCAAAAAACTGGAAACTGTAGCGAACGTCCCTAAGAGGTTACAATGCATTGTTTGAATCAACAGCATTCTAAAGAAATATGAGCATAACAGAACGTTAAGGTCAGTAACTGACCTCATAAAAGGACACATTTTGAAGGTTTTTATCAATGTTGCAAATTATGGCAAAGACAAAGTAAAATACTTCTAATATATCTGACAAAAAACCCAACTTATCCCTGAATGAGAGAGAGTGTACATATACATGTATGTATATGCTAAATATTTTATGAGATTAATATAAAAAAAAAATATTAAAAAAATACCCACAATCTTGCTTTTAGCTTATTTCCTAATTCTTAATTTTGTTTTGTTTCTGGTTACATGCTCATTAAACAAAGGATTTGTAGGTTGGGGGTTATTTTGGTCTTAAAAGAGGGCAGAAAGGTTACATTAGTGAGAAGGCGGATATACCATTCTTTGGACCTAATAAATAGTCTAGGGACGTGGGCAAAATTTAGGTTAGGTCAAATAACCAGAAACAAACAGATTTTAAGCCTTATACAATGTAAGTCTTCCTAATTTGGTTGGTACTAGAGCCTTTACAAAATGTGGAAATATTGTTGTTTTTGTCTAAATACATCCATCAATCCTTACATTATGCCATGAGTAAACAAAATAATACAGGATTCTGCATTAAGCTTCCTAAGTGAAACAAAACTAATAAATTAACATTGCCAGGATGCATAAACAAAATATGAATATAATAAAAAGAAGGGAAATAAAAGAAAACATAAAAGACAGTCAGAAGGGCTCAGTTACATGGCCAGACTTATTCAACCACATGATCAGGTAAGTGTACTCACATGACCAGACTGTCAATCACATGATCAGATAAATGTAATTACATGATCAGACAAGTCAGTCAATCACATGATCAGATAAATGTAATCACATGACCAGACAAGTCTGCCAATCACATGATCAGACAGATTATGTCACATGACCAGACAAACTCACAAGATCAGATAGATTAAGAAAGCTGTGATGTTCCAACAGAGAACAATAAATAAATTTCAGTACAAGATACTTCCATCACAAAGACTGGTACAATAAAAAGAACACCTACGTATTGAAACAACAATGTGGTACATTGTATTACCGAATAGTTACTTGATGCAGCAATGGTCAACAGCAATCATTATTTAGGTCAAAATATAACAATGACTCATACCACTAATGGCTTCAGAATTAGATACTACTCTCTAAGACAATCTTTGATCTAAGGTCCACAAAAATTCCAACACTAAGCCTAAAAAAATGCTTGTTTCGAAAGCGTTTGGAAAGGTAAATAAATGTGCCAGGTCATAAAATTTGCCCTGTCAAAATTCATTTTTCAAATTGTCAAGGGGCATAACTCAGAAGTGCCAGGGCCGATTTGGCTGGTTATCGAACTTGACCGAGATCTCATGGCCATAAACATTTCCATAAAGATCAGTGAGGATCCAAATAAACCTATTTGAATTATGTAAAGAGGACACCATTGTGGACGATGCCAGTCCACCATGGGTGTTCCCATAATAAAACATAGGCAGTGGATTAAAACAGTTTTTCATATTTAGACAAAAATATACAAATTTTTTACACAAGAACAAAGAATTTTGCTAGATAATGTGATTTCTGGACAGTAACAAAACACAGCCACACTAACAAATTAGATATATAAATTATGAAGCATAATCATGATAGGGAAAAAACTGGAGAATTCAACACAAAATGTGGACATAACATAATTACGTAATAAATGCAAAGGTATAAGTAAATAATACAAAATGTCAAATAAAAAGTGTAAAAGACTAGAGTGTACACACATTACATTGCTAACGTCTACAGACTGATCAATATCTATCTTGACACAGAACTATTAGCAAATGAGTTATCAGAAGATGCCACGGTTGATCTTGGAGAAAGGTCGTTTCGACCATGATGAACAACGCTGTTCTCATAATTCTCAACAGGTTGTGGAGAGCTTCTAAATGGAGATACATCTCTTGGCATCTCAAGTGGAGAGTTTCTATTAAAGGGAGATAATTCTCTGTGGCTTTCTGTAGATTGAGGTGATTTTCTTTCAAAGGGAGACGACTCTCGTTGACTGTCTGGTGACTCAGTCTCCTCACTATTTGATAAGAAACGATTGTCTCCCCTAAACGTACTTTGACTGTGAGTATGAAATTCCAATCTGAGGTGTTTCTGTAAAGCATGTTTCAATTGACCAGTTGAACGCATCACCGAGGTTTGGCAAGATTTAGCCTTGTGTAGGTAGTGGTTATTATTGCAGTCATGGGTGAAGTCCCTCAGGGTTTTACATATCTGTACACATCCCGACACAATATTCATACATGGACCTGCAAATATAAATATATATACAGTCAATGACTGTCATACTTCCAATATTATACACACAAGAGTTTTGTCAGCTTAATATCGATTATAGTTGTATTACTGACATCTTTTATTTCCACCAACATCCCTTAATTACATTATGTACACATACCAAACAATTATACAAACAATCAAAATCAGCAGTATGTGTGTTTCTATGTTGCCCACAAGTAGATTCAGGAGGGGGGGATGCACCAAGCACCTCCCAAATGTCTAGATAGAAATGAAATAGCATTCACTGAAATAGCATTCAACTGCCAACTGTCCTAGATTTTACCCCTCACCAGCCAGAAATCCAGGACCTGCTTAAAAAACACATCACCGATGATTTTTATTTTATGTATCTATTTGTTGTAATTTAATGGGTGAACCAGAAAATAATATTATTATTGATGTGTATGTACTGGATATTAGTGTAAGTATTTAATAAAACCACAAATCATATTTAGACAGATGCTAAAAACCGGTGACCTAGTTTTTGACCCCAGATGACCCATGTTAGAACTTGTCCTACATATAGATAAGACAAACATTCTGACAAAATTTGGAGAAAAGATCCAATCAAAACCATGAAAACTACAGCATAGACAAGGTTTTCCTAAGATTTGACCTCGCGACTTAGTTTTTGACCCCAGACGACCTATGTCCGAATTTGTCTTACATATCATTAAGACAAACATTCTGACTAGGTTTGGTGAAGATACGATCAAAATTTGACATCTACAGTGTTAATAAGGTTTTCCTAAGATTTGACCTTGTGACCTGGTTTTTGACCCTAGGTGACCCATATTTGAACTTGTCCTTAATACCATTAAGACAAACAATCTGACAAGATCCAATTAAAACCATGACATTTAGAGCTTTTACAAGATTTTTACCTAAGATTTGACCTGGTGACCCAGTTTTTGACCCCGGCTGACCCATGTTCAACCTTGACCCACATATCATTGAGGCAAACATTCTGACAAGGTTTGGTGAAGATTCAATTAAAACTGTGACATCTACAGTGTTAACAAAGTTTTCCTAAGATTTGACCTGCTGACCTAGTTATTGACCCCAGATGACCCATATTTATACTTGACCGTTATATCATTAAAACAAACAATTTGACAAAGTTTGGTGAAGATCCAATAGTAACTGTGAAATCTACTGTGTTAATGGTTTTTCATAAGATTTGACCTAGCGACCTAGTTTTTGACCCAAGATGACCCATCTTCGAACTCGTCCAAGATATTATGAAGACAAACATTCTGACAAGGTTTCATGATCATCCAATCAAAACAGTGACTTCTAGTGTGTTCACAAGGTTTTCCAGCAATTTGCCCTAGTGAGGTAGTTTTTCACCGGAAATGACCCATTATCAAACTTGACCTACATATTATTAAAATAAACATTCTGACAAAGTTTCATGAAGATCCAGTCAAAACAGTGATTTCTAAAGTGTTCACAAGATTTTCCCTTATTTGGCCCTGGTGACCAGGCTTTTTACCCAAAATGGCCCAATATCGAACTCGTCCGAGATTTTGTTGATATTAACGTTCTGACCCTGTTGTGTGGTCACAACATAAAGTTTGACGACGCACGACGCACACCGAACGACGCCGGACACCGGACGGAGAGTGATCCTTATAGCTCACTTTGTCACTTTGTGACATGTGAGCTAAAAACTGCAAACAATGCAGTCACACATTGGGTATAATAAAAGTCAAAAGACATTTAGAAATTGGACAGATAAATACATTTATGGTTGTAAATTGAATAAGTAGGTGGATATTAATTTACATGTTGAAATGCAGAGTGTGTAGTGAGAAAAGAGTAACCCAATTGATTTCATTTCTGTGGGGTAACAATATGTTGGATACCTAATTGTTTTTCTCAGTACTCAATTCCTCCAGAAAATGAGGAGTATTACCCAATTACACAAACAAGAGGGCCAAGATGGCCCTATATCGCTCACATGACAATCACTGTTCACTCATTAAAACATTGTTTTGAACCGGTGACCTAGTTTTTGACCCCAGACGACCTATGTTCGAATTTGTCTTACATATCATTAAGACAAACAGTCTGACTAGGTTTGGTGAAGATATGATCAAAATTTGACATCTACAGTGTTAATAAGGTTTTCCTAAGATTTGACCTTGTGACCTGGTTTTTGACCCTAGGTGACCCATATTTGAACTTGTTCTTAATATCATTAAGACAAACAATCTGACAAGGTTTGGCCAAGATCCAATGAATACCATGACATTTAGAGCTTTTACAAGATTTTTACCTAAGATTTGACCTTGTGACCCAGTTTTGGAACCCGGCTGACCCATGTTCATCCTTGACCCACATATCATTGAGGCAAACATTTTGACAAGGTTTGGTGAAGATCCAATTAAAACTGTGACATCTACAGTGTTAACAAAGTTTTCCTAAGATTTGACCTGGTGACCTAGTTATTGACCCCAGATGACCCATATTTATACTTGACCGTTATATCATTAAAACAAACAAATTGACAAAGTTTGGTGAAGATCCAATAATAACTGTGAAATCTACAGTGTTAACATGGTTTTTCGTAAGATTTGACCTAGCGACCTAGTTTTTGACCCAAGATGACCCATGTTCGAACTCGTCCAAGATATTATGAAGACAAACATTCTGACAAGGTTTCATGATCATCCAATCAAAACAGTGACTTCTAGAGTGTTCACAAGGTTTTCCAGCAATTTGCCCTAGTGACCTAATTTTACTACAGAAATTACCCATTTTCAAACTTGACCTACATATTATTAAAATAAACATTCTGACAAAGTTTCATGAAGATAAATTCAGAACAGTGATTTCTAAAGTGTTCACAAGGTTTTCCCTTATTTGGCCCTGGTGACCTAGTTTTTGACCCCAAATGGCCCAATATCGAACTCGTCCGAGATTTTGTTGATATTAATGTTCTGACCCAGTTTTGCTAAAATTGAGCCAAAAATGTGGCCCCTAGTGTGGTCACAACAAAAAGTTTGACGACGCACGACGCCGGACGGAGAGTGATCCTAATAGCTCACTTTGTCACTTTGTGACATGTGAGCTAAAAACCTTATCTGTTGCTCTGACTTGACGTTTTGTATACACATTGTCAGCAAAATAATTGTATACATGTATATGATCGGAGTTCCGGTACCAGTGAGACTTTGTCACTGAGACATCACCACGTACTAGAAGACAGATGTTTCAACATCTCTCCAACAACAGTTTGTAAGCGTTAACAGTTCCAACTCTCTCATACTTTGATATTTTGGGTTTTCTTCATCATACACATTCCTAAAAGCGAGCTTTTATATTATATGGCTAAGATCAAGGGCACATAACTCTGGAATATGCTGTTCACTGGGCATGGAAATTGTGTCTAACACATCTACACTTCAGTCTTCATGATGATGACATATTTCAAGTTTCTTTGCAATCGCTTCAAAAGAATTGAGGAAGAAGTTCGCTCCACAAACTTGTGATATTGTATGAGGATGCACATCCCTACATTTGCTACCTTATGAGGTCTTTCCATTGTTTAGGAAAAAAAGAATGACCACTTAGACAAAAGATATAAGTGGTCACTGACTGAATTCGACAGATTTCTTTTGTGTTAGGCCCCGCCCCCAACCACCTAAGGTACCCTACATGGGTAGTTGGGTACGGACAGACCGACCGACAGACAACCCGACCAACTGACAGACTCCTTTATAATCCTTCTCAAACTTCTTTTGTGGAGTATAACAAGTTCTAAGTTCTTAAACTATAAATAACGAAAAGAGGTCAATATTACCAAATATGGATTTCTGTATCTCCAACTCCTCCACAGTCAAGTCCCGCCCCTTATCAACAAACTCCTCCTCTGTGGCTAAACATACCAAAGCATGACTAGCTGAAAACAAAAAGTACATTTTGTATCAGTGAGTTTAACAAGGATAAATAAGGCTGTCGGTCTACAAAACTACTTTCCTGGACAGCATTCTAACCAGTACTAACTTCATTAGCTACATTAATTTGTGGAAGTCTTAATTTTATCAGGGTGTCCACATTTAAGTAAAGCAAAATTCCCTGACTTTTCCCTGACAGAAATCAAAATTCCCTGACTAAAGTTTTTTGTATTTTACGCTTAAGTACTAACATCTGTCGGTCCCCTCCTCCCATACAGCCAACAATTTTCACATTTTACTTTACCAACTGTTATTGTATTACTCTTTTGTACAAATATTTAATCTAGATTGTTCGGTTGTTTGTTTGTCCTTAATTTCCTTATTCTTCATGTTTTAAAAAATCATTCATAGATTTGTCATTTCAAAATTCCCTGACTTTTCCTTAAATTCCAAAATTCCCTGACCTTGAAAAAAATAATTTTCCCCTGACTTTTTCCCTGACACTGGACACCCTGTTTATGGGGAAACAATGTTTGAAGGTAGTGTTGGGTATCAGACTCCAAAATCACTATCGATAATTGAACCACCACAATTGATTGTCTATAGATAGTACAATTGGTTTTCGCAATTTTTTATGACAATTCTTGAAGTCAAGTTTCCACCTTTTCCATACAATAATGAATAATGACCAGATTTTAAGTATAAAAAAGCCTCTTTCTCTCAGACTGGAGTAAGATTAAATTCCAAATAAACATGTGAACACTAAATACAAATTTATGACAAAATGTATACTTACTAATAAATACAAATGTGTTGACAAGTTGAAATTAATTTTGCTAGTTTTTTTGCCATACCATGAAGTTAGCAATCTCAAGACAAGACGTTTGTGCTTGAAATCAACAAAATATTTCTAAGGATGGCCTAATTGTTCATATTTTTTTCCATTCAGCACCTGTGCCAAACTAAAAACATAATTTTTTTGTCTTTGAAGTGATTACTGAAAGCTTACCAGCAAGAACGGGCTCACAGAAAGTGACAACCCTGGCATGGTGTTGTGGAGAACGATCACTCTTGTAGGATTTAATGCTGGCTATAAGACTTCCTGCAGCGCAGGTCACACTCTTGATCCCAAGTTTAAACTGGTCTCGGGTCGCAGCATCTGCGGCCCCCTCACTAGCACTTCGACAGTTCTCTGTTAGCACAGATATGTATTTCGATATATTCGAGCATATATCCATTATAAACGCAGCATTCAGCTCATCCAGACGTGCTCGCTTCAACTGAACGCAGCTCAGTTTAATCTCCAAACCTGCGTACGATGCAGCATACTTATCTACAAGAACAGTGTCACTGGGGTCACCCTTATTTGATGCTAAACATTGAAAGGTGACAAAATAACACAGCTCTATAAGTACAGTCACAGCATCTGATAACCTGTACAACATATCACATAGCACCTTCCATCGCGACTTTAAATCACTCATTATCTTAGTGATGTCGGTAACAATTTCCGTCACAATGCTTAGTGATGAATTAATCTGCTCCTTAGCTGAAGCGACTGAGATTTCAACTCCATTTGTGTTCTCTGTTCTGATTGGACGAAACTGTCCAGATAACAGAAGTAGTTCGGCGATCGTGTGAATTTTTACCTGAGAGTGATCGCAGTGGCGTACCACCGAGTGAGAATGCTGAGATGACATACCCGCCTTCATTTGCTGCTAAGAGATCGTACCACAACTATCGGTATAGATAAATCTATATCGTACCACAACTATCGGTATAGATAAATCTATGTTTAGATTGTACTTTGACTGATGAAAACTTCTACGGCCATCAAAGCTTAAAGGTCTGTTCCATAGCTCAGCCACCATTAGACTCCCTAGCTAAGCATTAAAAACGCTCTGTCGTGGGACGAACAGCCATCTTGCTTAAGCTACATGTATGCATTCAGACATCATGTGTTCCTGAAATTGAGAAATAGTATTAATTTTCTGTAAAACAAGGTTCATTAAAGACCAATTTCGTTAGGTCAATATCTGTAAACTTCTTCAAATCTCAATACAGTTGATACATAGCAACATGACAGGGGTGTCAATAGAGCAAAATTAAAAATCCTGAAAATCATACCCAGGCCACCATTTAACCAGGGCTCGACACTAACTGTGGTTCATTAGCCTGAGGCCACTTATTTTCTCCAAAGCAGCAATTTTTTTCCTTCTTTGTTTGGTACCCATAAAAAGTACCTTCCCAATTCGAAAAAATGATCCATTCAATTTCAAAGGAAAACAATTCCCCATCTGGTGCAGAATAAAAAAACAGCTTCTTTAATATTTAATGTATTGCAACATTCAGTGCTGAAATAAAAGCCAAAGAGGAGCAGTTGATAATTATAAATGTTTTTGTTTTTTTCAAATTCCGAATTTATTAAAAGATTCCCAATTTGGGTCATAACAACGTAAATTTATCCCAATTTGTCTGGTACCCGTACCTTTCCCCCCCAAAAAATCGCTGTTGCTGAGATGGGTATCCTGAGATTTGGTTGACTTGAATTCTATAAATTCAGGTTGATTCAATAATAAACTTACAAACTTTTGTTAGATCTGTTATGTTTAACCTGTATAACTTTGTTCAATACATTTGTCAAACTTAGGTCACATCAATGTTGAGAGGTACTTTTTGTAAGTTGAAGGGCTTGTTGCTCCAGTTCAGTGCAATACATGGATATAAGATTGGATGGTGGTTAAACTAAAGAGAAATTATTTCTACATCAAAATTCGAATAAGACCAGACTTTTAAGAATCGGTTCAGAATTGTTACCTTGATGAACACGACCGGCATGATTTCTGAGGCTAGGAGTTCTATACCTTTACTATTATAATATATTATACTATGATGAACAAATTGTTTGTTTTGAAACTTCATTTTGTTGTTACAAAACATGTTACAAACATAAAATTTGACAGTGTTTCAGAGTGTAAAAATAATTATTGGGTCCTTCACACGCCCGTAGCCTGTGCTTTAGTATATACAATTTTTTTTATTCTATACTCTTTCTATTGATACCCAAACCATAAATATGCTACATATATTCATGGAGATATTAAGCATTGTTTGTGGGACATTTTTTTTGGATCACCCTGTACTTTTACTGTTTCCTGCTGAGTTTAAGTGAGGCATGGCATTTTTTTGGGCTTTCAGAGCGCGATTCACACCATGCAGCGCAAATTGCCTGATTATTGCCTTTGCAGGCTTAAATTAAAATTAAGTTTGTTTGCCCTTCACCACTGACCCGAAAGAAATCATGCCGACTCAAAACATTTTATAGCAAAATATGGGAGAACTTTATTTTTATATTTGGGAAAATATGCATGTACTCAGTGCTTTCAGTAAACATTTAAAGTAGGTATCATTTGAAGTAATGAAGAAAAACAATAATGTGTGTTAAGGCACTGAGTACATGTTTATGGTTGATTAAAGCACACAATAAATGGTTGTATGGTAGCAGACTACATAAAATGAATATAGAATGCTTCTAGATAGAAGTGTAATTTCATACTAGGTAAAGGTCAAATTCAGAAATAAAATAAAATATTTCTCCTACCTACCGACCCTCCTCTAAAATTTATGGTCAGTAAAGGGCAAACAAACATATTTTTAATTTAGGCCTTAATTAGTAATGTTACTTGTATATATACAATTTACAAAGGCAGCATTGCAATTTGCCTTTGAGGGAAGGCGCAGCACCATCCTAAAAAGGTCTGGAGGAAACACTTTCTTTAAAAATATTAGATCAAACACTGATATAGTGTACAGTACACGCAAGGTGGGTTTTCCTTTTTCCACCCGTCACGGTGGCGACGACTCTGGGTGACAACGCAAAATTTGCCACCGTGAATCCACCCAGATCTTTAAATTACGGTGGACGGCCACGGTGAACATTGCCACCGTGAATCCACGTTGACAACACATATTATGGTGACAACACGGTGGCGACACCATCTATTGAAAAAAAAGAATAAAATTGATAAGATCGCAGAACAATTACCGTATAAGTCGACCAAAATTAATATGGGTCCTGAAATTATCTGTAAAATCCAACTCAACTAATGGCTGAGTAACAAAAAAATATTTTCAGACACTTGCACAGTACTAAAACACAACAATTAAAGTCCGCGTGTATTTTTGCACAAATGGGGTGAACTGGTGCAATTTGTCTTGCCAGAGAGTTTAACTATTATTGATTTTCTATTTTTAGCGCTGTTGAAATAAACAAGGTTTAAAGTTAGTGTAACTGACGTCATGAATGATGTTATCTGTCAATCAGATGACATATATCTTGCTCTCTGGTTAATATTTTGCTCCCATAAATTGAACAGGAATTTCCTAATTTAAACGCGTAATATGTCAATAAGGTCAGACTTTATTGCAATTTAATCCCAATATGATCTACACACATAGTTTTGATGAAGTTGTGTTGAAAGTGATGCTTAGCATGTGCTTAGCACGTGATTGATGAATGCTAGCATTTTCATTGGTTGTTTGTTTTCCAAACTGACCTTGACTGGTAAATTAACCTCCATTTAATTCTAGCTGTAACCCCCGCGCAATCGATATGCAGTGCTATTGACTGTTTGAGAGAATTTGTACCCTTCTTATTTATGCGTTATTAGTGTTGAAGCTGAAGAAGTTAGGTCTAATTTGGTGACAAAACTTAGCGAAGTAACTATACATCATTTTCTGAAAATCACTTCATAAATGTGTTAAGTTTGTTAGAAAACACTGCCATCCCATTTTCGACATTTATGATTCAAATTTGGATTAACATGTAGCAGCTTAGTAATGCATATAAATCAGGCATGTAAGTGCGTATACCTAAGTAAATAATTCGCTGTCCATGATGATTTTTTTTTACTTCGTTTAAAATTTGTAGCAGAAAAATAAACCACAGTCAAATAATCACCGTGAATCCACCGCGTTCGCCTAATTTGACCACGGTGTTTCCACCGTGAACGTCAATTTTATGATGTACCGTGAAATGGCCACGGTGACATTAGGGTGGCAATTTCTGTCCACGGTGGACACACCACGGTGACAAACCACCTCAATTTTATTTCTGACGAGGTGGCTGGGTGGAAATTGGAAAATCCACGATGCGTGTACTGTACTTCTTAAAAGAAACGAAGGATATTTAGCTAAATAGGGAAAATGTACTAATAAAAAACAAAATACAAATTGTATCTGTCAGGAACAAATATTTATATTAAGATAGAATAATACCTTCAGATGTTCTTAGCATGTTCAATACTATTACCAATAAACCTTAAACGACAATAACAAAGAAGACAACATGCCAATGCACATGTCATTACTAATGATATCAGAATTTAGAGTCTACTGATTATTTGGTCTATAAATAAATTATCAAATAGAAAACTGACAGCATTATACACTTGTGAAAATAATACCACTTATGTACACACAGTCGTGACACACTTACATTTATAAAAATCAAAACAATAAATCCGGAAGTTTGAATAAATTAGCATCTGCGTCCGAATGTAACAATATCCGAAATTGTGTACACTTTTGTTTTCTATGATAAACTGGGACGTGATAATTCTAAGTTAACTAAACATATCAGTCAACAAACGTTTTATTATACGACTATATCGACACGCAGATTTTATAAATGGCGAATCCAGAATGAATATTTTTTATCATTTTTCTTACCTGCCAATTTTTTCGCACGCACCTGCATCGCTCAGTTTGATTCTTTGTAATTTCTTTTTTTTAATCGAATGTGTGGCACTGGCGCAAAATTATACTCAATCTGGGATCAATACATTATATGCACAGTTATATAGACTCAAATAAGCAAAGGTCTGCAATTACTCATGTGAGTTGAAATTAATGCAAAATGTTGCAAGTCTTGTTAAGTTAATTAAATCAAAGCACTGAGAGTACTGTCAGGAGCGAAGAAAATGTCTAGACAAAGACATTCTTTAAAAAGTTGTCATTAATTTATATATATGTTTCCAGCCTGTGGCACCAGTTCATCATCATCATAATACATCCGGCCAATTTTATTATGAAAAATTTGAAGGTCAAGTGTATTATATTGTCTCTGACAGAATATGAACATCTTTATGCCAATCAGGTAGTTGTATTACATTTAAAAGTCCATATAATTAATAAAACAACAGCCATTTTAATAACAGGCGTCTAGCTAATACTCTCCCGCTATGCTACGGTACTACATCGCTAAAACAATAGAATATCTATTAATTATTGATCATCTTTACGCCAGCTAAGCGACGACACCTTATTTTAATACGTATATACGATTATCGAGGAATTAAGTTGCATCTACCTCTATAAATACAACTACCTGTGCCAATTAACCACAATTACCAAGGAAAAGCTATACTGTTTGAACTTCTAATCCTAATGCTAAAAGTCGTGACTAACAGCTGCTAATGCACCAAACTCCTCGCACCGTTTACGTCACGCTTTGCTACTATAACCACTCAATCGTAACTACTCGGGCATTTCCGCACCTGAGAAATACGCCTTGTACATAAGTGTAGGGTTACAAATTTTGGTTATGCGGTTCTGGTCACCACTTTTCAAACACTATATACTCGTTTTCAAGAATTATTCTCAGAATTACGGACTTTCAAACGTGTTTTTCGTTCGCTTTATTGATAAAATAGGCATCAGTTCCCATTAAGAGAGAAACATGTTGTTTCCATCGTGGGATTCCCAAAATGGAAAATAGCCCGCGAACAATGAAATCAAAATGGCGGCCTGCCTATTATGTCCGAGGCACTTTCTTTAGACAAACGCCGAGGAGTTCCGATTGTATAACCACTGACACCACTATAATATCACGTGACGATAGGTGTATATCATGTGACCAACAACCAAAAAGACTTATCCCATAACCAACTGGTATATTCACTATTACATCTTTAATACCAGATAAAATGTGTTGAAAACTGTCTATTTGCGTCTTCCTTAAAACAATTGATGGATCGAATTATTTCATGCAATCGAAAAGTAACTGCCCATATGTTGCCGTTGTTTACGTCAATTTTGTGTTACAGTGAAATTATATATACTGTATCTTCTGTTATTTTTATGAAATTTTCTTTCCAACGAAATCTTATTTAAACTTTATGTATTGAAAAGGAGCTATATATATATATATAGGCGTTAATTTGAACACCCGTTCGTGCACATATTGTTTTAAAAAATAGCTGTGATTGAACAGTGTATATACATGTGTAATAACGTACGTTCATTTATCTAATACATTAAGTTTTCTGAAGATCGAGTCATTTTGGTAAGAGATAAAACATCCCAGCAAACACTTGACGTTGTAAAAACGTTGTACAGACGTTGTACCCTGACGTTGGATGACCGTTGGATTTAGGTTGTAAATGAAAGTTTTTTAGACGTCATTTCCCGACGTCAATACAACGTCGTGTATACAACCAAAATCCAACGTGTTTTCAACCAAAATCCAACGTGTAAACGACCACAATCCAACCTGTATACAACCAAAATCCAACGTGTTTGCAACCAAATTCAACGTGTATACAACCACAATCCAACCTGTATACAACCAAAATCCAACGTGTATATATTTACACGCCTGTAAGTAATTAAGGTGATTATATCAACAAAACTCAGGGATGTTCAAACAAAGAACATAATGACGCCAGTTACTAATCCTGTATAATTAGTTCTTCATGAGGATACTGAACACTATTAAAATAATATTGCTCAATAATTAATATGTCTATAACCTATATCAGAAAGTTCACTTTTAATCTCACAATACAACCTATAGTCTATATTTATCATTTGAAATGTCAAACAAAAAACAAATTTTGTTCACAATTTGGAATATATCTAATTTATTCTTGCAAATTATTACATACACATGTAGACACGAATACCATACATAATTTTGTATAAACACACAGTAGATGATTATTCAGTGATCATGAACACTTACGAATTCGTTTAAATGACATGTACAAAACAGTTAGAAACTAATAAATTAAGCCCTCTGAATTTCCTGTCTGTGATTCTGGAGTCTACTTCAGTGGACAGGCCTGGTTGGCATCATGTTCAGTTTCCTTTGACTTCATAGTATTTGCTGAAATAGTAAAAGAGCAAGCATATTCAGTCAGCGGGCATTTTCGGAAGTCATTTCATCTATCCAAGCTAGTAATTTTTACTATTTGAAATACAGTCTTCTGTGTTTCTGTTATCAATCTGCCATGATGAATACATATTATTTTTTTCTAAAGACTGGATTATACCAAGCAACAAAATCAAAGAGAAAATTACACAAGCTCACAGAAAACTGAACATGCAGAATTTATTCTAATTAATATAATATATACCTAATAATATTCAATATAGGCAAATGCAATCTCAAACGGTATTATTTAGACATACATTTTGCTATGAGAAAGCCCAGCTTTTTTACTTAATCAGTGTTTGTATGATATTATGTTGTAGTCCTCATACATAATTTTACAACCATGAAATAAAAATGATAAATTTACCCTGAACAATGCCAAACAAGCTTGACCTGTAGAATTCCATCGTTCCAAGTCATGTTAAATTTGGACATCAATCTGTAAACAATTATAATAAACTTTATAAGTTAGAGCAAATGAACATGTACTACTTATTCAAAAATTCTGTAACTTGACACATGAACATTGAAAATAAAACTATATTTATAAAAAATCATTGTAGTATCAACCATGCAGTGATCATAACTGAAAAACACGTACATATATGTCAGGCATAATAAATCCAAACATCCTTCTTAATTAAGTCTGAAGCATACAAGTTCCCCACACGAAATGAATAACATAATATTATCTCTCTCAAATTTTCATTAACACATTTCCTACGTGCATGAAGAACATTTGACCTGAGGACCCATCAATCAATTCGGGCACTGGCCAGTGTTGACAGATGTCAGTAATAAAACCTTCTCTGGAATAGTTTCAAATTAAGATCATGCTGTTTTTCATGCTCAATTTTGTTGGAAATAATGGACATTAAGACATGTACATGTAACTGATACCAGAACAGTGATTGTGAATATTTGTGTAGTCTTGAATTTAGACTTTACACAACAGATAGTTTAAAATGTAATTTCACCAGTTTTGTTTTACTTGATTTTTAAAGTGTAACAAAAGATGATCGCACTTTTAAATAAAAATACATTTGAATACCTATAAGCGAACTTAAAAGCGACCAACACGATATAGGATGCAATTAGTTATGAAATTGATTGATTACTTGTTCGATTTAAAATAAAAGTTTGCTGAATTTCCGATTATATATGCATGCATGTACATATGCATATTTTTACTGACATTCTTAATACAAAATTAAATCACACATCAAATTAAATCATAAATTCCACTTACCTTAAAATCCGAATTTGACAGATCTTATTCCGAAATCTTTTCTTGGGACCGTTGAACACTATTCAATATAACCGTTGCTGGTAGTTTTGAATAATTAGATCTGTCCATTTTCATGTAAATTAAACGATTTTAATCCATTTATTTTGTAGGTTTTATGAAGAATATCTTTAAATTATTGTCGACAAACGTTTCTTTATTTAATTATTTTCAAATAGTGTAGAAAAGAATTATCGTAAAATTCGAAATAAATGCAATGGAACCTCGAAGCGACGCCTATCGGTAATATGAAACATTTTAAGGGGAGTAAACATGTCAGAGTGTTTTGCTATTTTTAACTCATCCCTAACATAATAATTTATATATATATATGCGAAAGAACAAGGTTTATATGTTTTTTTTTGTTGTTGTTTTTTCTCGACAATATTCAATTTTCGTTATGATTTCAACAAAATTATTATCTGACCATAATCCAACGTCATGCAGACGTCTTATTCAGACGTTGTATAGTCGTCGTGATTCTTACGTTGAATCAACGTTGGATTTAGGTCGCCGACGTCGCGACTTAAATACAACGCATATTCAACGTTGATACAACGTCGGGTGTTTGCTGGGATTATATTAAGTCAGACAGCTAATTTCTCATTGCTCACGGCGTTTGCATTAGATAAAATGTATCAATTTCTAACTGACTAAATGTTTCTACTGTATGCATCGTTTAGTTTTTCGAAACACCTTAAAAAATTATCGATAGGTGAATCTGTAAGCAATATATATCTAGCCGATATAATTATGTTGTTCCATAATTTTATGTGCGTGTGAAAAGTTGGTATTTTTATATCTTTTGCTTAGTTAAATTTCATTGGGTTTAATTATTATTTCCCACTTCCGGTTTTCATTGCAGAACCCGACTGTATTCTTGACAGCGGTGTAAACAATTCGGTAAAATATTTTAAGTTTCTCTCATTTTCTTGTGTTAATTACAGTTTCACACGCAACTAAACGAGTCTGTTTCTTGGTACTGGGAAATGTTGTTATGTAGATATTGATGAGATAAGTACGGTGTTTGTGTGTAACTGTTAAAAAGAACTAGTATTCGCACTGACATGACTGTCGTCTATTGTCGCATATTTCTTAAATTGTAGCTTGATTCTTTAAATATCATTAACTTTGTGTGTTCTGGTACACAGGTGTTTGGCACGTTTTTATAAAGCCACAACTGCTAGATATGTATAATATATAGAAACTTCTATATATTATACATATCTAGCAGTTGGGGCATTATAAAAACGTGCCAAACACCTGTGTTCTGATACTGTTAAGAACAAGAATAAATATGAAATGTTGTCCACATGTCAGTGATGTTTGTACATGGGTCTTGCAGTCTGGACTCATAAATATTGCCACTTATCCTAGTGTTAAATAAACAGTAGAAGCTTTGCTTCTAAAAAAGAGACTTGCTTAGGTAGCGTTAAGTTGTTAGTATTGTTGACATTGCTTTCACTGGGGTTTAAACTTTAACATATTGCACTAACAACAAGGTTTATTTCATACATGCAACATTTTCAGCTTCATCAGTGAAGATCCCAGAATTGTAACTGGGTGGCACTCATGTATATTTTGGTCACAAGTGGAATCGAACATGCAGCTTTAAGGAGCTAGTGATTTACTAGTCACAGACCATTACCAAGGGGATTCCACTTGTTGACAATGAATGAATGGATACCACACACATATTTACTACTTAAATTTGTCATAAATGGTCATTAACCATACTGAATGATTAATTCTTTTTCTCAATGTTTCAGAAATCATGGGAGACTTTTATTCAGATGATGATTTTGAAGAAGAAACTGCACGTGATCCAGAGCCAATGGTTGTAGAATTCACAAGTCATGGAGCCAGAGGTAGCCCTGTGTCTGCCAGAAGAAGTTCAAGTCACCGCTCGCACAGGCGTACCCATGATTCACAGTATGTATCTCGCAGCCAGTACAAACTTGTTACATGAAAGTTGATTTAATTGTGTGATTTATGCGAAATTTTATGTGAGTGGGAACACTGGGGTATTTGGCACGGATCCCCAAGTAAAAAAGTATATATTTTTCCCAGCTGAGAGGAAATTTTCCCAAAGCAAAAGCAAAATACCAGATGCAGGGCCTGAACCCATGACCTCCTGATGCATATCATATGCTGTACCAACTGAGCTAATCGGGCTGGTATAAATAATCACAAAAAATTTATACAAATATTGTATACAATTCTGCTATTATTATTAACTTGTTCTACTGTGTACATGTATGTATAAAACTTAGTGTTAAACTAATTTTCAGTGATGAGGATGGGGAGGAGGATGATTTCATTTATGATGACGATGATGATGATGATGACACTGTTGTGAACATTCCCACCTCTCGTAGTAGTGCTAGACAACGTAGGACGGCAAGGAATGCAAAAACAGTAAATGGAAAAAGATCTGTCAATACAACACCCCCAGATAAACTCCTGGAGAAGGCAAATAGAATGGCCAGGAAACTGTCTGCTTCCAAAAAGGTAACTTGTAATGTTTTATTAATATATCCAGCCGTATTTTTTTTTTTCAAAGGGGGTATGTAAGGGTACTCGAGCCTTTTTGAAGGGGAAATCTGTCATAATTGGGAAATTTTTAAATTGTTATGTTGAACGGATCACTGTATTGAGTCTATATTTCCTCCATGTTTGTTTAGACTACTGTGTAGTACATAATGCATAGTACTATGTGTAATTATACACACATGGAGGAAAATTGAGGACTGAGTTTAAAATTGAAAACAAAGTTATGGAAATATATTTTCAACTGTGAAATTTTAAGTTTGGACATCTGCAATGACACACTGAAGTAATTGTTGGACATAGTAGTGAAAATTAATTTTGATTTTATATATAATTACTTTATTTGGACGAAAGAAAGAAACAGTAAACATTAGTTCGGGTGAGAAATATAGATAATTGTTAATTACATCAAATATTGTTTTACTTATACAAAAATGTACATTTATTCATAAGCTGTTGATAAAAATTCATTTCTGGTATGTACTTTTTAGGATTCATAGCAAAACTGCCAGGCGGCCATTTTGTTCTCTGATACATTCACCTTAATGTTGTTTTTCAAATGGTGTTCTTAAGGTATACACTGAAAAGACTCAATATCATGAAAGTGATATTTTTTCGCTATATTTAATGCCAGCCTAATATGGGCAGTTTCTCCTAGCAAAATTTCCTTCATTTTTCCCTAAAATGGCCAGAATTTCCCCTTACAAATGGTGTTTTAGAAATGATCATGTAAAAAGAGAAATGTATAATAGCTTTCCACCATTTTCACCAATTACTGTACAGTGTAGTAATATCTATATTTATTATTTAAACAACTAAATAATCACATATTCCATAGAAAATGAATGTTATTATATATTTCCAATTTTGGATTTTTTTGCCCTAAATTTCCCCTTTTGATGGGCATGGGTAGTGAGAAAATATTGAAAAAAGATGACTGCATGAAATATGAAAGTACTCTGATATTTCACCATCCATAGGCTGACAAAGCTATACAAGAACGAATCAAGGCTGTAGCTCTTACTAGGATTGTTTACGGTAATGCTCACTGGAAGCTGGCTGAAGCTCATGTCAATCTAGCAGAGGATTATTTAGAACTGAAAGGTAACAGCCCTTTTTTTACTGTTTAGAGGAACAGGTATCGAGGGGGGGGGAGATTTGCATCGTGAAACCATAAATTTGGGGATTTTTTTTATTTTGGTGAATTTTTTTCTAAGTACAAATTTAGGGAAATATATTCTTTTTACTTCGGGAACGGGGTAGAATACCGAACCCAAAAATGGCATAAAAAAGGGCCTGGGTAAATATAACTTTCAGGCCAGTCTGTTTCATTGACATTGATCAAGCAAAATTTTATATACCTCGCAGGTTCTCAACAACTTGGAGCCAACAGACCCAAAAGGTAGACTAACAGGTATTGCTAGGGGGGTCCAGTCATCTTCCCAGCAAAATCTTGAGACTTCTAACCGGCCCAAACTCGTTCTAACTGGCTAAATTGGCAGGCGGCCAGTTGTTATTGAGAACCCTGACTAGTAATTTATATTGTTTTGTTAGATGATGTTCATCAGCCATCATTACATTTTTGCTGTAAATAACCTCCACTATCATAATTTTAGGTTTTACTGCCCAAGCTGAGTACCATACAGAGAATGCCATGACAATTATGTTGAATTCAGTTACAACGACGTCCAGTGAACAAGAGAAAGCCGACGTGTTTGGTATATTATTCAGAATTAACCACATTCAGGGAAAAGCTCAGATAATCATGAAGAAGTATAAGGAAGCAGACACTGCACTTACTAAGGTAAGGCCATCATTAAAAATGTTTGTTTGTGTGAGTCTACCCAGGTAGGAAATATTTTTTACACTTATTTTTATATTGAACCCAAATTACTTGTCAGAATGCAATATTTTTATTGAAGAAAAAAAATTATCCGAAAAGCCAGAAAAAATGTTGCCTTAAAGTTTTTGGTATAACTCAAAACAAAATATTTTTAAGGATGGCCTAAGGTCTGTTTATACAAAACCAGTCTTGTGTTTTACATACTTTAGTTTTATTGTGTTTAATTATACCTACATATCATTCAAGTTTGGAAGATGTTTTATAAAGGATTTCTTCTGCATTTGTCAAGGCCCAATTATACATCAATAATAATTTCAAACTTTTATCATCATGTTTTTAACATGGGGTTGAAATGTCTTAGGGTCAAATGTCCATGACTACCGTATTTGTTCCTTCCCTCTGTCTGACTGTTAAGAGTTGATCTTAAGGTATTAGAACCCTAATGCTGTACTTTCCTGTTGTAACTGTTCAATGCTACACAAAACGGTTAATATTACAAAAATAGTATTGCACACTTGTCATTATTTATTTAATACCTCTCCGATACTAAGGTTTATTTTAGACACATTTTAATGAGGAAATAACTCATAGGAATGTATTCGTTTTTTTTCAAAAATCTTTTTCTGTCATTAGACCCAATAAAAAATTATGAACATTTCCAAGATCTGTCTTATCCGTTTTGAGAAAAAAATGGGAGATAGTATCCTAATACCTTAACACCGTTTTCTTTAAAATTCTTCTAGATTTCTGTGGGTTAAGGTTGCTGACTTCAAATCACTGTAACCTCTCACTGATAGATGGTTGTTGGTTCGACCCCCACCACCGACCATGTCTCTTTATGTGAATAAGTAGGCAGTTACTTATGGAAAATGGAAGTCTAGTATTTGATACAGGTTGTTCCAGGGAAACGATAATTAGGTGAACTGTCTACCTCATATGACTCTGACTGTTGAAAAGGGGTGTAAAAACATAAAATTGTTCTTTTACAGGCTGACAGGGCGTATCAAGCTTGTTCTAAACTTTCCTGTATCACAGATGATCAGTGTGATGAGATGGAGATTAATGTCACTGAACTCAGAGCTAGGTAAGTAATAAATCATTGTTCTTAATAAATTACCCTATGCTCATCATCATATTTAGTACAAGCAAAACTCATTTCTTGTTCACTTTTCATTTTTGTTAATTTTTATTTGTATAATATAGTAATAATAAAGACTTTATTTATAGAGGCTAGACAGTTAGGCACAGGCCCAATCATCCCTGAGAGCCTCTAAGAATGGAACAAATTTCATACATACACCAATATTTACAATAAAAAATATCTGATTGAACAGTCAATTTTGATTTAGTTAAGTGAAATGCTTTGACCATTTAACTCAATTTATAAAAGCTTATTCATGTTGAATTTTACTGTATGTTTTGCCAGAACACTTTGAAAGTACTTAATTCAGCTGGAAAAGATGGACTTTTTACCATTTTAGATAATGATTCAGTTTGAGCTTTTAAAACTGTTGAAAAACTTGGATATACTTTCAGGTTGTCATGGCGACAGAAGAAATACGCCGTAGCAGGAACTCAGTTTGACAAAGTTATTGATCTGACTAAGAGAAGATACGGGGATGATGCAGTTGAGTTAATAGAGCTGTATCAGGAGTCCGGGAGAGTATCCTTTCAATGTCAAGGTCACAAAGCTGTTAAACATCAAGGTCATATGGCATGACCCTAGAGAAAATGAAAATTGTACAAAAAATCAAGACGCAAGATTCTTGAAAATCACTGGATGTAATTTTTATGCTGCCATATCAGTAGATGGGGGCATGTTGTTTTTGCATGTCTATTTGTCTATCAAACTTTATTATGTTGTTTCCTCATGACAACAATTGCAGGATTTGTGCATTTTCAGTGAGAAGGTCAAAGTTTTAGGTCACGGGGGCATAATGTTTTAAAAACACATCTTGTTTTAATGTTTCATTCTGGGCTCTAGTTTTACTGCTTTATACTTTGATTGCATCTTAAGAAAAATCTCAGTATATTGTAATTGATGTATTCTGTACATTAATTTGATTGAGAAGAAAATGGTATCCGTGATCAATTGGATATATTTTTTGCTTCCTTAACTGTTCCACAGCTTGAACAAGCTAAAGGCAGACTGGCCAATCATGATAAAGCAATAGATATGTTTCTACAAGCTCATTCAATTGCTGCTGCCAAGTAAGTATCCATTTTGGCCCTGGTAGGCGCATATTTTTTATTTACTTTCATTTCATTTGCTACAGATTGATAAGTATCTACTATAGCCCTGGTTGGTGCATATCTCTAACTTATTTCTTACTTATGCATGTGATATCAGTAGATAAGAAGTTTTATTTGCTACAAAATCAGCAATTTTGGGGAAAAGAGTAGTAGTCATACTCAATATTACATAGGTAATAACTGAAGTTTCTTATCTCTGTTATCTATATACATGTATCTGGTCTTATCATAGAATTGTATGTTTCTTATTTTTTCAAACAGTTTTAAATATGCAAGTGAAGAAATTGTTGACACAGCATTGGCCCTGGCGCAAGCATATGCAACAACGGGACGAGAGGAAGCTGAAAGTAAGCATTGAAATTTATAATAAATATATTAGGCTTGACAATTTATTTCAGGTTACTCATCTTCAGCTTGTCCTGAGTCAATTTCTTCTCCTAATTATGAGTGGGCAAATGGATTTGTCATAGCCTGATACATATTATAATGATTTTCATTCATTCAGAAAGAAGTTTTGATTAAAAGAAAATTGTGAGCAGATTTTGGAATAATTCGGCTAAACATATTCTGCATACTTAATTTTCCTGTTGGGGTTGTTTGTTGGTAATTAGTGAGGCAATCATGTGCATTGAAGCAGTTTACTTTCGATAAAAACATGAGACATTTCAAGCTTTGGACATTGCATCACATTAAATTTTCAAAATGGCCACCATTTGCAAGATGGCTGCCAAATTATTGAAAGTAAGTCTATGTTGTGAGGGTAGGATCATAGCAATTGCCAATATCTAACAGGAATTTGGCGAGGGAAGCACTGTAGGTTAATTTGACATATGAATTCACTTTGTCACGTAAAAGATGTACACATAAAATGCTTGTCTTTTCTCTAATGAATTTTATGGATGGTTACCATATAAGTACATTCATGCATGTACCGTCAAGTTTATCAACGAAGTGAGTCGTGAATTTTATTAATGAATGAAGTTCTATCAAATTCTATGTCTATATGATTTCTGCTGTGTTTGAAGTACAATTTAACCTTATTATTACATACCACATTGGGACCAAATGAAATATGTCTTAATGTACTGAGATGGTTGTTAAGTTGTATGATATTATACATATAGTCACAAAATATATGAATATATGGGGGGGGGATAGGTAAGTACAGTCAAATCTGTGTTAGTGACCACCTCCGAATAAAGGCCATCCTGTGAAAAAAGACCATTCTTTAAGTTTTAAAAACCGAGATTATTTACACCCATCTCAAATTTGATAAACTTGGGGCCTGGTCCTCACTTTATTCCAGTTCACTTTAACTGTGTTTTACTGTAGATGTTCGCATTTTTTCAGGTTCTGCTGAGAGCTACCTGAACGAATGTCTATCTTCATGTACAACAGTATATGGACCTAATCACAAGAAGACACTAGAAGTTCAGGATGAATTAATACGTCTTCTGATAAGAACTGAAAGGGAAACTGTGAGTTATTGATTTCATTTCCTCGTTTGCTTTGACTTTACGGTATCCATAGAATTGTGTAATTACATATGTTCAACCTGTGTCAGCTGCCAACTCCCAATGAAGGTCACCCTGTGAATAAAGATCATTCTTCAAATACCGTCATTGACCAACCACTTAGAGCAAAACTACCTCCGAATAAGGACCACCTGTCAATAAAGGCCACATTTTGTCTGCCTTGGCCTTTGTTCACAGGTCTGACTATAGTTTAAGTATTCAGCCATGTTTAATGCAGGGTTCTCAATAACCGCAGACTGCAGGCCAAATTAGCCGCTTAGAAATGTGTTTGGGCCTGTTAGAAATCACAAAAGTTCATAAAATATTGCTAGAAAATGCCCAGACCCCCTCTAGCAGGCCTGTTAGTCTAGCTTTTGGGCCTTTTGGCCACAAACGTATTGTTGAAGTTGCCAGTTCCTTAAGTTAGTACTGGTTAGAATTCAGTCCAGGAAAACTTGTTAGGTGAATTTGTATATAACTGAAATATTGTTGAAAAAGGCCATTAAGTTTAGTAAAAATTGAATCATTTCATTAATGAATAAATATTGAGTTATTATTATAGAATATAATCTAATTGGATGATTACTCACCAACTCAGCTTAGAAGTAACTGTTTGGATTTTAACCAGTTTTTAAAAAATATTCATTAATTTATTCATTCAATTTGTGCCTATTTCTTCATACTGTTATTAGTTACCGGTAACTTCCGAGATTCTTTAGAGTTACTGCCCTTAATTTTTGTTTAGAATCCCCAATACCTGTCCCCTTGTTTGATTTCTGTTATTGTTTATAATTTGAAGAACCATGAAATCAATATAATTATGCCTTTGTAATTTGTACATGGCCTACGCTGGTCAGTTTTGCTCGCTCGGTCAAATTGGAAAAGTAAAAAATAATATTAATAAAAATATTTCGCTCGCTCGCTTGCTCTTTTCAGAAAAAAAATCCGATGAACAAGTTATTAAATTGGTGTGGCCTTATCCATAAAGATAATCTAATGCTTGCAACTTTGAATTAGAGTATACTTTTTCCAACAAAATATCTATAAAGGTTACATCAAGCGTCTGACTTTAATTTGAGAGTACAATTCTGTTTCAGGATGCATTAGAAATGTTGAGATCCTCACTGACCCTGAAAAATGAAGTTTTTGGTGACTATTCAGAAATTGTTGCAGACACACATAAACTCATGGCATCTGTGCATCTAGCTCAAGGGAATATAGAGAAATCTTTACGTTGTTATAAAAAGGTATGAATTTTGTTTTAGATAGATTAATCTAATTGAAGTCCAGGGAAGCTGTTTAGAATAGCTGCCCACCATGTTATAACTGAAATAATATTGAAAATGGCGTTAAAATTGATGAAATAAATAAATCTCACTTAGATTTCGAAGTTGCAGTCCTTGGACTCCAAGATCTAAAAAAGTTACAGTTCCAAGTTGACCCCAATGATAAGACTTGATTATTTTAGTTCCATTGATGAACATAAAGCAGGGATGTTTTACTTTAGATAAAAGGTACCAGTGAAAGGACCCAATGTCTATCCAATGCAGTGACCAATTTTTCTCAATGTCTAAACAAAAATCCCAAATGAAAGACATATTTTCTACTCAAATGTTTGAACATTACGCATGCTATCCCCCCTCCCAGTTCTGTTGGTAAAAGGTGCCTTTCCCAAAATGTAGAAAAAATTCCTTTGATATTGAGTTTTTTCTGTATTCGCATGATTTTATGAATTTATCAAGTTTGACTGTAAAGTAATTTTTTGATTTTTTTTATCTTTTTTAGTGCCTCAACATTGAGGTATTAGTGTTAGGTAAAAACCACAAGAAAACAAAAGATACAGAAAGGACAATAGACATACTTATGGCGTAAGTTCTTGTTCTTTACTATCACACCTGAAAACAAAGGCCATGGAATGATGGACAAAATGTTGCCTTTATCCACAGTTGGCCTTAATTCAGAGGCTATATTTGATCTCTTATACAGTAAAACCTGTGATAACAGCCACCTCTGAATAAAGGCCGTCTTGTGCATGAAGGCAAATTTTTCAACAAAAAAAACAGTCATCATTTATTTAGAAAAAAATGACTTCCAAATAAAAGCCACCTGTCAAAAAAGGTTTGTATGGATGAAAGCACAAGAAAAGAAACATAATCAACAAAGTACTTAGGGATATCATCATAATCAACAAAGTACTTAGGGATATCATCATAATCAACAAAGTACTTAGGGATATCATCATAATCAACAAAGTACTTAGGGATATCATCATAATCAACAAAGTACTTAGGGATATCATCATAATCAACAAAGTACTTAGGGATATCATCATAATCAACAAAGTACTTAGAGATATCATCATAATCAACAAAGTACTTAGGGATATCATCATAATCAACAAAGTACTTAGAGATTACATCATAATCAACAAAGTACTTAAGGATTTCATCATGTACTGTTAATTAAGCTTGATAAAAATTGTCATGTTTAGGGCTGCTTGACTAAAATTAATGGGTAGGTAGGTTAAAAAAGCTTAATAATTATTTTCTGTACTTTGGATTTTACTGTCAAAAACTTCTGGATCGGAGCCAAAAGATAGGCAAAAATTGGTGACTGTGAACTGCACTATTTATAACCAGTGATTTTATTTGTCAAATCTTGTTTAATGAAAATACTTTCTTTCTTTATTTTAGGAGTCCAGGTTTGTCGAAGAAGTTTGTTTTAAATAAAGAAGATGAATTGAAGAAGCGGCCGAGATTTAACGCTATCTCAAAGACTGTAAAGTGATGGATTTTAGAGACATTACACATTAAATAGTTCCAGTCCTGTAATCAACTAATACTCTCAGCACCATATGTTGCCTTTTAAATGCCCCATGCTTTTTTGGGTAGAAAAATTACAACTTATCCTTGAAAATTACTTGCTGCCCTTTGATATCTTGAATATGTCTGATATACAGTCTAATCTGTGTTAGCTGAATATGTCTGATATACAGTCAAATATGTGTTAGCTGAATATGTCTGATATTCAGTCTAATCTGTGTTAGCTGAATATGTCTGATATACAGTATAATCTGTGTTAGCTGAATATGTCTGATATACAGTCAAATCTGTGTTAGCTGAATATGTCTGATATACAGTATAATCTGTGTTAGCTGAATATGTCTGATATACAGTCAAATCTGTGTTAGCTGAATATGTCTGATATACAGTCAAATCTGTGTTAGCTGAATATGTCTGATATACAGTCAAATCTGTGTTAGCTGAATATGTCTGATATACAGTCAAATCTGTGTTAGCTGAATATGTCTGATATACAGTCAAATCTGTGTTAGCTGAATATGTCTGATATACAGTCAAATCTGTGTTAGCTGAATATGTCTGATATACAGTCAAATCTGTGTTAGCTGAATATGTCTGATATACAGTCTAATCTGTGTGAGCTGAATATGTCTGATATACAGTCAAATCAGTGTTAGCTGAATATGTCTGATATACAGTATAATCTGTGTTAGCTGAATATGTCTGATATACAGTCTAATCTGTGTTAGCTGAATATGTCTGATATACAGTCAAATCTGTGTTAGCTGAATATGTCTGATATACAGTCTAATCTGTGCTAGTTGAATATGTCTGATATACAGTCTAATCTGTGTTAGCTGAATATGTCTGATATACAGTATAATCTGTGTTAGCTGAATATGTCTGATATACAGTATAATCTGTGTTAGCTGAATATGTCTGATATACAGTATAATCTGTGTTAGCTGAATATGTCTGACATACAGTCTAATCTGTGTTAGCTGAATATGTCTGATATACAGTCAAATCTGTGTTAGCTGAATATGTCTGATATACAGTCAAATCTGTGTTAGCTGAATATGTCTGATATACAGTCAAATCTGTGTTAGCTAAATATGTCTGATATACAGTCTTATCTGTGTTAGCTGAATATGTCTGATATACAGTCTAATCTGTGTTAGCTGAATATGTCTGATATACAGTCTAATCTGTGTTAGCTGAATATGTCTGATATACAGTCAAATCTGTGTGAGCTGAATATGTCTGATATACAGTCTAATCTGTGTTAGCTGAATATGTCTGATATACAGTCAAATCAGTGTTAGCTGAATATGTCTGATATACAGTCTAATCTGTGTGAGCTGAATATGTCTGATATACAGTCTAATCTGTGTTAGCTGAATATGTCTGATATACAGTCAAATCAGTGTTAGCTGAATATGTCTGATATACAGTCAAATCTGTGTGAGCTGAATATGTCTGATATACAGTCTAATCTGTGTTAGCTGAATATGTCTGATATACAGTCTAATCTGTGTTAGCTGAATATGTCTGATATACAGTCAAATCAGTGTTAGCTGAATATGTCTGATATACAGTATAATCTGTGTTAGCTGAATATGTCTGATATACAGTCTAATCTGTGTGAGCTGAATATGTCTGATATACAGTCAAATCAGTGTTAGCTGAATATGTCTGATATACAGTATAATCTGTGTTAGCTGAATATGTCTGATATACAGTCTAATCTGTGTTAGCTGAATATGTCTGATATACAGTATAATCTGTGTTAGCTGAATATGTCTGATATACAGTCTAATCTGTGTTAGCTGAATATGTCTGATATACAGTCTAATCTGTGTTAGCTGAATAGGTCTGATATACAGTCTAATCTGTGTTAGCTGAATATGTCTGATATACAGTCTAATCTGTGTTAGCTGAATATGTCTGATATACAGTCTAATCTGTGTTAGCTGAATATGTCTGACATACAGTCTAATCTGTGTTAGCTGAATATGTCTGATATACAGTCTAATCTGTGTTAGCTGAATATGTCTGATATACAAGTCTAATCTGTGTGAGCTGAATATGTCTGATATACAGTATAATCTGTGTTAGCTGAATATGTCTGATATACAGTCAAATCTGTGTTAGCTGAATATGTCTGATATACAGTCTAATCTGTGTGAGCTGAATATGTCTGATATACAGTCTAATCTGTGTGAGCTGAATATGTCTGATATACAGTCAAATCTGTGTTAGAGGCCATTCAAATAAAGTCCACCATGTGGATAAAGGCCATTCTTTTAAAGCTGTCATAGACAATTTAGAACAAAATGACTTCAGAATAAAGGACACCTGTCAATAAAGGCCACATTATGACTTTAAGGGTGGTTTTTGTTCACAGGTTTGACTGTAAATATAAATACTATACATATTGTGTTTGTAAAACTGAATTAAAAACAATCGGAAATATTGCCTCTATTAAAGCCCCCCCCCCCATTTGCAAAATGTTACACATATATTCGGGATTATTCAGTATTTTGTAATGAGCCCTGTTACTTTATTTTTTTTTATTTTGAGAAGTATTCTAGAAGTAGCTGATTTATACTAGATATGTAATGTGACTGGACTTCTGATTTTTTATCATACCAAATGCTGTAGATTGTAGATTCGGTACCAGTCTAAAATACTTGCCTGTGATTGGTTGGTTCTGGGAATTATTTAAAACTTGACCAATGAAATGGTTTCATTCATAGACTGGTCTACAAATCACTTTATAGTCTTTTAGGCTGTATATAAATTATAATATCTTATGATTATTAAGGAGATATTACATGCATTCATATGTTCAGTAAAACCCAGTTACATATAGAATGCTGGATTCCTTTCCTCCTGGGAAGTAGATCAGTTTGAATTTCAGTAAAACCTCATGATCAAGTATTTCGAAATTGAGAACAAATCATTATAATGACCTCTTTTTATACCCCCACTAGAAAGTGGGGGCTATACTGGAGTCACTTTGTCGGTCTGTCTGTCCCGAATCGTGTCCACTCCTTAACTTTGTCATTCATTGGAGGATTTTGAAATAACTTACCACCGATGTTCACCACTTCTAGATGATGTGTCGCACGCAACTTCCATGGCTGTAGCTCTAAGGTCACAGTTCAAAGGTCATAATTTTGGTCTTTTTGGCGTGTCTGCTCAGTAACTTTGTCATTCATTGGAGGATTTTGAAATAAATTTCAAAAAATGTTTACTACCACTTAGTCTAGATGATGTATCACTAACAACTCCCATGGCTGTAGCTCCAAGGTCTATGCAGTATGTGGGGGTATTTGTCACCTTGTGACAGCTCTAGTTTTAACTGTTCTCAAAATGACCAATATAATACACAACTAGTCCCACTGTATAATAACATAGTCTAAATATCAAAGTAATCACTGTGTGAGGTTTAATGTGCTTGCATTCTCCATAGTGATTTTGATTGGTGCTTAACACCAAAATCAGGGATTAGAATTTTTCGCTAATTAGCAGATTTCGGCTTTTTTCAGAGCCTTCGAATCGTTTCAAGATAGGAAAGGGGCCTACTAGGTGGCTCTCTTGACCCACGGCCTTTCAGATTTTTTCAGTAGCCATTCTCATCCCTGCGAGATATTTCCTCAACATTTGAACTTTTTTATTCTTTATCTCTTGGGTTAAACGTCACATTGCCAGTAAGGGTCATTCTGCAACATGTCTAGCTTTAACAGACTCAGGTGATGGACCAAGTTTCCTTAAGCTTGAATTTTGGTCAAGTGAGGGATTTGTAATTACAGAGGTAAGAGGCTAACTGTGATTACTGGTGAGATGCCATAATTAATCACTCAACCAAGGTGGCCTCCTTTGACCTTGTGACCTTGATAATAAGTCCAACTCAATACTTAGACCATGTATGGTTGGTCCCAAATGTGATCTTAATTTGGAGCTTGAGGTTTTACTGCTGTAGAAAATCCAGTTATTTACAAAATTAATTAGATAGAATACATTTTAGGTACTTTTATTTTATACTGACAGTTAGTGATTGAGATGTAATTCTTATTGTGATATTTTTTTTGTATTTATTTATGTAATAAATTATTTCTATAGTACATACATGAGTTGTACTTTTTTCATAAGGCCCAAAGAAAAGTAATGTTTGAAGACTGATCCCATTTTTTAGTGTCAACAGTACAAAAAATACTGGAAAACTGTATATTTGAATTATGAAAGTTACTGTTTCAAAAATGATATAAAAGAGAAGTTTTCTATCTCCCATACACTGGTTGTTGGTCATGTAATTCTTTACTTGTTTACTAATTCTCTGGACTAACGAATCTAACAATGTTATGTGTTGTTTTTGATAGAATCAATGACTGCAAGGTTTATATGCCTCAATGCTGAAAGATGGGGGCCTTATAGGCTTGCCCTTGTCCATTCAAAAATAGGTTTATACCCTTGTCCATCTGACTGCTCGAAAATTTCAACAGCCTCTACAGGACCTGTGCATTTCAAGGTCAGTAGGGCAAGGTCTCCCAGAGGGGGCAAAAATCACGTTTTGTTTGTTTGTAGAATATGTCCATGCACATAGTATTTCACTGTCTTTCTAATTGAAAATACAAATACATGTCCTGATTGGCTGATTTAAATACAATAAAACATGGTTATAGTGAACTCAGATACAGTTGGAAAATCAGATATAGTGAAACTTGTAATTTTCCTTCAACATGATCTTCGTCACTTTATTATTATGGATATAGTGAAATATGGACGAACTAGGAAGTAATCATTCCGATCACCAAGAATCCACTATAACCATGTTCTACCATGTTATTGATATTTTCGTATGCAACGCAATCTATCCAAAGCAACACCCTTTAGGAGTAGCAAAATCAATTTGTTGCTGAGAGGTTGTTGCTCAAGAGAGGGCCGCTCTTGAGAGGTTGTACTGTATTTTTTTGCCATGCTAAAGAAAGACAACAACAACAACAAATAAAACTATGTGACATTATTATTATTATAACTACAATAAAATAAATTATTTACATAATGTACAGGGTATCTTCTATACTAACACGAAAAAGAAATTGTGCACTTTTATATTGGGCACAACTTTTTTAATGACGGATTTATCGTCATGAGTGAAGAAACCCATTTACCCAATATCGTGTAGCCAGTTCATTTTTGCACATTTTGATACTAAATTTGTCTCTATGTTACCTCTACAAGTATAAAAATCTGCACACTTTCTTTTTTGTGTGAGTATATTTTTCGAACAAATATGGAAACAGGAAAGCTGAAATATGAGCAAGAAGGGCTCAATGTTCTGATAAAGTGTGCGTGTCCATACCAAAACATGATACGATAGATTGGCAAGCCATCAGCTGGATAAATAATGTATACCGTAGGCCCATGTCAGCCAGGCGCCCCGCAAAAAGACGAAGGATTCGGAAGGTACAGTGAGTACAAAAGATGTGTCTCATAAACCTACTTGGCTGGCCCTTTCAATAGGGGTAACACTATAATAATCAAAACCTTTTCCATACATGTTAACATGGCTCTGAAATACAGTTTCAGGTTTTTGAGGCGTTTTCGTAAGTTGAAGCTTGAAATTTTAAAACTTAATTGTTTTCTTCATAAATGTGCTGAGAAGCTAATTTGGCATTGACCAACGTCGGAAAAATGGATAAAGTCACTGACTGGTAGTCTATTGACCTAAAATAGTATTTGAAAATAGCACACGCCTCACACATTTTAGTTATGTTTCCTTATGTGTCAATAGTTTGAACTTGTATAGTTGCAAAATAAATGAAAACTTGTTACAGAGACTAATAATATACTGGATATCATGTATTCACTGTCAGTCATTTAAAACTTGCGTTTCTGCTCTGTAATTAATGAAAAAAAAATCAATAAACATGTATAACAAAAATTGACTGCATGTATTTATAATGGTGATGTGGCAATTTGAACAGCATAAATTAAAATTTCAGTTCAAACGATGGTTATGGTAAAACTTGACAAAAAACACATCAGAACTTTCTGTAATAGGGCGTTTGTATTTGCTTTTTATGAAGTTGCTCACGACGTTTGACCTCTATGTAACAGCTGAAAAGTAATGATTAGAGTCAAAATAAATTAGAGAAAGTTTACCCAATCAAATGGTAACCATATTTTAAACGCATTCACACTGACACCTATCGTCGTCACAGTAACTTGTGTACATAAATACAACACAATTTTGTTTACACCACGCTGCCATGCCTTCGACGTGTTCCCAACCATACCGCACACCACAGACAACGCTTGAAGGCGCTCTGCATGTTCCGTACGGTCCGGGTCCGAACGGTTCGATCGTTAGCATCAACGGTATTGGCTTAGCTAATGGTTGGTGTATATTTCTGATTCTGCTTGGATCAGCCGGAGCAACTATTATATCACCTTGTCCGTTGCTATCAACAAATACACCACTAAGCATCGCATCCCCACTGTCTATACCGATGTCACTTCCAAGTGGTAACTTTCCACTAGCAATTGTCAAGGTACCCTGAATAGTTCCATCACTGCCAAAGTCATTCTGAATGACTCCGTTCTTTGTTAAACTTCCATCAAATGAGGTAGAAATTTCACCGCCATCCAAAGTCAAGCCCACCTTGTTTTCGACTGAAAAATCACCTTCTATTAATGGAACTGTGTTCACAAGCACGTTTTCCTTTCCTGATATGTGTCCATTTGCATCACCAATGATAATTTCACTAAGTTGCCCATCACCAGCCGCCGTCACACCAGAAATTAGTGGAATGACATTTTGTATTTTGTCCAAAACAATAGGCATAGAATTTGGTGTATTTCCGTTTCCGGCGTCATTTGGAAGAATTCCATCATTTGACACAAGGGCGTTGGCTGATGGTGTTTCATGGTCTTGACTTCTGGAAGAATTTGGGCCATAAATGACATCATGCTCTGTATTGTCAAGTGGTATGTTAGGCTGAATTGTCACGACATCGATTTCTTCCAAATTTAGCTGCAAATGGCCCTCTACTGGAATGAAGGAATTGTCATTATCGCTTTTGGGAACATCATGTTTAGTGACACTTCCGTCTGTAAAGTCATAAGAAGGTGGAACAAACCCTTCTTTAGTACCATCTAGTGTTTTACTTAACTGAACTGATTTCCCTTTCTTATCTGGAAAATCTATCCAAAGATATTTAGGATTTTCTTTCATGAACATGTTTTTGTTATCGCTAATTTCAGGGCGAATATTCTTAACTTGATATGGAATCTTCCCCTGCTGGCTCAAAGGGGAAACTTTCCAATTCGAATGCACTGACTTTGAGAAAGGCATACCAAATGATGTTGGTGCAAACATGGTTGGTTCTTTAAAATGATATCCTTGAAGAAACGGTGATGGTAATTCTAGACGTGAAGCGAAATGTGGCGTCTGGTAAGGAGGGATAGGAACTGCTGCCTGCAAGTGTAAAATAAACATGTAGAACAATTTAGGCAACACTGAGGCAAATTATGGATAGATAATTATGTGGCTTTTAAAGGAAATCGAACTTGACCTATATTCTATTACGATACCCCTTCATATTAAATATGAAACCAATCCATGAAATACTAGTATTTCTTGAGTTATCGCTCAGCAAACAAAATATGTATGTTCAAGTGAACAATGAAATAAACTCGAGCATGCACTGATACATTTTCCATTTCTGTTGTAAGCACTTATTATTTTTATGATAATGCTATCATATATATACTTACTTTCATATAGTTGTTGTACTTCCAAAAGTGTGGTTTCATTAGTGGAACGTCATGTTTCTTTTGTTTAAACATTTTGTTGCTATAGTAACCAGTACAATGTATGCTATATTGACCAATCACAACATTCATCACAAGAATGAATAAACCGAACTTTGCTTTCCCCATTATTTTATGTCGATGAGTCCAAAGGACCGATATCTGAAATTAAAAACAAGTAATACTTTTTTTATATTTAAACATCACTCATCGAGCACTTAGAAATTAAGACCATCTCTTAATAACAACCACTCATTTTCGTAAGTACTAAAAGTGCTACGTTTTCTTCATCCGCCATGAAAATGTCATAAACATCTGTGTCATATTGTTATTTTAATTATACAATTTTGAAAACCTTTAGAATTTTGTATCTGCGCGAAACATCATTCCTCCTCTCTACCGCAAAAATGGGTTATTCTAAAACTGTTCAACCCTTACAATACAGGATCCAAATAAACCGAGCTTAATCTAAATATGAAGCATTGATTTTCAGTATGACTAAACGTATATATAAATATATAATAACAAATTGGCGGGCAAATTCACACGGAAGCCATGAACTCATTGCAAAACATACAGACACATGTGACCTGGTTTAATGGATCATAAACAAACTCGGCGTATGTCATATCTCTTCCTTGTGCTATAATATACTGCTTCTATCATATTTATCCCTGGATACCTTCTATTAACAATCATTAATATTCCTCAAATGGACACCGCATGTCGTAAATCTATACATATATTGCCCGAATATATTTTACGACATCGAATCGTATGTGTATGTCGTAAAATATCATTTTTTGTGTCGTTAAATACATTGCGGAGGTGTCAAGAATGCTCTTATGATATTATTACAAAAATCTAAATACGAAACCAAAGAATTAATACAAAAGGTAAATAGATGATCGGATGTTTAATGCAAAAAAGAGTTGGTGGAGTTCGAAGAAATAAAACTGTTTGTGACTTTTTGGAAACTGAACGATAGATCTGTTTCCCATAGCCGTCACTCGCTCGGTGCGCATGAATTAGTGCAACAAATTACTACGTTTTTCTACATACACCGTTTGTCAAACTAGTTCCGTGTTCCAGTGCAAGTTTATGTAAGTTTAGTGTCTAAGAATACTTTTAGTACTTTGACTAAAGATATATTCACAAGTTGATCAGAAACTCTTATCTTTCCTTTGTGTATGATTTCTTTATACATCCAAACATTCAGAAGGGAACATTTATCAGTTCTCCCTGAATCATGGACAATGTACATTTGTTGAAACATACCAGAACCATGGACAATGTACATTTGTTGAAACATTACTTACGTATTGTAGAAGGTTTGTACTCTTTTAAAGTACTTTTCGACTATTTAAAGATAAACAATAATGACGCTTAATGTTATATAAAGTTATATAGATCTATACGGCAGTAAAACGCAGAACGTTGTGGAAACTGCTTCAGTCTTAAGAAACAATAAAACACAGTACACACTATCTAAAGACACGTGTATTACATAAAGATGTGTGTCCTTGAACTCTTCGACCATACTTATTTTGTCATTTTTATGTCGTGTTTATTTCCTAGCATGCCAGTCTCAATAAAGATAATCACATGACCCGAATACCAAACAAAATAGCGGAAACAAACCTTTGATTCTACCCCTAATTCAATGTATTTCCTCTAACTTTTAGTTTTTTAAACATGTTTTCACGTATTTTATCATGTGTGCAATGATTTCCGATTACTTCTAGTACTTTTACCACCGGCTCCTGTCATATGTAGTTTATAAGAACACTCGGTAAATTTAATTGCATTTTGATGCTTAAATGCCGGTCAAAAATACAATCAATCATCCCGAGCGTGCGTTCTGCACTTGATTCACACATTGTGTAAATACATTAACCAAAAGGTGAATGCGAGGTAATGGGAATTGGACTCACACCGACTTGCACTGCAACATGGAACGGGAACCAGTTTAATAAATGCATAGTTGATGTAGATAAAATGTAATACTTTGGTCCGCATTAATATTCATGCATGCCGAGCGAGTAACGGTTATGGAAAGTTGAAATATCTAATTACATGGTCGAGTTTCTTTGTCAAGTCCTGATTAGGCAGCGGAAACGAAAATGCAGAAATGTCAATAAGTACTTGTCTAGCTCTTAAGCTTATCGTATGACTCTAATTTTCTCGTTTTGAATAATTGAATTACACGATTAAGTAATGTGCGACTAGCTGTCTTTTAGAAAATTCGACGGAATAATGTAACCTGGAACCCCCATCCCACTGGACTACGACAGGTAGCGACAATTTTACAACTTGCAAAAAATACAAATTCCTATACAGTTGTCGTTCCCGCTACGCTCACACTAACCTCTGTCAACGTCTAAAAAGTAGTCCGGCTTCACAATGACAGATGCGTGATTTTAAAATGGTGACAACACCTCAAAAAGAAACTAAAATAGAAGTTGTGTTGTTTGTATATCTGAAAAGAATCACACACTTAAACAAAATGATAGGAAACTGACATCCAAGCCTGGTATCCCTTCGTTGTATTATCCGTGTTTTGAATTGTTTATTTCGCAATTATTTCCGCTAAATTAGTTTTAGAGTTACAAGGTTAAATAATCCGGAATGGCACAGCTTATAACGGAGCAACCTGAAGCGTTTTTCTAAAACGACATGACATATTTCATTATGACATCTAACAAATAATTATGAAATATACACAAAAGCATGTTTATTGATCAGAGTGTAGTTTGCCAAGATTCTTGGCATTGAGACGTTGACAGAGGTATGTGTGGATTGGAAAGGAACGACAACTCTGGGTAGAGATTGATTCCTATAAAGTCTATTGTGCAATTTACCAACTGACAAAACCGAGAGACAATTTGGCTTACGGAAGGGCGAAATGTATCGGTACGTTGGGTATGTATGAATAGGAAATTGCGGCAGATTACGCGAATAATTGCAACATAATTGGTGTTCGAACCGAACACAAAGTTACTATGCGATGATAACTGTTAGTCAACCAGATATTCAAAAAAGTGTTTCATCGGATATTATAATCGACTAATTTATTGCTTATAACGTCTTACATTTTCTTCGAGCATGTCTTCATGTATGACAAATTACATTCTGCATGTAGTTGAGTATACGAAGGGGCAGGTAATGCATACTATATAATGCTAATTGCTGAATTACTTTTGGTGATCAGATAGGAAACATAAATCAAAGTACTGACAGCACATGGAACGGAAACAACTTTGACAATTGCAATAATATAGAAAACGTAGTACTTTGGTCTGAATCAAAATTCCAAAGGCGCGAACTATCGTTCGGTTTCCAAAACTCAACCCAATACCTCACCCTACAAAGAAATTCAACTTTTCACTACTCTATAGTTCCGAACAACAGCAGAACCTTTAAAGCTTTGATTTGCCTAATGGAACAAATGTATACTTGTTATAAGAATATCGTGCGAATATCATGAAACAAAAAATTGCGATTTTAAAATAAATTCGCACAGATTTCACAAATATTTCGGAAAATTGTTCGAACGAATGTCGCAAGATCAGAAATCAAACATGACATAATTACAAACAAAAGCGAAATACAATTCGAGTAAAATTTTGCAAAAATGTTTCAAAGAACGGTTTGAGAACAATTTGCAACATTCGTGAAGACTTTGAAACACAAATATGAGAGATTTTTTGGTCGCAAGGATTTTTCAACATTTCGCAAGAAAAGGGCGATTCTTTGGGCACATCCGGCAAAACCGGCGAATATAATGCGAACTCTCGCGATATTTTTAATACATTTTGGTGAATGGCATTCACAATGCGGCACAAAGGGGACAGGCGGGCGATCTAAACATTAAGCTATCGGTGGAAATGAGAATAAGAGTACATGTATTTGTTTTTAATGAATCAGAATCTAAGAATACATCCAACGCAAATTTAACACAAGAAGTCTCCATTATTTTATTTTAAAATCGCTGACTACGGCGCTAAACGATATATAAAGCATCTGACATTTATAGCTGGAGAACTGCGAAATGAGTTCAAATTTTATGCAAACTCGTTATATAGTTGAACTTGATAATAGTTATTATAATTTCTCCTATTCTGTTTGAGGAAATGATAAAAAAATGAATATAATGAAGTGAAAATTTAATTGATACAAGCTATTGTAAAAGGTCCCCAGTTTGTCGAGGTTGGCCCTGGGTTAGAATACTTGCGGACAATTTCAAATCCCCATTACATGTATATACTACACTTGCTTTGGTGGAACAATACAGCAGTTTTGATTTTTGATACACCTTTGTACCAATTTTGTTAGTTGGCAAACATATGATTGATACTGATGAAATCTACCATTTGGTATCATCATATTTTCAAAATCATGAAAATACTGAATAAGGCATTTTAGCTTGGAAATCTATCCTAAGTTCAAACCTTGGATTATGTTGTTAATCTCGCTATGTTCTGAAAAGGATTTCAAAAGGACATAGAATGACAAAGTTATAACCATTTTTGACAAGAAGTTTAGTATACTAGTGCAAAGAAACTGCCGGAGAACTATTTGGCATTGTCTATTGATAAATTTCCGAATTACCTATTTGTCAGGATTTCAGAATTGCCAATCTGACCGGGTCCGGACCCATTCCCAAAGAGATGAAAAAAGTGCTGATTAAGTTATCGCAAACTTTATATAAATAAAATAAGTAAATAACTTTTAAAGTTTACTTACCTGTACCAAACTTGTTATCCTTATAAAACAGCACTATCAACTGGCTAGATTCAGATTTCTCTGTGTTTCCGGGCAATACTTACGGCTAATCACCATCGCGTCAAAAAACGATACAAGTGGCCAAATCAATTAGTCGTAAAAATGTCCGCGTAATTATCTACGAAACCCACGCGAAGGGGCTACAGTGTGATAGAAAATGTGTTAATGTCAAATCTCTAAGCTAGATGATTAAAACATTACATCTGGTATGTACATCTTGTCCGAAATAATTAGTCAAATCTGTCAATGTGCGGCATAAAACAATGTCCTTATCAAATTATTGGACATATTATGAATAATATATTCACGATAGACAGTAGTCACAGTACGGCATAGTTATATCCGACCTTTATCTACGATGATAAGTCATCCAAATTCTACGCTAGGTGCGCAGTTTAACGATACATTCATTTTACGGCAATTCGACTCAGGTACTAGTAACTTAAAAACTTGAAACTTGAAAATTTGATCAAACGCCTATTTCTAAATATAAATGCATATTCAATGGCGTTTTACAATGAAAAACTTTTTTTTATAAATAGCCTTCGGAGACCGCGGCCGTGGTCCAGTGGTTATATGTGCTGCACATGTAACCGGATCACAATCAAGGCAAGTCATATCTTTCCATGCAAATTTGAAAAATGTCGATTTTCCTCCATATGTGGAGAAATTGCCGGGTCCGTGTGGAAGGATAAGTTAGAACTAGTTCTAGAATACAGTCCTGGAAATCTTGTTAGGTTAATCGTCCGCCGTATGTATAAGAAATCTCGTTGAAAAATGGCACTAAGCCTACTAAATAAAACTATTTGGTGCATTTTGTATACTTTCGAGTTCCAATTTGCCAAGATATTTGGGTAAGATTCTAGGTTTAAGGGTTTCCCGAGTTCATCACGGAATCAGCCAACCGTAGAGCCAAATCTGTAAGGCTATACAGAGGCAAGTCGTGTATTGCGCAAAGCCTATGAATGTTGCAACCCGAAGAGGGGAGTTAACTCGTTTAAGATAATCAAACACGTGTGTACGTAATAATGGTCTTTCAAGTGTTGTTATGGCGATGGTGACGCTGTGTTTTGCTTTCGTTGCTGTTGATGAAATTGTAGATGTTGCTGTTTGCTTGTGTTGTTATTATTGCTGATGCTGATAACATTGATATTGTTGCAGACGTTGATGATGATAATGACATTATTGACATCGATGCTGACGACGATGCGCATGATGGTATCATTTGATGATGCTGATGATGATATCATTGATACGTATGATGATCGCGATAATAAATGTAATGTATTGGTAATAATGATGATGTCGAAGATGATATAATTCTATTGATCTTTCATTGAAAATTTAGTTAATTTTAGCCGATTGTGGCCTCCTTGGTTGATTAGTTATGGCCTCTGACTTGCAATCACTTACCCCTCTCTGCCAAGAGTTTGAATTCCATCTGAAACCAGTCAACTTTCACATGTAAGGAAGCTGGTCAGCTGGCTTACAGATGGTAGGTGATTCCTCAAAGGTTGTATGCTTGACGTGTTGATCAACCGTTAAAAACGTTCGCTACAGTGTTCATATAAGTTCTGACTGTTCTATAGATTGTTTTAACTTCGCATGATCATAGCATATCTTTATGATAATAAAAACATTCTACGTGAGAGATATTGGGGTTACTGATCTCGTCTTTGAGCTATCCAGACTTGAATTTTAATTGTTTGATAATCTGATGTCATTTCAAGGGAAGATAATTCACAATGAAGGAAAGCAAAGCATTTTCAGTTTCATGCAGTTGACTTCTTTTATGCCATCGTGCAACAGTTCAAGAATTGGTAAAGAGTGGTTTGTTAAGAGCAAGAAATATTGCCAAATAACACAGACTGCCGGTGCAACATTAAAATTTCAAAAACAAAGAAGGTGCTAAAGAAGTCTTATTTCGTTTTAAGCATGATCTCAACACTTAAGCTAAAATGGACAATTTAAACCAAGGCCACATGTTGCACAGAAGAGATAAGCGTTTACAATGATATAAAATTTTTGGCACAATGTACTAAATTTACTTCAACCATTGTCATGACAAAGGGATAGGTTTACAGGGATTGGACTTAGTTTTAAAAGTTTACATCACATTGGCATCACGCTAAAGTTGATCACTGTGCGAAAAGAACAAATTATTTGGAATCTTAGGAACTTAATTTTTATTTAAACATTTTGATAAATGAAATGGACTAATTGTTCATAAAAGGGTGACGTTCAAACGCTATTTAATTTGTGAGTGAAATTTTGCCAGAAGTTCAAAAAAGGGAGTTCATTTTTATACACAATGTGCTTAAGAAGTTTTAAAATACTCATGTTCGCCTGGTTTATTTTGGTTGGAGGTAAGTGGCATTATAATAGACGATATAGCAGAACTCTGATATAATGAAGGACCCGAACTCGAATGATAAATTCATTATATCAATATTTTACTACATCCAAAAGACCATAACATTGCAATAAAGTTGGTACTTATCAGAGAATTATTTTACAGTGCAGCCTCTTCAAAGCAACACCCTTTGAAAGTAGCAAACATATGTTGTTATTTAGAGACTTTTGCTCAAGAGAGATTAAATTAGTAGTTAAATCATACAGTGGGTAAAATGTTGTTGCTGAAGAGATGTTGTTGCTCAAGAGAGGGACGCTCTGGAGAGGTGTACTTCACTATATTCACTATTCACTACATCCTAGGTCACTATAACCGTGTTTAAAGTATTACTTTCAACCATTGTTGTGTTTGTGAATGTATAAATGCATAATTATTATCATTATCATATTTAAATATAGTTCATTCTATGTCAAAATGTTGATAAAAAACTAAATATACTACAGGAAGCCGATTTTATTTCATTCATTTCGAACAAGTGAACTCACTGAATACGGTCAACGAATGCCAGGATATATTATTTTTTATTTGCTTTCAGCAATATTATCAGAGGCATCTCGAATATTCGACTATGTGGCGCCAGAAAATCCTTGTCGACTTGAAGACAGATTTTGTTCTGTAAAATGTACTGTTTTACAAATGAAAGGAGACGTTCAGTGTGAGTTTTGTGTCTGTGAAGATAGTCAGAATTATGGTAAGCATTTAAAGGGCCACAACTCCTAACTGACCCCAAAAAAATCAGGGCAATGAAAACTATACACAGTACAACCTCTCCAGAACAGCCCTCTCTGAGCAACAACCCCCATTCAACAACAACATAATTTTCTCTATGTACGACTTAACTTTTATTTTAACCTCTCTATAGCAACAACCTCTGAACAACAACATAATTTTGCTGCTCCCGGAGGTTGTTATTTTGGAGAGATTGCACTGTAAACTCAATATGTAATGATTGTAACAAAAACTATTTTGTCGTATACTCCCGTGCATTTGAATAAAGCAATATACTGTAGTTTCACTTATTTTCGTTGGGCTCAATTTTCGTGGTTTTTACTAAAATGGCTATTTCGTGGGGACATAAATTCGTGGATTTTGATTTGAAAAAAGACTTATCTCTGCGTTTAAATTCGTGGGGATTTGATTTCGTAGATGAGCTGACCCACGAAATCCACGTAATTAAATCCCCAACGAAAATTAATGATTTCACAGTATATTGCAAGAAAATGATTCCTGAGAAAAAACACATTAGTCCTTATCTAGTTATGATGTAAAAGTTACAATCGAGTTATATTATCTGTGAATCTATAACATACCTATCCATAGGCGATAATATACGTCCGTACTAGTTCTTGACCCCGTTTGTCTATTTTCTTATCTTGAAAACTTACTTAATGACTTAAATCCATTTTAAGGTGCACTCTCGTTGATTTTCAAAAAGTTATTTCCCAATTAGATTGGACATTGTGAATACAGTCACGAGAGACGTCATATCCGGCTGATTTCAATTTAAAACAATCATTTTCAGTTAAATGGGACACAACTCCTGATCCCAGACAACCGACAGTTCTGACGACACTTCCGCCGGATGTACATTACGTAAACAATATTTGGTATCACATGGTCCATGATCCATGTGACCTGGTTAGCGATGGTGTTTGTCCAATGAAATGCACAGAAAAGTCAGGAGTTAAGCCTGATGGAAGTAACTGCACAAAGTGTGATTGTCAAGGTAAAAGAACTACACGTACTACTTTTTTTTGTTTCTGGTACCCGACCCGCCCTAATTTTTACCCCCGACTCTATATTTTTTAAGCCCCGAGAAATGGTCAATAAAATTGAATGCTAATTCTACTGAAAATACTTCTCGATAACTGAACTAATCAATAATTGGCTACCAGTTTTTCAATTTCGTGGTACACACCTAATATACGGTTGACATTTTGAATGTACATGACATCGTACTAGTATGTAATCTCCATTCTGATTGGCTTAGCATATAGATCACGTGACTTTGGATGCTCAAGCATAGACTGGACAAACAAACTCATTTTCCTCAGGTGTCCTCAGGTTTATGATAAAAAAGTTTTTTTAAGATGTTTATGAAGTAAACAATAGAACATTATTAAAATTTAGAAATTACTGTCCGATAATAACACTATCCGAAAACCGTTTAATTACATGATCTTGTTTTTGTTTTAGGTGCGGCTGTCCTGATTGGATAAAATTCCTAGAGTGTTATTGGTTGAAAACGAGCGTATTTTAGATGGGTGTATCGGGAGGAGCTTAATATTTATATGAACGAAATAATTCAATTGCTTTCATTTCTCGAAATTCAGTACCAGTGCTCTTATAAAACGGTTGCGGTCCGGGTTACTTTTACTACTGGATTTGTAACCCAGCGATACGGGTTCCAGTCTCGGTCGCGGCATTTCAATGACAATATGACCAAAATATAGTTTTTCCTCCACATATGAAGAAGTTGCCTTCTCCTTGTGAAAGAGTATGTTAGAACTAATTAGGTGAACCGATTGTTGCATGGAACTGAAATATCATTTGAAATCGGCTTTAAACCCTCATGAAACTGAAAAAAACCAAGCGTAGAGTGGTTATATATCAAACAAACGAAAACTGCCTTTAATAGAGCGGAAATACAAAAAAATCATTTCAATCAGAGACTTCTATCATAATGATATTATCATTGAAAGGCTTTACAAACATAATTTATTAAGTATTAACTTTCAACTATAAAAACAACGTTTTTGATATTTAGGACCTGTGTCAGTTATATTTGATTTTATAGCATGAAGTGAGGTAATATTACTAACATGTGACTCTCGTTAGTTCAGATTTCCATAGCCGTCACCAGCTCGGCGCACATGAATTTTAATGCAGACCCAAGTACAACGTTTATCTACATCCGCCATGCAAGTGTTGAACTAGTTCCCGTTTCATGTTGCTGTATAAGTCTATATAAGTTCTGTTTTCATGGGTACTTTCAGTACTTTGATTATCTTCATCTTTACGAATTCCAAAATTACCTCATTCTGGAAAAGTTCGTGTGGAATTCTACATTATATCCAATGAACATAAAGACGAGTTTAAAGCACGTATTAGGATAGGATCAGTCATCTTAGTGATCAACTCATTATATACCACTTATATTCGAATCGTTGATCATACATTTTATATTGAATATCGATTGCTTAACACCTGTGTGGCTAGTAAAATTTTCGACAATGAAGGGATGTTATGAATTTAGCCTCGAGCGTTGACGTGGTTTTCAAACAAAAGTACACTTAATTTGTTTATTAGTACAAACGGCATTGGGACCCGCCTCCGTGGTCGAGTGGTTGAGGTCGCTGACTTCCACCCACTGTAACTTCTTACTGATAGTGGGTCGTGGGTTCGAACCCCGCTAACGACCATGTCTCTTTATGTGAGACAGTAGACAATTGCTACTGGTTCTTCCAAGGGACGATAGTTCGGTGAACTGTCCACCTAATATGCAATCGAATGTTGAAAAGGGGCGTAAAAATCAAACAAACAAACTTCATTGATTTAAACAAATGCATGTACAGTAAAGCGTGGTTTTATTGATCGCGTATATGGTGAATATCGAGCACAGTGAAGCATTTCCTCTGACCCCGTATTTCAAAGAGTTGGATGAATTAAAATAGGGATGTGGATGAGACACTTATTCTGGATCCCAGCAATTATGTTCTACTTCATGAATTATCAGAGGCACTTCTCGAAATGTAAAATAAGAATTCCGATAAGACAATGATTAGAATGAATTAATTCAATACTTGTGAATGACGAAACCGTTAGTTCTAAAATACAGTCAAACCTGTGAACAAAGACCATCTTAGGAAAACAATACGTGTCCTTTATTGACAGTTGGATATTTGGAGGTCATCTTGAACTAAATAAATAATGACGACTTTTGAAAGGCTTGTATTTATTCACAGGGTGGCATTTATTTTTAGGTGCCCGCTTACACAGGTTTCACATTATTTCAGCACAATATGCGTTAATTCATTGACTGAAGATTGCATTTAGAATTATGTAACATGTTTTGAAATTACATGTATAACAAAAAATATATTTTTTGTCTTAGATAAGCTTATAATAAATCATCATGAAATGTCACGTTTTTGTATGACTGTCTACAATACATTTGTATTTCTATTTTGTATTTCGATGGCCTGCTTGCGTGGTCGAGTGGTTAAAGTCGCTGACTTGAAAGCACTATAACTTCTCACTGATAGAGGATCGAGGTTTCTTCCCACAGTAGGCAGTTGCTACCGTAGGATGGGAGTCTAGTACTGGTTCTTCCCAGGAACGATGGTTATGTGAACTGCCCGCCTCATGTATAATGATTATAATTATTGTCGTTGCTTAAAGACTACAGTTAACCCTCACTCTAGGCTGTTACTCTACAGAGGTTTAACTGACAGATAAATCGCACAGTTTGGAATTTAGGTTGTTGAAAGGAGGTTGTTCCTCAAGAGAGGGTCGTTCTGGAGAAGTTTTCATGCAAAACCAATATTTTAACTTCGAGTGTTTGTTGATTGGTTTACCTTAAAATAACGACCAAAGAGCCTAAAACAAGGACCAAAGAGCCTAAAACAAGTACCTAACTAACACTTTGTATGATAATACAGTACAACCTCTACAGAGCGGCCCCTTTTTTGGAGCAACAACCTACCTTCAACGGTAGCATGGTTTGTTTCCCACTGCATGATTTAACTATTTATCTAACCCCTCTACAGCAAAAACCTTTCAACAACAACAACATAATTTTGCTACTCCCAAAGGGTGTTCCTTTGTAGAGGTTGCATTGTATATGCTTGTCTAGTCTCTGTGGGTTGAACGCCGTTTTTCAACATTTGTTCAGTTAAATACGGCGACAAGTTCATGTTAACAGTAACCAGTACTAAGTTACCCTGGACTTTATTCTAACCAGTACTAAGTTACCCTGGACTGTATTCTAACCAGTACTAAGTTACCCTGGACTGTATTCTAACCAGTACTAACTTACCCTGGACTGTATTCTAACCAGTACTAACTTAACCTGGACTGTATTCTAACCAGTACTAACTTACCCTGGACTGTATTCTAACCAGTACTAACTTACCCTGGACTGTATTCTAACCAGTACTAACTTACCCTGGACTGTATTCTAACCAGTACTAAGTTACCCTGGACTGTATTCTAACCAGTACTTAGTTACCCTGGACTGTATTCTAACCAGTACTAAGTTACCCTGGACTGTATTCTAACCAGTACTAAGTTACCCTGGACTGTATTCTAACCAGTACTAACTTACCCTGGACTGTATTCTAACCAGTACTAACTTACCCTGGACTGTATTCTAACCAGTACTAAGTTACCCTGGACTGTATTTTAACCAGTACTAAGTTACCCTGGACTGTATTCTAACCAGTACTAAGTTACCCTGGACTGTATTCTAACCAGTACTAAGTTACCCTGGACTGTATTCTAACCAGTACTAACTTACCCTGGACTGTATTCTAACCAGTACTAACTTATCCTGGACTGTATTCTAACCAGTACTAACTTACCCTGGACTGTATTCTAACCAGTACTAACTTACCCTGGACTGTATTCTAACCAGTACTAACTTACCCTGGACTGTATTCTAACCAGTACTAACTTACCCTGGACTGTATTCTAACCAGTACTAACTTACCCTGGACTGTATTCTAACCAGTACTAACTTACCCTGGACTGTATTCTAACCAGTACTAACTTACCCTGGACTGTATTCTAACCAGTACTAACTTACCCTGGACTGTATTCTAACCAGTACTAACTTACCCTGGATTGTATTCTAACCAGTACTAACTTACCCTGGACTGTATTCTAACCAGTACTAACTTACACTGGACTGTATTCTAACCAGTACTAACTTACCCTGGACTGTATTCTAACCAGTACTAACTTACACTGGACTGTATTCTAACCAGTACTAACTTACACTGGACTGTATTCTAACCAGTACTAACTTACCCTGGACTGTATTCTAACCAGTACTAACTTACACTGGACTGTATTCTAACCAGTACTAACTTACACTGGACTGTATTCTAACCAGTACTAACTTACACTGGACTGTATTCTAACCAGTACTAACTTACACTGGACTGTATTCTAACCAGTACTAACTTACACTGGACTGTATTCTAACCAGTACTAACTTACCCTCCCACAAGGATCCGGCAACTTGTCCACCTATGGAGGAAATAATTCGACATGGTCGTCACATTGTCATAGATGACTTAGTATTAATAACCTACCGCGGCTGTCTTACAAACCACTGGGCCTTCATATATAAACATCGTATTAAACCATGGTATTGACAGAACATTATCGCGACTTTAATCGAGTTGAGTAATTTGGTGTATGTTTGATATGCACAGTAAAACTTCTCCTGTGCAACATTCTCTTGAGCAACAACCTTCCTTCAACAACCGCATGATTTTTCCCACTGTTAATTTGACTATTAATTTTACCTCTATATACCACAACCTCACAACAACAACAACATAATATTGCAACTACCAAAGGGTGTTGCGTTTGGAGAGATTGCACTGTATAAGAATTATATGGACACAATATTTATAGAAATTTTCTCAGTTTATTGAACATAACAAATAATTTATTGCAATAGAATTCAATAAAAGAAAGACAGGTATATACAATATCTACACAAACAAATATACATTCTACAAATTATCATCAACCAATACTATTCAGGCTCTTATTAAACAAACACATCATGGATCCAATACCTTTTTCTATTTTAAGCAAAGTCAAACCTGTGTTTGCAGCCACCTCCGAATAAAGGACATTTTGTAAATAAAGGACATTTTGTGAATAAAGGACATTTTGTGAATAAAGGACATTCTGTGAATAAAGGACATTCTGTGAATAAAGGACATTTTGTGAATAAAGGACATTCTGTGAATAAAGGCCATTCTGTGAATAAAGGCCATTCTGTGAATAAAGGACATTCTGTGAATAAAGGCCATTCTGTGAATAAAGGACATTCTGTGAATAAAGGACATTCTTAGAAAACCCATTGATTATGTAGAACTGTACAACCTCTGAATAAAGGTCTAGTGTCAATAAAGGCTATATTTTGGTGGTATTTGTTCACATTTTTGACTGAATTTCATTGTTAGATCGACTAAATACAATTTTTGAACTCAAACTTTGAAGATATTTTTAAAGACAGTAAGGAGTGTAAATATTATGGTGAATACGCATACAAAGTATGCAGTGAAAAGTGTTAGCTATTATACACTGCTTTTTTATTATGCGTACAAAAATGTCGGATTGAAATTTTGAAAGGCCTAAAAAAATTGTATCTAGTTACTACCTAATACTCACTATTAATTATTCGCCCACTTGAGTGAACTGCACCTAATTCCCCCCGCGACCCTAAACGTTTTATTAGTTCCACGGTACATCTACTTTATTTACCTTCCCACACGCTTTCATCAGCAAATTAGCCCCAACCTTCCTATCCTATTTTAATGAGGATTTAACCATAAACAAACATTGTAGTATATTAAGCCTTAGGTTTGATTGACTATGTGTACTTAAAGCGATATTTTTATACATGCTGATTTTTGTACAAAGTTGGCTTTTAACCAAACTTTGACTGAGTTAAGAACGTGATTCATTGTTATATGTACATGTTTATAAATTGAGTGCTTCTAAAGTCAATTTCCACTTACTACAGAATCAAGCAATGCTGCAATTAGACAGTGCCAAACGTTTTACCAACATTCTACCAATTTAGGAAACTTTATATCATTTTTATTAATATTTCCAAATGGCTATATAGAAATAACACAGAATTAAGACATATTTAGGAATATTATATACTAGTACGAACAATTTGGCCTTCCGCAAGTGCAATATCATCTCATTAATTAACTTACTATATATATTTATCTGCCTGTTTGGGTTGATCAAAATAATACAGAGTGTAAGTTTAATTAATTAATGAGCTGTCCAAATCATTACAAAAAGTAGTACCACCTTATTTTTTTGTCATATGATTTACTAGCAGTTAAAAAGCAGTTAAAAAAGCAAGAAGATGAAAATAAACATACAATTTGCCACTTTTCAAACGCATGGTTCTGTCATTTACAAATAAATAGAACAAATTTCATAATAACATTCGGTCATTGTCCACCAAAGGGTCATGTCGCAATTTTTTTTATATTAATTCATATTTATAGACAAGGGGCGGAACTCCCACGAAATGAAAATTTGTCAAAATTCTCAGAATATTGGTTCTGTTTAAATGTAGGAACGACGCACAGTACTGATATATATATCCAATTGACGACAATTATATACCCTTTCAACTGACCAAAATATTTTTTTTAATGAAGTATATTAGACATAGCAGACTTAACATCACCTCTAACCATATAAAAAAGAATGGATCTAACACGACCGTGTAACCAAAGAAATCTAGAAGAATACATGCTAAATTGCAAAAAAGACGAGCACCTGCATATAATTGATGGCGCATACAATAACTCACACACAAAATATATCAACCTGCAACAAACATTCAATCACTGGTCAATTACTGATTGTGTAGCGAATTAAATATAAAAATCCGTACCGACAGGTTTATTTACCAGCCATTTTGTCTCGGTGCGCGACATTCTATCAAACGATTTGATTGGACGATACCCCCTTGTTCCCGGCTTGAGACTAATTAAGGTAAGTTTGCGCAATCAAAACAGGGTTACTGATACTTGTTTTGTTTACACCGAAAATAAAAAATCATGAATTTCGTGCGTTACTTTGTGCTATTTGTGGAGTGCGTTTATTTTCGCCTTTCAAAAAATTTATCAACTTCCACGCTGCATTGTTCATTCCGGCCGTAAATTGTTTCCAGCTTACCCCGCCATGTGAATGTCAGCTGATTGTGAAAACGGGAACCACGAATGACTCGTTACAAAACAACAAAATGACTGCCAATTGAAATAAATTTCGGAAATGAATATAAAATCTTCGCATAATTAATAAATAAATGACAGGCGATTAATATTTTGTGGAGGATAAATGTAACTTATATTTAGTTAATATAAAAATCGTAATTTCGAGGTCACGCTTGTTATTTAATGTGATTTAGTATGGTAATAGTGGGTTACACGGCCGTGTTAGACCAAATTGTATAGCGTATTTCAAGAGTTCCATCCCTTGTCTATAGATATGAAATAATTTTTATAAAAAAAAAATTTTTTTTGTAGGATATTTTTTATGTGACATGACCCTTTGTTGTTCACTTCCGCAAAAGTTTACAGAATAACAATTAAATACATGATATCTAACAGACTGATCACTCATTTCTTCCGCCAAGAAAAATGTCCTCAATCAACATTCTCATAGTATTCATCGTCCACCGAATTAGAGGAGAATGAATCCGGCTCGTCATTGGGTGTACTGAAATTCAGAGGAACTACTTTTGGACAATATATTTACACAATTTAAGACACTATATCTGGCGCGCAAGCATTACCAATGGGTGCAAAATTGATAACGAAGCAAAACAAAAGCGATACATAGCGTGATTGTAGAAATAACGGCATAATTAATAATTAAAAGAGCAAAAGAAGCAAATTATTCAATCATAAACTTGAACGAGGAAAGCAGAGGCTATAACCAAAACTATACATTATATTTTGAAATGCAAGATCTGCTAAAAATCAAACTTTAATAATAAATATTGAGTCTAGTCCCTTTATTCACTTTATTCAAAGATATTGAGTCAAGAAATGTATTCATAGATGTTGAGCCAAGCCCCTTTATTCAAAGATATTGAGTCAAATCACTTATTTCATAGATGTTGGGTCAAGCCACTTAATTAAAGCTAATTAGGCTATAGTCCCCTTAATAATAAATATTGAGATTAGTCCCTTTAATCATGAATCTAGTTTTGTCCCTTTAATCAAAAATATTGAAGTTTGTCCCTTTATCACAAATATTGGGTTTAGTTCCTTTAATAATAAATATTGAGTTTAGTACCTTAATTCATGAATCTAGTTTTGTCCCTTTAATGATAAATATTGAGTTTAGTACCTTTAATCATAAATTTAGAATCTAGTCTATTTAATCACGATCTAGAATCTCGACTATTTAATCATAAATCTAGAGTATATTCTATTTAATTATGAGTATAGAATCTTGTCCTTTTGATATTAAATCTAGAATCTATATAGTCCTTTAATAATAAATCTAGAGTCAATTCCCTTTAATCATGAATCTAGAGACAATTTCCTTTAATCACGAATCTAGAATCTCGTCTATTTAATCATAAATCTAGAGTCTAGTCTATTTAATCATGAATCTGGAATCTAGTCCCTTTAATCATAAATCTAGAATCTAGTCATTTAATAATAAATCTAGAATCTAGTCCTTTATACATAAATCTAGAATCTAGTCCTTTATACATAAATCTAGAATCTAGTCCTTTATACATAAATCTAGAATCTAGTCCTTTATACATAAATCTAGAATCTAGTCCTTTATACATAAATCTAGAATCTAGTCCTTTATACATAAATCTAGAATCTAGTCCTTTATACATAAATCTAGAATCTAGTCCTTTATACATAAATCTAGAATCTAGTCCTTTATACATAAATCTAGAATCTAGTCCTTTATACATAAATCTAGAATCTAGTCCTTTATACATAAATCTAGAATCTAGTCCTTTATACATAAATCTAGAATCTAGTCCTTTATACATAAATCTAGAATCTAGTCCTTTATACATAAATCTAGAATCTAGTCCTTTATACATAAATCTAGAATCTAGTCTTTTTAATCATAATCTAGAATCTAGTCCTTTATACATAAATCTAGAATCTAGTCCTTTATACATAAATCTAGAGTCTAGTCCTTTATACATAAATCTAGAATCTAGTCCTTTATACATAAATCTAGAATATAGTCCCTTTAATCATAAATCTAGAATCTAGTCCCTTTAATCATAAATCTAGAATATAGTCCCTTTAATCATAAATCTAGAATATAGTCCCTTTAATCATAAATCTAGAGTTTAGTCCTTTTAATCATAAATCTAGAATCTAGTCCTTTTAATCATAAATCTAGAATATAGTCCCTTTAATCATAAATCTAGAATCTAGTCCTGTAATCATAAATCTAGAATATAGTCCCTTTAATCATAAATCTAGAATATAGTCCCTTTAATCATCAATCTAGAATATAGTCCCTTTAATCATAAATCTAGAATATAGTCCCTTTAATCATAAATCTAGAATATAGTCCCTTTAATCATAAATCTAGAATATAGTCCCTTTAATCATAAATCTAGAATATAGTCCCTTTAATCATAAATCTAGAATATAGTCCCTTTAATCATAAATCTAGAATATAGTCCCTTTAATCATAAATCTAGAGTCTAGTCCCTTTAATTATAAATCTAGAATATAGTCCATTTAATCATAAATCTAGAATCTAGTCCATTTAATCATAAATCTAGAATCTAGTCCCTTTAATCGTAAATCTTGAGTCTAGTCCATTTAATCATCAATCTAGAATCTAGTCCCTTTAATCGTAAATCTAGAGTCTAGTCTATTTAATTTTAAATCTTGAATCTAGTCTATTTAATAATGAATATAGAATCTAGTCCCTTTAATAATAAATCGTGAATTTAGTCCCTTTAATCATAAAACTTGGGTCTAGCCCAATAAAGTGCAACCAACCCTGTTTTGTGTTCATACGTAAAGATGTAACTATAAAGCGCCGTAAGCATTGTTTTCAAAATCTGAAAGGAAAAAGAAACAGAAATAAATGTCAAACCCTTATCCAATTTAATTTGTCTAAGACATCAAGGAAAAGTTTTGTCATTTCAAGTGTACATACAGTAGCAATAAGCATTTAACAAGCATACAGTAGCAATAAGCATTTAACCAGCATACCATTGCAATAAGCATTTGGCGTGCATACAGTAACAATAAGTATTTGTCATGATAACAGTAGCAATAAGCATTTGACTTACAAACAGTAACAATAAGCATTTGACGTGCATACAGTAGCAATAACCATTTAACCTGCATACAGTAGCAATAAGCATTTGACGTGCATACAGTAGCAATAAGCATTTGACGTGCATACAGTAACAATAAGCATTTGACCTGCATACAATAGAATAAGCATTTGACGTGTATACAGTAGCAATAAGCATTTGACTTACAAACAGTAACAATAAGCATTTGACGTGCATACAGTAGCAATAAGCATTTAACCTGCATACAGTAGCAATAAGCATTTGACGTGCAAACAGTAACAATAAGCATTTGACGTGCATACAGTAGCAATAAGCATTTAACCTGCATACAGTAGCAATAAGCATTTGACGTGCATACAGTAGCAATAAGCATTTGACGTGCATACAGTAGCAATATGCATTTGACGTGCAAACCGTAACAATAAGGATTTCAGGTGCATACAGTAGCAATAAGCATTTGACGTGCATACAGTAGCAATAAGCATTTAACCTGCATACAGTAGCAATAAGCATTTGACGTGCATACAGTAGCAATAAGCATTCGACGTGCATACAGTAGCAATATGCATTTGACGTGCAAACCGTAACAATAAGGATTTCAGGTGCATACAGTAGCAATAAGCATTTGACGTGCATACAGTAGCAATAAGCATTTAACCTGCATACAGTAGCAATAAGCATTTGACATGCATATAGTAGCAATAAGCATTTGACGTGCAAACAGTAGCAATAAGCATTTCAGGTGCATACAGTAGCAATAAGCATTTCAGGTGCATATAATAGCAATAAGCATTTACGTGTATACAGTAACAAAAAACATTTACGTTAATGCAACAGCAATTGAACAATAAAGCATTTTATGTGCATGAAATAACAATTGAAAGCAAACTTAAATTTTCTATGCAGAGATGTATTTCAAATACAGTCAAGCCCAGATACAGATAACTGTTACATAGATTCATCCATTATATCAATTAAATGTTCATTTTCCCTTTGTACATTAACAGTAAAATTTTGTCATTGTTTGACTCCGTAAGAAAATAATTCTTATCTAGTTGTGACTAACTGAAATACATCGGAGTTCGAGTTGTTGAAATATATTTGTAAAAATAAACATTCATTTTACCTGTCCTGCCATTTTTCCGCAAAATCTTGTGTTACGTCCTCGGAATAGGCGTGATTTAAAAACACGTGATCTTGGCGACCCGGATGTGGCATATTGTGTTCATGCGCCGACGTGTCAACAGGACTTAAATAACCATGTTCCTTTTGCGAGTTGGCGTTCCTAAATGACGGACTATTTTTCTGTACGAAATATCTTGGAAGCGAAAAAGTATTTCCAGCCTGAGGCACGTTGTATGATAAAACGATAGCGCTCCGCTCCATAGATCTACTTTGATAACCTGGTGGGTTATTCGGATGACCTTGGCGTACGTCGTAACTGCTTTGTAATGGTTGTCCGTTCAGTGTAGCACTTGTTGGAGTTGATATGGAATTTACACATTTGTCGTCAAAATAGTAAGCTGATGACGATGGATTACTTTCTGAACATCTATCCAATCTTTCGTTGCATCTGTAATTAAGAAATACATGTAGATATAGTTTCATATATAGTACATGTAGATATAGTTTCATATATAGTACATGTAGATATAGTTTCATATATAGTACATGTAGATATAGTTTCATATATAGTACATGTAGATATAGTTTCATATATAGTACATGTAGATATAGTTTCATATATAGTACATGTAGATATAGTCTCATATATAGTACATGTAGATATAGTTTCATATATAGTACATGTAGATATAGTTTCATATATAGTACATGTAGATATAGTTTCATATATAGTGCATGTAGATATAGTTTCATATATAGTACATGTAGATATAGTTTCATATATAGTACATGTAGATATAGTTTCATATATAGAACATGTAGATATAGTTTCATATATAGTACATGTAGATATAGTTTCATAAATATAGTACATGTAGATATAGTTTCATAAATATAGTACATGTAGATATAGTTTCATATATAGTACATGTAGATATAGTTTCATATATAGTACATGTAGATATAGTTTCATAAATATAGTAGATGTAGATATAGTTTCATATATAGTACATGTAGATATAGTTTCATAAATATAGTAGATGTAGATATAGTTTCATATATAGTACATGTAGATATAGTTTCATATATAGTACATGTAGATATAGTTTCATATATAGTACATGTAGATATAGTTTCATATATAGTAGATGTAGATATAGTTTCATATATAGTACATGTAGATATAGTTTCATAAATATAGTACATGTAGATATAGTTTCATATATAGTACATGTAGATATAGTTTCATATATAGTACATGTAGATATAGTTTCATATATAGTACATGTAGATATAGTTTCATATATAGTACATGTAGATATAGTTTCATATATAGTACATGTAGATATAGTTTCATATAAAGAACATGTAGATATAGTTTCATATATAGTAGATGTAGATATAGTTTCATATATAGTAGATGTAGATATAGTTTCATATATAGTACATGTAGATATAGTTTCATATATAGTACATGTAGATATAGTTTCATATATAGTACATGTAGATATAGTTTCATATATAGTACATGTAGATATATGAATATCTGGAATAATTATGATCTCCTCAAATCCAGAATGCATTCCTTATATACCCCGGAAAGCAAGTACATGTATCCATTACATTACGGAATTTCCGAATAATCCAAAAATATATTTCGGACAAACCCAATCATTAACCATTATATTCCAGAAAAAAATCGTATTCATTACATAAAACATACAGGATTTACCCGAACAGTCGCGATTTATTCCGGTAAAAAGTTATTTTGCTTCATTAATAAATAATTCGACCAAATTCATGAAACATGGCAATCAAACACTTAGGTGACTTACAAGGAAGGGGCTGGAGTCCTTTCTTTGAAGCATAGTAGATGTGTGAGTACAATGGTGAGCCCTAAAATGACAAGGGCCCCACATCCGGCTAATACTGAGATCAAAATGATATCTGATTGAGCGATTCCAAATATGGTGGATGCTGAAATATGAAGTATCAATGTTGTTAGTAAACATTATTACATTTTTGAGATTTCAAAACATTTTACAAAACAATCTGTGTCTACTATAACCAATTTGTGTCTATAACCAATATGTGTCTATTATAATCAATATGTGTCTATAATAACCAATATGTGTCTATTGGAACCAATCTGTGTCTATTGTAACCAATATGTGTCTATTGTAACCAATCTTTGTCTATTATAACCAATATGTGTCTATTATAACCAATCTGTGTCTATTGAAACCAATCTGTGTCCATTATAACCAATCTGTGTCCATTATAACCAGTATGTGTCTATTGTAACCAATCTGTGTCTATTGTAACCAACCTGTGTCTATTATAACCAATCTGTGTCTATTGTAACCAACCTGTGACCATTATAACCAATATGTGTCTATTGTAACCAATCTGTGTCTATTGTAACCAATCTGTGTCTATTATAACCAATCTTTGTCTATTATAACCAACATATGTGTCTATTATAACCAATGTGTGTCCATTATAACCAATCTGTGTCCATTATAACCAATATGTGTCTATTGTAACCAATCTGTGTCCATTATAACCAATATGTGTCTATTGTAACCAATCTGTGTCTATTATAACCAATCTGTGTCTATTGTTACCAACCTGTGACCATTATAACCAATCTGTGTCTATCGTAACCAATCTGTGTCTATTATAATCAATATGTTTCTATTATAACCAATCCGTGTCTATTGAACTAAAAGTGTAACCAGTCTGTGTCTATTGCACTAAAAGTGTAACCAGTCTGTGTCTTGCACTGACTGTGTAACTAGAGTTCTACATATACCGATATAATCATATAAGTTTTAAACTAAATATTTGCCCCAATATAGGCAAAAATAATAAACACACATTATGTCCGCGATTTGAGACAAATGTGCAGAAAAGTAGACTAAAATATCAAAGTACTCATATGCCTGTAATCTGAAACATGGACGTTGTCTTACTTGAACATTCCGGTCTCGTGACGTCATCCCAGACGCCACCATGTAAGCACGTGATCATTGTTGGACCAACCACGTGCGATCCTTCCGGACATATGACGTGAACATACGGGCCTGTGCCACTCTGACTTAATGTGACGTCACCCATCTTTAGTGTCTCGTTACTATTGGAAATGTTCAGATTCCATACGTCCTTGATGTCCGGACATTCTGAAAGTAAACCAATAAATACATTGTTCTTCAGAAAACATCACTTTGTTTCAAATGGAAACCCCAGTGCAGTACGTCATCGCGCACCTGCCGCTTCTAAGATGAATTTGTGTTTTTATTATAAGATCTCGTAAAAGTAAAGGAAAATAATAAAGCGCACAAGGTAATGGCTATTCTAACTAAAAGAATTGTAAAAACAGTTCATCTTGTTAATGGCTCATCTAGGCGTGAAAACGGGCTAAAGTATTTTTTTCTGAATTGTACATCCCGAACCTTTGCCCCAAAATACAAAAAAACATTATCCCGTTTTCGGGCATTTGTCAAAGATCCTAAGTACATGATGATGTTTACAGATAGAAGGTCCGGGGAATCATCTGACGACACAGTGTATCACCATTGTATTCAATTCAATTATATTTATATAGCGCAAACACAATTGTCATATTACGTGGCACTTCACAAAATTATAACTTAATTAAAGCATTCCTGAATCAAATTCTAATAAAATTAATTTTAAACAGATAAGTTTTTAGTTTCTTTCGGAAGGA